>OV651834.1:3849581-4289192 GCA_927349885.1 Psylliodes chrysocephalus
AGAATGGCGGTGCTTGGTGTCCCTTAAAGCAAGCAACGACTGAACCTGAAGAGTGGATTCAATTGGAATTGCACGTAGTTTATATGATAACTGCCACCGAAACACAAGGTCGTTTTGGGAACGGTCAAGGAATAGAATACGCTGAAGCTTACATGGTGGAATACTGGAGACCCAAATTACAAAAATGGATTCGATACCATAACAGCAAAGGCGAAGAAGTAAGTAATCATTTTTATGTCATCTTAGATTCGGTAGGTACTTTGTGAGCTAATTAATAGACAATCTAATTTTGACAGTTTTTATAAAATGTTTCTTGAGATATACGAATTTTGTAGCAACGTGGCAACGTCTATTTTCATGAAATTTAATTGCAATTACTTTATAATTGTTTATAGTGGTGCGATTTTAATATATAGCAATCTTTTAATAGAAAAGTATTTTGTTTGAACCCGAGGTGAATTCATTTTTTTTTTTATGAAAAAAAGAAATAATTCCAAACCCAACAGTAACCAATCAAATAAAAAATTATAGTAGATCTACTGTCCACGAGAATTTAAGGTGTTATACAAAAACGCTGTATGAATTTCATAAACAAAATGTTACGAGTATATTTCAGGCGCCAAATGGACTCCCGGATTGCGTGACTTTGGAAAATTACAAGGGTCTCGCATGAGTTAATACTTGTAACGATCGAAGGAGCTTAGGAGTAAAAATGAAATACACACACATTTATTTAAATTGTTACTTTTTCAAAAATTCCTATATATATATATATATATATATATATATATATATATATATATATATATATATATATATAGAGTGGAAGGGTAGTCTTTGCTGAATAGTAATGTAAAATTCAAACTAATTTATTGGGGGCAGCAGCAATACATAATAGTTCAAGTCATAACAATTTCCATGACCTCCTAAATAAAAGTAGAAAATTTCTAAAGGATAATCCTAATATCATTCTCACCAGATCAGACAAAGGTAATGTGACAGTTCTCATGAAAAAAGATCAATACTTAAATCTCAGCAATGAATTAATTAATAATGATACATCATACATTGAATTAAATAAAGATCCTACGACGTCCATTCAACGAAACTGTAATGCATTAATAAAACAACTTTACTTAACTAAACAAATTGACGAGATCACAAAAAAGAAATTAACCTGTTATAATGGCATAGCTCCCAAATTTTATTCATTACCCAAAATTCACAAAGAAACTCTTAAAGTAAGACCTATTGTAGCATCCATAGGAGCTCCAACAGAATCCCTTTCTTCTTTTGTCACCAACATCCTAACAGCGGCATATAACTTTGACAATGAATATTACATAAAGGACTCTTTTCAGGTATCTGAACTATACAACAATAAAACACTTCCTCAAAATTATGTACTAGCTAGCCTAGATGTAGTGTCCCTTTTCAGTAATGTTTATGTAGATATAACCACTAGGGCTATTGATTATAACTGGGATATGATAAAAAATCATTGCAAATTGAACAAAGATAGTTTCTTGAAACTCATTAAATTTCTATACAATAACACATATTTTGCATTTAACAATAAAATATTCAAACAAACTTTTGGTTGCCCAATGGGACAAAGTTTATCTCCTATATTAGCAACTTATGTTATGGATTACATACTAGATCATGTTCTACCAGTCCTTTCATTTAATGTATTCTTTATTAAAAAATATGTGGATGATATTATATTGGCACTGCCATATAACGACATTGATGAAATCCTTTTCACATTTAATAGTTATGATCCTTACATACAGTTCACTATAGAGAATGAAGATCAAAACCAGTCAGTACCTTTCCTTGACACTCGGTTCATCAGAACAAATGACAACAATATCCTAATAGACTGGTACAGAAAACCTTGTCAGTCAGGACGTTACCTACATTTCAATTCATATCACAATTACCAAATGAAAGTCAACTTGATAAAACAAATGAAAAACAGAGTAATCAAAATTTCTGACAAAAGCTTTCACAATAAAAACCTCAACATCCTTAAAAACCTCTTCTTAGATAATGCCTATCCACTACGTTTAATAAATAATACACTTTTCAATCTATCGTCTACCCTGACACATGATGCTCAATTAAGTGATCAACTGAATAATATTAATAATAATAATAATATTTCTAACAATTTCAACAACGTTAATAATAATGAAATCACTACTATAGCAAAACACATAAGTTTACCTTACATAAGAGATATTACACCAAAAATAACTAGAATATTAAAATCACTATTAAATGTAAAAATAGCTAATAAAACAGTACTAACTATAAACTCTATTTACACCAAAGTAAAGGACAAAACACCATTAAAAAGCTTATGTAATGTTGTTTATCAAATTCCTTGCAAAGATTGTGATAAAGTATACATTGGTGAAACATCTAGATCACTAGGTAACAGAATAATCTCTCACAGAAGTGACGCATGGTTACACCCTGAAAGGTGCTCTTTAGCTGAACATGTTAACAGTTTAGACCACAGAATGGACTATGATGCATCTAAGATTCTTGACACAGAATCCAATTATACCAAAAGACTCTTCTTAGAAATGGCTTGGATATACCAAAATCAAAATTGTATTAATAAAAGGACGGACATAAAACATCTAAGTGCTATTTACTCATACTTACTCAACACCAATACAACCCTTCATCACAATAATAGTGACAGTATTATTGCAGATGAAATCTAATTTTTTAAATAACCACCTTTTATGATACAAGTCTGATTAAAAAACTTTTAATATTCAACCTTTCATCATAACAATGGTGACAGTATTGTTTTTGATGAAATAATTTACAACATCCTTTCATTCATCACAACAATTAGTGACAGTTTTGTTGATGATAAATAATTAATCAAACTGCATTCTCAGATAAAACTTTATTAAATAATAATTTAGGTACAAAGTAATCTTCCTAACTAGGTTCCTTATTAGTAATTTCTATATTTAATCTAACACACTTGTATACATAAACAACGAATGACACAAAAATTGACATAACAGTTAAATTTCAAACTGAATTTTAACCACAATAATTTTAAGTTATATTGTAAAACTGTGTAATTTTAATTCTATATGTGCATCAAAATCATAACATTTAACATCATTAATAATTCATCCTCACAAAGATGTAAGTAACTCACTCTCTTAATAATATTATGTTCCTATGAAGACACACCACACCTTTTGTAGATTCCCTGAAGATGGAAATAAGTTATTAAATTTCCGAAAGCTTGGATCATCTTTAAAGAGTTTTCTTTATTATATATCGCTGCTGCCCCCAATAAATTAGTTTGAATTTTATATATATATATATATATATATATATATATATATATATATATATATATATATATATATATATTTATTATTACTAATCGTTCAATATAACATTTTAAATAGTACAATTGTCCATAGCACTTAGAAACCCTAGATACAGCATCGCAAACAAAATTTGAACCCCTACATACTAGGCGCTATGATAACAGAATTTAAAGGTGGCACTACCGACAAGATAGGATCAGCGCAAGGTTACTGTAGAAGTTAAGGAAGTAGTAACTTTTCATGTAGAACTTTCCACATGTGGTAGTTAAAGTATCGGTGTATAGGTAAGGTTAGGTTTCCTTGTTGAAGAAATTTCTTCTGAAATTATTGAAAGGCAACCCATCGAAAAGTACTAATGGTGAGTAGGTTGATCTTAGTTGTTCCGATATAAGCAAAAATATTAACTCAAGCCATGTTGCTTAAATTACTTTATATTTTTTATAATGACAAACGGGAAACGCATGTGGTGTTATTGATTGGTGGACACACAGTAACGCAGACGAATCATGTTGAAGTTAACATGATTTTTAATCAATGAGGAGTGGATGACGCTTATGACTTACTCATCTGAATCTACACTATTTTTAATAATATTTTTTTGGAATGATTATGAAAATAAAAACCTTCAATTTGTTACAGGTGATTCCTGGTAATGTAAATCCATATCTAGAAGCAAAACGCGAATTAGATCCACCCATATGGGCTAGCAAATTTCGCTTCTATCCATACAGCTACCATAAACGAACAGTATGCATGAGAGTAGAACTTTACGGTTGCCAGTGGCATGACGGAATAATTAGTTACGCAATGCCGCAGGGAGATAAGAGAGGAAATAATTGGGAATTTTTTGATCTAAGGTAAGAATTTAAAAAGCAAAAATTTATGTTGAAATCACTCGATTTTTTATAACAAATTTTAATTTCTTTGTTAAAATCTCATATAGGTTGTAAATATTTTAGATTGGATGTTCTAATATAACTCTTATTATTTTCTAGATACGATGGTGATTGGAACAGCAACGAACTGAAAGACGGTCTAGGTCAACTTACCGATGGAAGATTTGGTCACGATGATTTTAAAACGGATTTTTATGAAGGACAAACCTGGGTAGGATGGAAAAATGAAACGAGGCACAATAAACCCATTGAAATAATAGTAGAATTTGATAAAATTCGTGAATTTTCAGCTGTTCATATTTATTGTAATAATCAATTTACGAAAGAAATACAGGTAGGTACATATACTTACCTCAAAATGATCTTCACAACAAATTGCTAAATTTAGGTTGGAAAATGCCCCTATTTATAAAAATATAATACAAATTTTTACTTTTTAAAATAAAAACGTTTCTAAAAATTTACCAACCTGGGTTTTGTCATTTAGATAAAAATATGTCTTAACGTTGAATGTTTTTCAGGTATTCTCGATGGCCAAAGTATTTTTTAGTATAGGAGGAAAGTATTTTAACAAAGCTGAACCCATTATTTACGAATACATCGAAGATAGAATATTTGAGAACGCTAGAAACATATCTATTAAACTGCACCACAGTGTCGGACAGTTCGTTAAACTTCAATTGTTTTTCGCATCCAAGTGGATTTTAATTAGTGAAGTTTCCTTTGATTCATTAGTAACCCACGGTAACTTTAGTACCGAATTAAACCCGAGTACCGCAGCACCCGAGATACCTGTAACAAAACAAGAAACGACTAACCATAAAATTGAAATTCCCGTAACCAATGATGTAGCCAGTGAAACTGATATCGCAGTTATTATATTGATAGGTAAACGTTCATATTCTAGTCCGTTCCTAACCTTAGCAACAAGTGGTTGCATTTAATTCATATATGTCTAAAGGAATAAAAATAAAATTTTAGTTGACATCGGTAGCACAAAATCAATTATAAAGCCAACAATTGCAAAATAATTTTATTTAAGTAATATTTATTATTCAAATGTCAAGCAGAAATACCAATTTTATAATAACTACAGGTTCATCTTTAAATTATTCTAAATTGCCAATTAAAAGGACGTGTTTTTGTTTGTTTTAGGCTTAATTCTGTCAATACTTTTTGGAATAATTATAGCTCTTACTTATAAGTTTAAAAACAGAAAATTTTTTCGAAGTTCCAATACTTCGAATATTGATTTTTCAAGCAACGTGTTACCTCATCTTCAACCAGAATCTGTATATGGTAAGTAATGAAACCGTATTCTAATAGATATAGGGCAAATATAAAAAAAATCCAAGTGAAATATCTTCTTTTTTTACGTGAAAATTATTTACCTATACGCTGTGTTATCTATAGAACAAGAAAATATAATTTTCAGATCAAATTTGGTTAAATTTTAACGGAAATAAACGTTTTTGTTAAATAACTTGACTATCGTTTGAACTAGGAAGACGTGGTTTGCATCATTAAATTTCTCTTGAAGAGTTCTACAAACTAATTAATGCTGTGTTGTCTGTAGGGCAAGTTAATAGGATTTTTCAGATCGAATTTGAGGGAATTTTAACAAAAAAATAGGTTTTAAAATTGTTTTTTAGTGTATTTCTTTGTTCTCTAGTATAACAGATATTTGAGCGATCTGTTAGACAAAATAGAGATTAACTGTTATAAAAAAATTAAATACCTATTAGATCATAACTTAAGATGAAATCAACACATAGAATATCTTAAAAAAATGTTATTATATTGATATAATTATGGCTTTAATGGTCTGCAACATAAGCATTACTAATTATTTTTCATAAGTTTGTTTACATTTATAATTGCAGGAATAAATGAGAAGGGTGGCTCCATCGAAGCATATGGAGTTACAGACATAGACACCTTCAGATTAAATCACGGAACAACGAAGTCAAGTTTGAGGTCTACTTTGCCTTTGCCTTATCCTGGTAACGTGTCCGAAAATAACGAATATCAGGAACCATATCAAGCAATGAAGTTCGCACCTTATTATAGTTATAGTCCAGTTATAATGGAAATGCAAAATTCTCTATCAACACTTGCAGGTAAACACTATATATTTAAGAATATATCTGTATATATCTCGCTAGTGTTTCTGCGTCCATACGTTTTAAATTTGCTTATCTTTGTAGATCCAGAATATGCAAATTTAAAATGTATGGACGCAGAAATAATAGCAAGATATATATATATATACACACATTTTTAATTATTTTAGTAGTAATTGAAAATTGTTTTCAGATTCTGAGCAAATAACGTTACCAGTTTCCAGAAACCGGTTAAACAGTGTTTCACCAAAAAAATCCAGGATTTCAACGAATACAGACGAGGAGACAATACAAGTAAGCAACATCTATACAACTAGAGACGATAAATATTTCAATTATAATAATATTTTAGAGTCCGTTACAAGAAAGCATCACCGCTTTGAAGAAACGATTGGATGGGACGCCCATGATGGAATTTCCAAGACATCGTCTAAGAATGTTATCGAAATTATCTGAAGGAGCTTTTGGAACGGTAATGGAATTATTTTTAAATTTTTTAAATAGCCCAAAATACTAATTTATTATATTCTAGGTCTATATAGCGGAAGCGGATGGAATAAATGAGTTTTCATCTACCTTATCTACTGAAACAAGACTGGTGGCGATTAAGTTCTTAAGCGATTCTGCTTCAGATAAAGAAAGGTACATTTTCTATTTCAGGAAAAGTAGAAAATAATATAAAAGAAGTTATAAGTTATACGAAACGTTATTTGGACATCCATCTTACTAAGTACTATTGTACTAAAACTAGTACATTTTCACAGAATGTGGTGCTCTATTACACTCATAGCTAAATCTAGTACTTTGATGTGTAGCAGCTGGTGTCCATTTGACGAATATCAAAAAATAATACCATCGAAATCAGTATATTCAAAATTTTATCATATGACAGTTAGCAGGTTATATTTTTTAAACATCCCATTTTGGCCATCTATTAATTCATGATATCACTTTAAATATGGTGGCTAAAAAATAGCTTTAGTGAATTTATCTTGTCTAATTCAGTATCCAGTAAATTTCATGCTTACATTCATTTTGTTAACTTTTTGAAGTTAAACATCCATCCAAAATAAATGACAATTATTTTTGTTCGACGTTAATCTATGCTATGTTCTCCACATAACGCCGTTTTTCCCGTTTGAATCGGACCAGTAATATCCGAAAAGCACGCTAAGGCCCTTCTGGATTTTCGTTCTGCGCATGATTTTTCTGTTCGACGTTAATCTATACCGAGTTATCTACATAATACCGTTTTCCCCGTTTAAATCGGACCAACAATAACAAAGATATAAGTTATAGGCCCTTTTGGTTCGAAACTGCGCATGATTTTTATGTTCAACGTTAATCTATACCGATTTATCTACATAAGGCCGTTTTCCCCGTTTAAATCGGACCAACAATAACAAAGATATAAGTTATAGGCTCTTTTGGTCCGTTACTGCGCATGATTTTTATGTTCGACGTTAATCTATACCGAGTTATCTACATAATGCCGTTTTTCCCGTTTGAATCGGACTAGTAATAACGGAAATTAAAGCTTAGACCCTTTTGGCATTGTGCATAATTTTTCTGTTCGACGTTAATACAAATTTATTTCCCCACTTCCCCGTTACACGATGTAGCAACAGTCTTAAAAAGTTCCCACTCCCAAGTGTCGGTACTCCTACTGATGAATCATAGATCTAATCTAAGACATATAGATAAAAAATATCAATTTTACATTTAATATTTTTTTTTTGGAACCAGTATCTAATAATAAATTAAAGTATTTTATTTTATATTTTTAATTAGGTATATAAATAAATTAAATCTATTATTTTAGGAAAGACTTCTACCGTGACGTTCGAATATTAGCCGCGCTAGAAGATCCAAACATAGCACGAGTCCTCGGTATCTGCAGCAAAGACGAACCCCTGTGCGTCGTTATGGAATATCTCGATCATGGAGATTTATGCCAATTTTTGAAAACCCACGTTGCAGCATCTAATACGTCGACACTACCTTACGGTTTAAAAATGCTGTCGTTTGATCATCTACTACATATGGGCGTGCAAATTGCCTCTGGAATGCATTATTTGGAATGTTTAAATTTCGTGCATAGAGACTTATCAACGCGAAATTGTTTAATAGGTAAATCTTACCAGATTAAAATATGTGATTTCGGAACATACAACGAACTTTACGTTGGTGATTATTATAAAGTTGATGGTAATACTCCATTGCCGATAAGGTGGATGGCTTGGGAGAGCGTCTATCAAACAAGGTAAGAATTATTGTGTTAAAATGCTTCTTATACCAATTTTCAACTATTCTTACACAAATAGAGGCGATATTGAATAACTGAAACCTAAAATTGATAAATGAAAAAAACTATACCTGTAAAAAGCTTTATTTACAGAAAAATGTCCATAATTTCTATAATTTTTACAATGATTAAAATCTAATAAACTGTGTGCAATCATAGTAGTTAATGTGATAAATACCAACCATTTTTTAGATGTTTGCTTAAGCAATTATCATAGAAAAACGAATTAATGTTTAAATATTATTGACAAGTGATACTATTAATAAAAGTTTCATGTTTAAGGTATACAACGAAAACGGACGTTTGGGGCTTCGCTGTGACGTTATGGGAAATTTTAACGCTCTGTCATCGACAACCATTCGACTTCCTTACCGATCCGGAAGTAATGGAAAATTTGGCGCATTTACACTGTGATGATGGGCAATTCAAATACCTACCTCGTCCTACGAATCACAAGGACATTTACGATTTAATGTTAGAATGTTGGAAGAAAAAGGACACCGAACGGCCTACCTTTAGAGAGATCCACTTATTCTTGCAGAGAAAAAATTTGGGATTCACTCCTACATAGTATTTAGGAAGACTGGTTAGTTTAAAAAAGGGAACAATGTTGTAAATATAACACAGGGTGATACTATACTTTATTATTAATAGATACCTATACGTTCATTCTTTGTTTCAAGAACAAGTGGAAATTATTCTAGAAGATGTAGAAATAATTTGGTTTTGTTGAAATTTAGGAACAATAGTGTATACAAATTGAAATTGGGCTTTGAGTGGGCACAACAGTAACGAGGCAACAAGTGACATCTGACAATAGACATAAATAGACTGACACAGGACAATGACAAGTAGATTGAAGCGTTCAAGAATGTTTTTAGGGTCAAGTCTGTAACAAGTAGACCTATTTCGACATTTGACAATTGACATAAGACATAAACAGACTGACACAAGACAATGACAAGTAGATTGAATCGTTTAAGAATGTTTTTAGTGTCAACTAGATCAAAAACAGAAATATATTAATACAAGCTCTGTTCCAGTACACGTAAAAACCATAATTATGATTGGTACGATAATATTACGGTTTCCGCGCGTATATCTAACTGATCTAACCTAACTAATTTTTATTTTTACATTGTTTGTTTCTAAATTTCTTCAAATTACTATTTTTTAGCATTTAAGTCGCATAAAATTTAAGTTATATAGTAGAGACAATACTTCTATAAATAGATATACCTAAACGGCTTAATAATTTTACCTATAGGCCAAAAGTTGATAGTTTTCGTATGAACACAATCAGTCGGTAAGTTTGTAAATGTAATATAAAAATTTAATAATTAGTATTAGTTAGTAACCCCGAAAATTTACTATGTACAATTTCTTTCTGAGATTTCCAAAATTATTTAATCAAATATATCAGTTTAAAAATATAAAACTAGAGTATAAAGTATTTAATATTAGTAGATGATATATGCCGGTACGTGTCCTCATATATATGTATATTTATATCCTGCTATCAATCGGACGTCACTTTCATCCCCAAGCATTGGGAGTCCAATTTAAAACGGCGCATTTATTTAAATTTAGGACAGTATATGGATTTTACATTATGTAGTTCATTGAATTAACAATAAAATTAATTTTTAAATGCCGAGTCACATTTTACAATACGAAACAGTTCTTTATTTCGTTAAAGGGCGTTAAAATGAAAAGTATCCCGTTAGAGGGCGTTAAATTTAAAAAAAAACGACATATTATTGAAATATTAAGGATACTATAGAAAGGTGTCCCCCTTGAAATAAAACTCGATCTATTTTTGCATTTCTTTAAAATAAATCAAGATATTCTGAGATACGATCAGTGCTACTTGTAATGAGTCACCCTGTATATAAAATCACAAGAAATCGTTTAGCCTCAAAATATCAGAAAGTTTAATTTTGGAGCATTTTAACGTACCAAAAATATTTTAAAAAATAGATTTTTTTGACTCAATTTTTCCTATCAGATTTTAAAAGGTTTTTTCTTTACTGGCCTGCTGTTATTTTATACAATCGCTTCCCCTTCCAAAAATGTCACCGCACGCCACTGGTTGTATGCCTAACACGAAAAAATAAGCTCTGTGTGTGTATATATACTGAGTGTTTTTATAACAGGCATATTTTTTTGGAAAACGAGTAGGAACAACCAAAAAATAAGGAGAAGCACCGGCATATATCTAAAATAATCATGGACCGTAAAAAACGCAATTGTAAAAAAATATTTCCAATACATTTTTTATCAATTTCTTCCCGTTTATGAGACGATAATATCTTGCCAGTGTCTGGCAGTAAACAGTAGAGAGTTAAAAAAATGTCATTAAAAAAATATCTGAGTAGAAATTATATTTCTACAAACTTATCGACTAAGGACTTAATTTTAACGATTAATGTGATCCAAGAATTTTATTTAATTCTTTATACTTATATATAAGAATCACAATAATTTGTAAACTGAATTTAAAATAAATTGTTAATGTATTATTTATTATTAGCTGTTTTTCTACTCTTTTTTATTATGATTGTTGAGCAATATTTTAAATTCAGTTTTATTTTATGATGGAAACGCTAGATGTTTTTAAAATAATATAAGTGAAGTAGGTGCTAAATTAAATGTCAGTAGTGCAATAATATCTAAACCTTTCATTTTTTTAAAAAATCTTCGCACTCTTTGGAAAAAACATTTATATACTGATATATAATTTAACAGCCAGTATTACTTAAATTTATTTGTTTACGTCAACTGTACGTGATGAAGGGATTCTAATTCCACATCGAAAATATTTAACATTTAATTTAGTTAATTATTGTGATATTTTGGCTTTGTATTTACATCCATCCTTATTTTTAAGTCAATTATTTGTTATTATCTTTTTTTATTTGATTTCATTTCTATTTTATTTACATTTTTGTCCGTTTTTATTTTTTATAACTTTTTATTTAATTAAAAATTTAAATTTTATAAACGTTTTTTATTTAATTTTTTTAGTTTGTCAACTCTAAATGCAAATATTTTTAATATCCCAGACAGCACACCAAATCCTTTGGATATCTACTGAACATCCCAATATCCACTGAATGTCCAGTCCATGGTGGATATCTATTTTATATCCATGAAACGTAATTTATAGACATGCAAATGTCCATAAATAATAGTAATTATGTAGCAAATTATTAAAAAATTACGCCATTGTGGCTAATAGTACCGTTCAGATATTTAAAATTAATTTTTTGTTTCCTAAGTATAGATGGCGATACCACTTTCGTATCTACTCATGCTCAACCCGCCGTAAATGAGTGTGATCGAATTTTTTTTCAGAATCAGACTCTATTAGAGACTGGAGTCGAGAATTTCCATATATTGCTGAAGAGTCCTAATAAGGATGACTTTCTCTCTTAGTGCCCTTATGGTGGGCAAAATCAAAGGCAGATTGTTGGAAATATTTATTTATCTCTATTTTCTTTCGACGTTATTCAATAATTATTGGTTACTTATGAACCTCTACTAAAGATACCTATAAAATATTTTGCTGATTATCTGAATTCTACATCCATATTGGATATCCACAAATTATATTCTGTGGATATCTCTGGGATTTCTTGTATTGTTTGGAAGATACCCATTAAATATTTTGCTGAATATCCATTAGGATATCTTCTATATCCTGGATATAGACGGACATTTGGATATCCATATTAGATCCACGGGATATTTCTGATATCCTGTGGATATATTGGATATCCACAAAAGATATTCTGTGGATATCTCTGGGATTTGGTGTGTTGTCTGGGTAGAGACTATAGAAAGAGTAACATACTTATCCTATCTGACAAAAATATATTTTGATTCCGAACCAGAATCAAACAGCACACGTGCACAAATCCTAAATATGTTAAACATTTTAGAATTTTTCTGTATATAAATCATTCTAATTTGTCTACACTTTCATTATCCTTTCTGTGATTACGAAAACTATCTATATATTTCGTTTAAAACTCTTCACGTGGCACAATAATTAAAGACAATGTATAGACTCTAAAATAAAAGTAAGAAATGTTAATGTTAAATTAAGTATTACCACTTATTTACTTGTCAATTGAGACGCTATGATAGTTTCAAAGACGCTATAGTTAATATTTAAGACTGAATTTTATTTAGATACAATTAAAAGTAGACAGGCTTTCGTAATATGTTAACGAAATGTGGTGAAAAGTTTGAAAGCATTATAAGAAAGTCTGTTCGGGTTCTTTACTCGAACAAACTATAATCTTCGTTTATGTTCTAAGTAGTGCCTTACAGACAATGTGCAACATTTTTTGCATATTGGAAGTTCTTATGTTATTTGCTATTGAAGGCACTAAGTATCTTTACTGCTCCATCTGCTGAATTATCTTATTTTTGTGTATATCTCTTGAGTAAACTTAAATATCTTTTTATTAATTTGCCTTGGAAGATTCTTAAAACGTCTGTATTCTAAAAGGTCTGGTGTTTCTTGGATAACCAGCTCCATCAAATGGCGTCAGCCGGTTTTGGTAAATGACGTCAATAATTTTTTTCTTGATGAAGTACATACCTTTCTAAAATCTTTGAAGCTTCGGATAATAACCCTTTTGTCTTTTAGAGTTATGGAGTCAGACTTTGTCGCCTTCCTGGAAACATCCTTCCGTGGCTTGCGTATCGTATCAAGTAATTAACTTTGTCCAGGTTTTGTCCAAATAAAATATTTGTTTTAGATTGCAATTCTATTATAAGTTGTTCTTCCCCAAGACTGTAATGTCGTCTAAATGCACCAGACATGTTTTCCAGGAAAACCTTCTAAATACTTTTTCCGTAAGTCTTTTAAATATCGCAGAGGCGTCAAGAAAAAATTATTAAGAACCTAAAAGTGTCAAAATGAATGTGTTAAACGAACGGTGGTTCAAGAATTTCTTAATTATATAAAAGTTTTGATTGATAGCGGATCACAACCGTCATAAAATTTTAATAGAATGCTCTGTTTTTGTAATTTGACTATTTTTATTACGAAATTTTTAATTTGTTTGCACCTTGGTTGGTAAAACAGATTGGTAAGAAAAATTAATATGCAATGGAGAAATGATTGTATACTTACTATAATTTGAATTAAATTGTTAAAAGAAGCCTTTCTACTTTTAATTTAATCGTTTTTTTTATTAAATTTTGTTTTAAACTGCCAAATGTACCTAAATTATCACAATACTTTTACATCTAGACTGATACAAATGCTCTCTTTGATGTAAATTTCCGAAAACTATATTTTTCAAGTAATTTCTTCTTTATTATAATATATTAAGGGATACTTAGGTTTATTGTAGGCACAGCATAGTATATTTATTTATCTCAAGCAGGCTGCTAAATAGGTGTTTATGGGAGTAGAAAATATACAACGAATTGTAATAAAATTAATGAATTGTTATATTTTGTAGTTTGCAATAACTTCTTGTATATACGTTATGTCTATAGCTGTAAGTGAATGTACCTAATTGAGAAAAATAGCTTGAACAATCAATCAATCCTTTTCATAACCAAAATTATTGAAAATTTCTTATGTCTTTTTTGCACTAAAACAATGACCATACTCATTTTTAATTGTAGTTTTATTTCGCCTCGAATAATTGAAAGTCTTACTTCTAAAAGAAAAATCGCACAAACTTTTGGATGACATTTTCTTTTTTTCATGACTTTTTAAGGTATTCCACGATCTGAAATGTCATAATTAGTCGACCGTTTGGACATGGGTGCAGATAAACCATTCCTGGGCCCATATTATTTGAAATATGACCAAAATATGTTGGAGAGAGGTTCAATAGAGTTTAAAAGTTATAAAAAAATATTTATTTTTTATTTTTATTTACATTTTTTATTAATTTTTTTTCTTTTATATTTTTATTTACTTTTACTCATTTTTGATTTATTTAATTTATTATTTATTTTTCCTTTTCTTTTTTTATTTTTTTAATTTATTTTTCCTCTTCTTTCTTTTTTTTTATTTATTTTTCTTTCTTTATTTTTCTTTTCTATACTACAAGCTAATTATTTTTTTTTTTTTAGATTTGGGTACAGTTTTTAAGCTCACTCAAGTCAAAAACATAATAACTGGTCAAACCTAATAGACTGTTCTGTTGTAGTAATAAATAATTCCATTTTGACTAAAAATTTTGGGTAAATTTGTGGAAAAACTGCCTAGGGAACAATTATGAGGGAAATTTGGGAAAAATAGTGAAGAAATGGAAAAATTGTTAGGGAATGTATAAAAAATTGTGGAGAATCAGGGAATTTAGAGAAAATTGTGAAAGTAAGGTTAGAAATTTTGGGTAAATTTGTGGAAATATTTTTGGGGGTGAAAAATTATGAGGGAAATTTAAGAAAAATAGTGAGGAAATAGAAAAATTGTGAGGGAATGTATGAAAAATTGTGGGAATAAGGGAATTTGGAAAAAATTGTAAAAATATGGCTGGAAATTTTGGGTGAATTTGTGGAAACATTATTGGGGGACTTAGGGAAAAACTGTGAGGAAAATTTAGGAAAAAAGTGAGAAAATGTATAACAAATTGTGGAGAATCAGGGAATTTAGAGAAAATTGTGAAAGTAAGGTTAGAAATTTTGGGTAAATTTGTGGAAATATTTTTGGGGGTGAAAAATTATGAGGGAAATTTGAGAAAAATAGTGAGGAAATAGAAAAATTGTGAGGGAATGTATGAAAAATTGTGGGAATAAGGGAATTTGGAAAAAATTGTGAAATTAAGGCTGGAAATTTTGGGTAAATTTATGGAAAAATTATTGAAAAAATAGTGAGGAAATGGAAAAATGGTGAGGAAATATATAAAAAATTGTGGGGAATAAAGGGAATTTTAAGAAAATTGTTAAATTAAGGCTGGAAATTTTGGGTAAATTTGTGGAAATATTTTTAGGAGTGAAAAGTTGAGGGAAATTTGAGAAAAATAGTGAGGAAATGGAAAAAATTGTGAGGAAATATATGAAAAATTGTCGGGAATAAGGGGAATTTGGAGAAAATTTTGAAATTAAGACTGGAAATTTTGAGTAAATTTTTGGAAAAATTATTGGGGACTAGGAGTGAAAAATTGAGGGAAATTTGAGAAAAATAGTGAGGAAATGGAAAAATTGTGAGGAAATATATGAAAAATTGTGGGGAATAAGGAAAATTTTGAGAAAATTATTAAATTAAGGCTGGAAAATTTGGGTTCATTTGTGGAAATATTTTTGAGAATGAAAAATTGAGGGAAATTTGAGAAAAATAGTGAGGAAATGAAAAAATTGTGAGGAAATGTATGAAAAATTATAGGAAATAAGGGGAATTAGGAGAAAACTGTGAAAATACGGCTGTAAATTTTGGATAATTTGTGAAAAAATATTTGGGGGTGAAAAATTTTGAGGGAAATTTGGGAAAAATAGTGAAGAAATGTATGAAAAATTGTGGGGAATAACAGGAATTTGAAGAAAACAGTTGGAGGACTTCGTGAACAATTATGAAGGAAATATGGGAAAAATTGTGAGGAAATGTGGAAAAAATGTGGGGAATATTGAGAGAAATTTGTAAAGAAATAAAGGAAAATTGTGGGGAATAGCAGTAATTTTTGTAATTAGTTACATTTTTTAAAAGTATCTCAAATTTTCTCTGAAAATTATGGGAAAATTTTTGGGAGTGAAAAATTATAAGGGAAATTTGGGAAAAATGAAAAATTGTGGGGAATAAAGGAATTTCGAAAAAATTGTGAAAATATGGCTGGAAATTTTGAGTGAATTTGTGGAAAAATTGTGACGGAAATTTTGGAAAAATAGTGAGGAAACATGGAAAATTGTGGGGAATAAGGGGAATTTTGAGAAAATTGTTAAATTAAGGCTGGAAATTTTGGGTACATTTGTGGAAATATTTTTGAGAATGAAAAATTGAGGGAAATTTGAGGAAATGTATGAAAAATTATAGGAAATAAGGGGAATTAGGAGAAAACTGTGAAAATACGGCTGTAAATTTTGGATAATTTGTGAAAAAATATTTGGGGGTGAAAAATTTTGAGGGAAATTTTGGAAAAATAGTGAAGAAATGTATGAAAAATTGTGGGGAATAACAGGAATTTGAAGAAAACAGTTGGAGGACTTCGTGAACAATTATGAAGGAAATATGGGAAAAATTGTGAGGAAATGTGGAAAAAATGTGGGGAATATTGAGAGAAATTTGTAAAGAAATAAAGGAAAATTGTGGGGAATAGCAGTAATTTTTGTAATTAGTTACATTTTTTAAAAGTATCTCAAATTTTCTGTGAAAATTATGGGAAAATTGTGGGGAATAGCAGTAATTTTTGTAATTAGTTACATTTTTTAAAAGTATCTCAAATTTTCTCTGAAAATTATGGGAAAATTTTTGGGAGTGAAAAATTATAAGGGAAATTTGGGAAAAATAGTGAGGAAATGAAAAAATTGTGAGGGAATGTATGAAAAATTGTGGGGAATAAAGGAATTTGGAAAAAATTGTGAAAATATGGCTGGAAATTTTGAGTGAATTTGTGGAAAAATTGTGACGGAAATTTTGGAAAAATAGTGAGGAAACATGGAAAATTGTGGGGAATAAGGGGAATTTTGAGAAAATTGTTAAATTAAGGCTGGAAATTTTAGGTAAATCTGTGGAAATATTTTTGGAAGTGAAAAATTGAGGAAAATTTGAGTAAAAAAGTTAGAAAATAAAAAAAATTGTGAGGAAATGTATGAAAAATTGTGAGAAATAAGGGGAAAATTGTGAAAATATGGCTGTAAATTTGTGGAAAAATTTTTGGGAGTGAAAAATTATTAGGGAAATTTGGAAAAAATAATGAAGAAATGTATGAAAAATTGTGGGGAATTTGAAGAAAACAGTTGCGGGACTTAGGGAACAATTTTGAGGGAAGTATGGGAAAAATTGTGAGGAAATGTGGAAAAAATATGGGGAAATGGGGAATATTGAGAGAAATTTGTAAAAAAATAAAGGAAAATTATGGGGAATAGCAGTAATTTTTGTAATTAGTTACATTTTTACTGCCTTTCTTGTATGATAATGGGGAAATTCTTGAGGAGTTGGAATGGGGAAATTTTTTGTTGGACGTAGCAAAAGAATTATGGGGAAATGGGGGAATTTTTGGGGAAATAGTGGCAATTAAGACAAAATTGCCAGGAAATGTATGCAAAACTGTGGGAAAATATGGGAAAAAGTGTAAAAAAATGGTTAGAAATTTTGATTAAAATTGTGACAAAATGTGGAAAAATTATAGGGGAAGTTATGAGGGGAATTTGGGGGAAAATAGCAAGGAAATCAAAGATTTGTAATAATCCTTTACTTTCTTGTTTATCACCATAAAATTATTTTTAATTATTATTAAACAAATCTTTTCTATACCACAAGCTAATTGGTGTGTTTTCTTTAGATTTGTGGTACAATTTTTAAACTCACCAAACCAATAACATAATAACTCTTGTCATATTCATTTGGGAAGGTAATAATTCAATAATTAAAACACTAGGTATGTTTAAATTTTAATTATAATTACAAACTAAGTAATAATGTTTTTAAAAATATTTTTAGTAGGTAAATTAAAGTTTTAAATTCAGCATACTAAAATTATTTAGCCAATTCGTTAGATAACCAATCAAGTCCTTCATACAAACCACTACCTTGAGTAGCACAAGTAGCTTGAATATACCACCGTCTGTTCTTCATAGTATTCAACTGCAATTTATCAGTTAACTCAGCAGTAGACATCGAATTAGGTAAATCTTGTTTATTAGCAAATATTAATAAAATGGAGTCCCTCAAATCTTCTTCACCTAACATATTATGTAACTCTTGTTCAGCCTCTGCAATACGATCTCTATCGTTGGAATCGACGACGAATATCAACCCATCGGTGTTAGCGAAATAATGTCTCCAAAGTTTTCTGATTTTCGTCTGACCGCCTACGTCCCAAACCGTAAAGGAAATGTTTTTATATTCCACAGTTTCGACGTTAAACCCAATTGTAGGAATAGTTGTAACAATTTCTCCTAGTTTTAATTTGTATAAAATTGTTGTTTTACCTGCCGCATCGAGTCCAACCATTAGTATTCTCATGGGTTTTTTGCTAAATAATCTATTAAATACTGCAGATATTGTAAGACCCATTGTTACTACAATTTTATCAGTCTTTTCTAATCACTCAAATAACCCAAATTTCTTCAAAATCGTATCAGAATTAAGACCATAACGATACTATTTGTAACTTATTTACTGATACTGTTGTTTGTACACGTATTACAAGCAATATTTAATTTAAAACTTATTTTCGCAATGATGTGTACCCCATAAAATAAACGTCAGAAATAATACACGTCAACGACTGTCACAAAAGTGACGTTTTGCTCATTGTTGCCAACTTATTATCGCTATCCGAGTTCGACTTTAGTCACACTTTTTACTCCGGACCCGAGCAAGTTCGAGCGCTTACCAAAGAGATATCTTTGTGATGTTGGGTATTGATAAAATATAGCACAAAAAAGAATATAGATTTTTTCTCGAATTAACTGTAATGCATAATCGGTTCTTTCGTTCGTCCCACTGGTGTAGGAATGAACTACACCAACGTTCACTAAACCTTTCGTTCGGCCCGGTGTAAAATCCACTAAACCTTTCTGTCGGCGATGTGGTGTCCACTGGTGGATATTTTCTCCACAAGCTATTTAGCAGGAGTGAATTACACTCGACATGTATATAAGGAATAAGGAGGGAAGTAAACTAAGGTAAATAAGGTGGTGTAACTGGTGTAATTTACACTAGTGTACACTTCACCAATAGCGAACGAAAGAACCTATTGACAGGTTATGATATGGCAACCCTGTGAGTCTAATAATTGACAGGATCAATGTAATAGATATTTATATAGATTGATCACCCATGTTTTTCAAAATTAACATTAATATGCGGATTTTGTCTTAAACAGCAAGGAAATTGTGAGGAAATGGGAAATAATGGGGAAAATTCTAGAAAAATAGCGAAATTTGTATGGAAATGGGAAATTAGCTGGGAAATTCGGAAAAGTATTGAAAACTGTAGGGAAATGAGAGAATTTTGGGGGAATTTATGTGAGAAATATTGACGGTTAAGGGAAAATTGTGGGTATAAAAAATGTGGGGAATAAGCGGAATTAGGGAAAATTGTGAAAATATGGCTGGGAATTTCAGGTAAATTTGTGGAAAAATTTTTAAGAGCGAAAAATTATGAGGGAAATTTGGGAAAAACAGTAAGGAAATGGAAAAATTGTGGGGAAATATTTGAAAAATTGAGGAGAATAAGGGAATTTGGAGAAAATTGTAAAAATATGACTGGGAATTTTGGGTAAATTTGTGAAAAAATTGTGAGATAAATTTGGGAAAAATAGTGAGGAAATGTCAAAATTATGAAGGAATGTATGAAAAATTGTGGGAAATAAGGGAATATGGCTGGAAATTGTACAAATATGACTAGAAATTTTGGGTAAATTTAAAGAAAAAGTGTTGAACGACTTAAAGAAAAATTGTGGGAGAAATTTGGGAAAAATTGTGGGGAAATATTTGAAAAATTGTGGAGAATAAGGGAATTTGGAGAAAATTGTAAAAATATGACTGGGAATTTTGGGTAAATTTGTGAAAAAATTGTGAGATAAATTTGGGAAAAATAGTGAGGAAATGTCAAAATTATGAAGGAATGTATGAAAAATTGTGGGAAATAAGGGAATATGGCTGGAAATTGTACAAATATGACTAGAAATTTTGGGTAAATTTAAAGAAAAAGTGTTGAACGACTTAAAGAAAAATTGTGGGAGAAATTTGGGAAAAATTGTGAGGAAAATTTGAGAAAAATAGTGAGGAAAGGGAAAAATTGTGAGGAAATGTATGAAAAATTAAGGCGAATAGGGGGAATTTGGAGAAAATTGTAAAATTAAGGCTGAAAATTTTGGGTAAATTTGTGGGAAAGGAGGACTTAGGGAAAAATTGTGAGAAAAATTTGAGAAAAATAGTGAGGAAATGAAAAAGTTGTGAGGAAATGTTTGAGAAATTATGGGGAATAAGAAAATTTAGAGAAAATTGTGAAATTAGGGCTGGAAATTTTGAGTAAACTTGTGGAAAAATTGTTTGAGAACTTATAGAAAAATTTTGAGAGAAATTTGAGAAAAATAGTGGGGAAATGTCAAAATTATGAAGGAATGTATGAAAAATTGTGGGGAATAAGGGAATATGGCTGGAAATTTTGGATAAAATTTGGGGCAAAATTGTTGAGGGACTTAGGGAAAATTGTGAGGGATATTTGGTAAAAATAGTGAAGAAATGGAAAAATTGTTAAGAAATGTATGAAAAATTGTGGGGAAAAATTTTGAAATTAAGGCTGGAAATTTTGGATAAATTAATGAAAAAATTGTTGGAGGAAATTGTGAGGAAAATTTGGGAAAAATAGTGAGGAAATGAAAAAATTGTGAAGGAATGTATGAAGAATTGTGGGGACTAAGGGAATTTGGAGAAAATTGTGAAAATACGGCTAGAAATTTTGGGTAAATTTATGGGAAAATTGTTGGGGAACTTGGAGAAAAATAGTGAGAAAAATTTGAGAAAAATAGTGAGGAAATGTAAAAATTGTGAGGGAATGTATGAAAAATTGTGGGAAATAAGGGAATATGGCTGGAAATTTTGGATAAACCCTGGGGCAAAATTGTTGGGGAACTTAGGGAAAAATTGTGAGGGAAATTTGGTAAAAATAGTGAAGAAATGGAAAAATTCTGAAGAAATGTATGAAAAATTGTGGGGAATAAGAGGAATTTAGAGAAAATTGTGAAATTAAGGCTGGAAATTTTGGGTAAATTTGTGGAAAAATTATTGAGGGACTTAGGGAAAAATTTTAGGTAAATGGGAAATATTAAAGGAAATTTATAAAGAAAATTATGGGAAATAGCAGGAATTTTTATAATAAGTTACATTTTTTTTTAAATTAACCCAAATTGACCAAAATCCATCCTTCTTTGTAAGAATAGGATATATAAGGAGACGGGGAAGGGAGGGAAATATTTTGATGGGCGAAGCGAGGGAATTGTGGGGATAATTTGGAGAAAAATAGTGAAGAAATGTGGAAAAATTATTGAGAAATGTGGGAAAATTATAAAAAATAGGAATTTTAGATGGTTTTTTGATAGGAATTTTGTTAAAAAAGTTATAAAGAAAGGATTGTCTACTATTTTTTAAATTATTTCTCTATATAAAACTACTGTTATTTGATTTTATTATCAATCAATTATTCGTAATAAAATAGACATAAGATTGATTATGCTTTGAAGTAAAAATGTTTGATAATTATTTTTTTTTACTATATTTAAAGGCTTAAAATTGGTTTTAAAACGCATTTTTGCTAAACCGATATGGCCGCTCGCAAACGACCCGCTTAGAGCAATCTATATAACTATATATGTCAATGACAACAGGTCTACAGGGTTGCCATATCTAAACTGTCAGTTCCTACATGTTGATGTCGCTAATATTAATGCTGCGTTTGAGAATCCACATCGGATGCATTTTTTACATCTCGAGCGTTTTTTTATCCACATCGGACACATCTGTCCCATTACATTTACGTATACTGAATCACGTGATCAAAGATTTTTTACATCTCAGATGCATCCGATGTGGATTCTCAAACGCGGCATAAATCATTGTTTCTTTTTCGCTCGTATTAGAATCTTGAGCAGTAGCGTACGTGAACCGATTGCGTTGGGTTATTTTAAATGTGAAAATAGAATGTTTTTATTGAAGTGAAAACAAAATATGACATTATTACTTCTAAAACATTTAGATTTACAGCAAGGATTTGAAATTCTACCCAAAAGGATAATAAATATCTAAACTAATGCATTCAAATAGTTTTTTAAATTAATAAATAATATTTCACCAAGAAGTTAAAAAAATTAAGTAATTTGATATATCTACATTCAGCAAAGATGTAATCATGGCTGAAGTGACAAATGAACTTGTAATTTGATTAGTGAAGGATAATATATTGCAGGACTTTATAGCTTTTAATATGTTTGCTAAATAGCTATTCTAAATATCACGCCATCGTCCATTTCTACTTTTTTCTGAACTGACGTTGACGTATTAAAAATGTTTTGTGAATACAGTTAATTTACAAGAAATAATTTCTAAACAAAATATAAACATTGATAATACTATTCCACAAAATAGAATTAGGTACACAAGAAATAGTTCGTTTAAACCGACAGCTTTCACTCTGGTAGTCAAAAGACATACAGGTTTTTTTGGAATCCAAAATTTGTTTTCTCTATCGTAGATGCCACTGGTTTGCATTTTAAGTAAGCTAAACAAAAAAATAAAGAATTATTTTAAGTTATAGAAAGATACAAATCTATGATTAAATTATTTAGTCTAGAAACTTTTGAATTTTAAATGAAATGATAATATTTTTTCTATTTTTGTTTTTTTTTTAGTTCCAAAACTAGGAAGCTTTTTGTATAAAGTCATATATTAATACCTTATTTGGAATAACTCCATATATTCCGAGTTTTTCTGCAAAACCATTCCTATATCACTATTAGGGATAAAATTAATCTCAGCTAGATCACACAGTAGCTCTTGATCTGCATTATCTAACCAAGAATAAGCAGTTACATCGTCTGTATGATAAGCATACGTTCTTTTTTTCACCTTAGCAATACCTTCATTTGGACTCATAAAATTTGGTATGTTGTTTTCATAAATTTTCGTTCTGTTAAGTAGATTAATGTATCGGTCATTTTTTTGTTGGATGATGTATGTTATTGTATATGGACGGTTTTCGATTGCCACCTTCAAATCACTTTCGTATAGTTCTTTTATTGTACTTATCGGTTCCGGTACGCTACTCAGTAGAGAAGAGACCAAGCTTGATGTGTAATAGTTATATATGAAAATGGAGAATATTAAAAGGTTGAGAAAAATTATTCTTCCTGAATTTCCAAATGGAACAAATGCTGAACCTACAAATATATATATATATATATATACATATATATATATATATATATATATATATATATATATATATATATATATATATATATATATATATATATATATATAACCAACATGATATGCTCTGGTCGTCTAGTAATAATATAAATAAAAATAATCCTCACCTTGTTGGGCCAATACGGAAATTGTTATTATCATAGACGTGAACAAACTATATTTTGGACGACTTTTTTCAAATTTGTGTTCAGTCCAAAAGGTAATATTTATCGCAATTGCTATAATAATTCCAGATAGTACAAATGCGTACCAAGTATTAGGTGAAAATGGTTTTAATACTTCGGTTCCTGGTTTAACTTTACCGGGATTAACAAAAATGAAACAGGTTCTAAAAAAGTATATAATAGAACAGTCAACAATGTCTGGTATGGTATGACAATTTAATTGTCAATTGTCTCATATATCTACATCTAATATTTACCTAAATTTATAAACAGGCACTAAAAAATCATAATAATCAATTCTATCTACACGTAGGAAACCTCCTGATGTACTCATATCGACTCGTTTTTCATGAACTAACTTAGCAATACCTGCATCAAAGCCTGCTGTAGTATTTCCAAAATACGCATTACGCAATGTTGTATTATATCTACAATTATATAATTAGATATATGACATTCTAACACGTGCATACCTTTTTTTACTTGAAGTTGTGAATGGCTTTTAAATTTAGAAATAACTGGAAGTTAAATTTTTCAAATGTTCGATCACCTTTAGATTTCATTTCCTTGGCAATATCTTTGTCGGTTTTGAATGAAAAATTGTACTAAAATAATAAAATTTAATATCATCATCATGGTTGTACATTTTTTCTGACGTCTTTTTAAATCAATTTCTAACAAATAACAAAAACACAAAATATCTACATATATTTTTTAATCTGTACGGCGATCCAGAAGCCTTATAGCTCATCTACTATTCTGAAAAATTATTGTATACTAACACTCTGTATATATTGATTCTTACCGTATTTGCAGTTCGTATAAGAACCTCCTTTAATATTTTTCTCTGTTCGTAAAAAGACATTTCATTATTAAATATAATTGTTCCATTTGTATAAGTAGCGAACAATTTTATTTTAATATCAACGTTGTATCCAGGTTTGTATATGTCAAATATTTGGCAAGAATTTTCTTCAAATACGGCCACTTGCATTTTTGTATCTAATCTAAGTTTCACATTCCAAAACATGTTAGAAATGTCTTCGTTTGTAGTAGATTTGTTGTAAAATAGGAACCAGTGGTATATGTTTGTGAATTTATTATATGATGAATTCTATAATAAAAGTTTTTTTATTACTATATTACTGAATATCAAATTCTTAAATTTAAAATAAATATTATGCACAATTTGCAGATAGGGAAGATTGAATTCCCAGAAATATTTTACGATAATCAATATCAAAACCAGTTATAGTACTTAAAATTATAAAGAAAAGTGACTCGAGTCAGAATATTGCATATTTGACTTTACTAACAGATTCTTACGATATGTATAACAAAATAGGTATTTCTGCGAATTTTCTCTCTCTCTTAAACTTCAAATGAACAATATTGACTATTTATATAATAAACAAATCAAATTACTGGATTTTTTTTGTTATATAGCCAGAACAAACCTGCTGAATAACTGCAAGAGTATTAGGGCAGTCCAAATCTAAAACAAATACTACTTTTTTATATAATCTCACATTTAATTCGAAATTAGCACTATCTTGAATAGGAAAAACTAGTGCTTTAGCTGATGTATTCAAATATGTTGATTTTAATAGCTGAATTTTTTCTAAAATAAAAACGTATAACTGAAAAATTTATTAATTTTCTAGATTTTATTATACTACATACCCAACTCGGTCCAACATAATAAAAATACAGCAGATTTCAAATTGTATTCATTTAACACCTTTACTGTCAAATCAGTTTTTAAATTTTTTAAACAATTTACGAAAACAAACATTAAACACCAACGAATAACCATTTTTCTCAAGTATTCCAATTCTCACAATAATCGAAATACAGAAATAAAGTGTTGCTTTGATAATCCAATAAATACATAATAATATCATCAAACGTTACTTCAAACTGCAACTTTAAATGGATCGGATATTTAATTTATAAAATAGGTACCTTCAAAAAGCATTTGCATCAGTAAACAAAAGATTATGAGCTTTATAACGTGCTACTAATAAAGCCTCACATCATAATGTATGAATAATAGAAACAATTTTAGTATTGTTAGTGCAATGATTTTTCTGAGAATAAAATTTCTAGTATGGAAAGGTTATTATTTTAAATTTTTAACGAAAACATTTTTTAACGTTTTCCGACGTTTATCAACATTTTTCAATGTTTTTCAACGTTTTTCAACGTTTTTCAACCATTTTTCAATGTTTTTCGACGTTTTCCGACGTTTATCAACATTTTTCAACGTTTTTCAACACTCTTCAGCGGTTTTCGACGTTTTTCAACGTTTTTCAGCCATTTTCAGCCATTTTTCAACGTTTTTCGACGTTTTTCAAAAATTTTCAACGTTTTTTTTTTACGTTTTTCGACGTTTATCAACATTTTCAATGTTTTTCAGCGCTCTTCGACGTTTTTCAATCATTTTTTAATGTTTTTCAACGTTTTCCGAAGTTTATCAACATTTTTCAACGTTTTTCAACGCTCTTCAACGTTTTCGACATTTGTCAACCATTTTTCAACCATTTTTCAACTATTTTCGACATTTTTCAACGGTTTTTAACGTTTTCCGACGTTTATCAACATTTTTCAACGTTTTTCAATGTTTTTCAACGTTTTTCGACGTTTTCCGACTTTTATCAATATTTTTCAACGTTTTTCAACGCTCTTCAACGTTTTACGACTTTTATCAATATTTTTCAACGCTCTTCAACGTTTTCCGACGTTTTTCAACATTTTTCAACGTTTTTTTTAACGTTTTTTTAAACGTTTTTCAACATTTTTCAACGTTTTTTAGCGCTCTTCGACGTTTTTAAACCATTTTCAACGTTTTTAGACGTTTTCCAACGTTTTTTAATGTTTTCCGACGTTTATCAACATTTTTCAACGTTTTTCAATGTTTTTCAACGTTTTTCGACGTTGTCCGACGGTTATCAACGCTTTTTAACGTTCTTCGACGTTTACCAACATGCTGCAAGTGACACTTTCGATGAAGGCTTTAATGAGGCTAGTCAAGGGATATACAGGGTGTTATTGAAATACACGTACATATTAAAACTGGGTATTGCGCAGATCCCCACTGAATGTAGAAAAATATTATTTTTTAAAAATACCCCTTATTAAGGGAGTTATTAATTTTTGAAAATTAATTCTAAAACAAACGAACTTCACTGATATGTTGAGGATGACCTATATAAATTAGGTTTATTTACCTATTTTAAACATCAACAGTAATTAATATGCAAGTTTTTGTCAGATGATAAGAAAACTAGTCTTGTAAGAAATAACCATGTTGCCAAGATTTTCGAATTAATTTCTATTTCCGAAGACTGCTTTTTACTACCCTCGTTATCAAAAAACTAGAATATTTGATAAATGATTGTTTTTAAACTATACATTTTTGAAACTATAGATTATTAAAATTTTAGTTGATTTACGAATCTGGCTAACACGAGCGCGTCATTTCCAAGTTGGTAAAAAGTGTTGTTACGATTACTTTTAAATATTTTTTTACGATGCCACTATTTACGAATATTGAACTAACGGATATAGTGCTGGTTTATGGGGCAGCTGGAGAAAATTCTCGGCAAGCACAAATCCTGTATCGCGAACGGTTTCCAAATCGGAGAATTCCGGACTGTCGTACGTTTATTTCAACTGTTCAGCATCTAAGAGACCATGGAAAATTTGAGAGTGTCAATGCAGATCGAGGGAGAACAAGAACACAAAGAACATTGGCGGCCGAAGAAGAAATATTGGAAGCTGTTGAAAACCGGCCTCAATTAAGTTGTAGAAGACTAGGTCTTGAAATTGGAGTGTCCTCATTTGTTGTGTGGCGGACACTTAAAGAACAAGGTTTACATTCTTATCACATCCAAAAAGTCCAGGCCTTATATCCAGGTGATGAAGAAAAGAGAGTGGAGTTTTGTGAATGGATGATTCAAAAATGTGTTGATATTCCTGATTTTCTAAAAATATTATTGTATACTGACGAGGCTTCATTCACTCGTGATGGCGTGTTCAATATGCACAATACGCATATTTGGAGTGATGAAAATCCTCACGCCATTAGGGAAACTGGGCATCAAAGAAAATTTTCAATAAATGTTTGGGCTGGCATAATAGATCAGTATTTAATCGGGCCTTATGTTCTCCCGAACAGATTAAATGGGCCAGGATATCTCCACTTTTTAGAAGATATTTTGCCAGTACTCCTAGAAGAGATACCGTTACAATTAAGGCAACGGATGTGGTACCTACTAGATGGCGCTCCTCCTCACTTTGATTTAAACGTACGGCAGTTTTTGAACATTAGATTTCCTCAAAAGTGGATAGGCAGAAATGGACCTACTAAGTGGCCTCCGAGATCTCCGGACTTAAATCCATGCGATTTCTTTTTGTGGGGTCACATGAAACAACTGGTTTATAATGAACCTATTAATAGTGTTGAACAATTAACCAATACAGTTAATGCGGTAGCCGAGGAACTACGACAAAATCCAAGACTAATTTCTAATGTTCAAAGTTCTTTGGAAAGACGATTGCAAGTGTGTGTAAATAATAATGGACGGCATTTTGAACAATTACTGTAATAAACTTTATTTTGAATTAATTGGTTTTGCTACGGCAACAGTGCAATTTCTATGGGTAAGTTCAATTTCGATTTATTTTACTTCTTTAAATATGGAAACTAGTAGGTCGGAAAAGGGGACTCTTCCCCAATATTTAAATTTTAGAATTTGAAGTTAAAATTGGTGCCAATCGTTTTTGGTCATTACATACTATTCCCCATTTTAATATGTACGTGTATTTCAATAACACCCTGTATACATTTGTGACAGAAATTTTGAAAAAAAATAAATTTTAGATATAAAAAATATGTTTGCCACATGAAGAGAAAGCATGTTGGACTTCAAAAATGAAATTCAAAAGCATTCTTTATTACGTCTGGGACGCAATGCTATCTTGGAATATGTAGCAGCCCCATAGTCCCAGTTACTTCAAATATTTCATAAATATTGGATTTGTGTGTTTTTTTTTTAATAAATTTATTCTTTTTAATTACGCTTATTATTCGACAATTAATTAAACCTAAAAATATACAAAAATTAGGATTCTAAGAACCAAAATAACAGTAAAAGAAACTGTTTTTTCTTAATATAAAAATTCTTGCAACTATATTGGTCAATAGGAAGTGTAATATGCGTAAATATTTGTTAGGTGGAGTTAACTGAATTTAGAACATGTAAAGATCTAAATATATCGATCACGAATACACGAAGCTCCGCTGAAAAGTTCTGAAACATCGCCCGAGCTCGATACCACGTTTTCATATATATTATAACGCCTTGGATCCTAATGATTCTGCGCTGCGAAAGCTTTTGCGTATTTTAATGAAAGCGCAAGCTTATTTGCCGTCAGACCGTCAGGGGTCGACGTGAATCAGTTAAATGTAGAAAAATAAATTATCGTGCAGTGGGGTGGTATTTAATTTTCGTTTCTAGTGTCTGCATTCACTGAATTAACAGTGAGTATTACTCAGATTTCTATTTAATTCCTTTATACCTACATATCTGTATAATAATTCAAAAATATACACGAAGGTGTTCTATTTTTTTTAGATTTTCACACAGCTGATTGTTCGTAATTAATTTCTTGATTATTTCGGTTTTTACTTGATGAAAATTCGTATTAAAAAAATAGAAATTAAAAATTACAGACAAGTTTTGTATTTTGAAATAATTATATGTTATTTTTAACTTTTATTTTTTTTTTAAATAAAAGTGTTTCTGAAAGTCTAACATGTTTAATTCTTTTTTCATTTTAATTTCTTGAATTTTACAAATATATGATTAATAAGAAATACCGTATAAGCTACGAACTAATTTGTATCCTCTTTAATGACATCAGATACTTGCAGAAGCATATTATACATGTCATTCTCGCAGTTTTGAGTTCCTGAATTGAGTAGTTTTACACAGAACAACTTTCTAAAGGTTCTTTGAAATTGAATGGCTGTTGGATTAGCACGATTACTATTTTGTTTAAAATTTGGTATTTTTCTTTGTATCGGTCCATGAGTTATGGTAGAGGACCTCAAAACGTAAAAATCCGTCGAAAACTGGAGGTCGAAAAAAATTCCTATACTTTCCTTATATCTGTATACAGATAGGAAAGTAAAAATCTGATGTGTCCAACACATGACTTTCCTATCTAGTTATTATAGGCATTTTCCGGTTATTTTGTACAACCTATTGCAGCATCTCTATAAATGTTTAGAGGATAAACTAAATATATACATTTTACACATACATCTACCTCGAAACATTTTTCTATAGATATTCATTGAAAACGAAAATACAGAAAAATTTAAATTTAGCACTTTTCCATTACGGACCATTTTAGAAAAATCATGTATAAACAAAAATTATAGAAATCGATATCGCAAACAACTTTTAGTTCAACAATTTTCATAAAAATCAGAATTTTGCACATTTTGTCAAATTTCTCGAATACGGACCATTTCAGGAAATTTTGACATAAAACAAAAATTATAGATAATAATATTAGAAGTAACTTTTATTTGAACAATTTTCTTCTCCAAACATAAATAACAGATATATTCCATAAAATATAAAAACGGCCTCCCATAAAGTACCCCCCCAGATGTTCCAACTTTGTCCAAAATCTAATTATTTCACGTCAGACCGAAATAAACCTTAAGTTTAAAATTTAATGTTTTTTCCTTTATCCGTTTTTGAGTTTTCTTCAAATTTCGAAATTTACACATTTTCTCAAATATCTCGAATACGGTCCATTTTAGAGAAATTATGTATAGGACAAAAATTATAGAGAATTATATTATAAACAACTTTTATTTGAACAATTTTTATAAAAAATTATGTTTTTTACATTTTGTCAAATTTCTCGAATACGGACCATTTTAGGAAAATTTTGCATAAAACAAAAATTATAGATAATTATATTATAAGTAACTTTTATTTGAAGAATTTTCTTCTCCAAACGTAAATAACAGATATATTCCATAAAATATAAAAATGACCACCTATAAAGTACCCCCCCAGATGTTCCGACACTGCCCAAAATCTAATCAGCTCATTGGACGCTGAAACAAAGCTTAAGTTTAAAATTTGGTGTTTTTCTGTGTATCGGTTCATGAGTTATGCGTTATACAGACACACACACACACAGACACACAGACACACAGACACACAGACACACAGACACACAGACACACACACACACACACAGACATCATCGCGAAAATAGTCAAAACGGATTCAGGGGACCTCAAAACGTAAAAATCCGTCGAAAACTCGAGGTCGAAAAAAATCATGATTCCTATACTTTCCTTATATCTGTATACAGATAGGAAAGTAAAAATACATAACTTAAATATTTTTTTCATAGGGAAATACACCTACGGTTAGGTTAGATAGATCTAAATAAGTCTTATTTAGATCTATCTAACCTAACCGTAGGTGTATTTCCCTATGAAAAAAATACCTAATTTGAATTGCAGTCCACCGTCCGACCAGATTTTACGTCTAGTCGGTGTTTAATCTATATATACCGAGTGTTTAAATTAAAGTTTTACAATTAAATACCGGCGAAAATACGTTTTTTATAAAAAAAAAATCTGATGTGTCCAACACATGACTTTCCTATCTAGTTATTATAGGCTTTTTCCGGTTATTTTGTACAACCTATTGTAGCACCTCTATAAATGTTTAGAGGATAAACTAAATATATACATTTTCCACATACAATCTAACTCGAAACATTTTTCTATAGATATTCATTGAAAACGAAAATACTGAAAAATGTACACAATATTTATCCATTTCATTAAAATTGTCAGTGTTTTGAACACATTGGAGACTTCCATACCTGGTGGAATAAGATTCTAAGGGATTGCGACCCAGGCAGGCAAAATAATTTAATTAGAAATGTTTCATAAACCTTTGGGCCAGAAAAATATAGTGATAAAAACTTAAATTTAAATTTAAATAGCTGATTTCATGCTTTGGGTAATCTGAACATTAATAAATTTTGCGAGTTCTTTGGATGGGCACTGTTCGAGAGTGATCATGTCTTCCAATTTTTCTTGAAGCTTCTTTTCAAGATTGTTACATTTATTAAGAAGGACCTGGTTGTCTCTTTTCAACGCTTTGTTCTCAAATTTCAGGGCATTGTTGATCTCCCTTAGTTTTTCCTTTCTTGAGCTTCGAAACGTTAGCTCCTCCGATGTTTGGACACTCCATGAAGAGTTGCCAATGGTTGAATCTGTTGGTTCCAAAAGCTGATATAAAATAGTATATTTTAATATCATTTTAAAACGTTGTTATGTAATTGTGGTTCTACAGAGAGTTGCAAATTTTGTTTAATATACGTTTAATAGTAACGTTAGTTTAACTAAAAGTAATAAAACCGTTGTTGCATCGGAAAAATTAAACATTTGGTTTATATTTTTAACTAAGAATAAACGTTTAAATTATACGAATAGGTAATAGGCCACTTAGGAGTTCCCCCTCACCACTCTACTTTTAACCAGCCGTTTTTCGACGTTTTTCAACGTTTTTCGACGTTTTCAACATTTTTCAACGTTTTTTTAAAGTTTTCCGACGTTTATCAACATTTTTCAACATTTTTCAATGCTTTTCAACGCTCTTCAATGTTTTTCAACAATTTTTCAAACGTTTTTCGACGTTTTCCAACATTTATCAACAGTTTCAACGTTTTTCAACGCTCTTCGACGTTTTCAACCATTTTTCAAAGTTTTTTAACATTTTTCGACGTTCATCAACATTTTTCAACGTTTTTAAATGTTTTTCAGCGTTCTTCGACGTTTTTCAACCATTTTTCAACGTTTTTCGACGTTTATCAACATTTTTCAACGTTTTTCAATGCTCTTCAACGTTTTTCAACAATTTTTCAACTTTTTCGACGTTTTCCGACGTTTATCAACATTTTCAACGTTTCTCAACGCTTTTCGTCGTTTTTAAACCGTTTTTCAACGTTTCTAGACTTTTTCAACGTTTTTCAATACTCTTCAACGTTTTTCGACGTTTTTAGCGCTTTTGATTTCATTGTAAATCTTATAACTATAAGAAAACGTGATAGTGACAATTAGTTTAACAGAATTGTCACGTATTTAAAATTTTTAAAAATAGTAGCTGCCTAGTGACCAAATATGAACTGTGATTGGTGGATTTCATATTCGTGCAATTTTCTTAGTAGGTAAAATGGATATGAAAAATATTCGTTCAGTTGAATACAATGGCCTTTGTTATTTTGTAATCTATGGGTGTAGAAGAAATAATTAAAAACGTTTTTATTTATTAAATGAATATAGAGGCGCTTATTATACCTGGGACATGTCGTGGTTAGTGATGAAACTTAAAAAATTTAGTAACTGATTTGACCTAGCAACAAATCTACGAAAAAAATCTCTAAAAACAACCCAAATAAAAAAAAAACATACACCCTGTAATCCCTACAGACAGTCCAACATTGATAGAAAGTATATTTTATAATTATTTTAACATTTTAAAATTTATTTTGATAATTTTTAAATTATAACTTCCAGACATTTAAAATTATTCATTTTATTTGTTGAGCAGTGTAGAAAGTTTATTTACAAAGAGTTGATAGGAAAAAAAAAACAAAAAATGGGATGATATACTTAATATTGTGCATTTTTTCTATATAGTGTCACGAAATTCCGTTATTTAAAAATAGTTGATGTTTCTGATTTATAAGCAAATAAAAAACAACAAAAAATGGGATGATATACTTAATATTGTGCATTTTTTCGATGTTGTATCACGAAATTGAAGAAATATAACCTATCCCATAACTTTTCCAGTAGAAGCCCTTTTGAGTACAAATTGGCTTTAATAATAGTATTATAATGAGTATTCTTTACATAAAAAAAAAATAATTAAAAGTTCAAACACTAATAAAAGGCTGATAACAAGTTTGGCTTAATAAATATGGCTACAATTGATATTCTACGCGATATAGATAAAGTACCGTCTAATTAACGTTTATACACAAGATTGTACAAACAAAATTTTACATTATAAATGACTAATTTAAATAGTTCAATTTTGTTAACTAGTAACTGATATTAAATATGGACGAATCTAAAAAGATTATTTTTTTTTTTAGTAATTTTTTAATTATTTTAGAACAAGATTTATAACGGTATAACTTTGGAGAGTTTTAATTTATCAGGAGAAGGCACTAGTATAAAAAATTACATTTATTTACTCAGTCAAGGGTCTTAAAATTAAATCATCTTACTATTAATTTTGTGATAATCTGTAGAGTTTGAGTTATTCAATGAAAAAATAAGCTGCTTTACTTCAACAGATGTAACGGATCTTATGAAAAAGGATTTACATGAAACAGGAAATCTTTTATAGTAAAAATAGTAATGTATTTATCATTTATTAAAAAAATTAATAGAAATAATAAATTCTTACATTTCTTGTAGTCTCGTGCAGTCTTACCTAGAACAAAATAAAAATCAGATTAGTTGTTATTTTAAAAGGATTTAAGGAAACAAATATTTAATTTAAAAAAATTAACCAACAGATTTATTTTAGGGAAATCTAAATTTATCAATCTATTTTTATATTATTATTCAGTTATAATTACTTTGGGTTTTTAAATCATTTGTAAAAATAGAATTAAAGAAAATTGACTTTCATGCTATTTTTGTGCAGTTTTTTTTATTCCTAATAATTTTTGAACTTTTCTATATCGCCCATACACGAATTTCATACCGTATTATATCTACGACCATATTTTTACAAAAAAGATAATATAAGAAGTTTGCAAACATTTTAAATAGTTTTATCTTCTGATTTTTTAATTTATCGGATACTTTTTCATTTGAACTATTTAAAACATAAAAAATATAATTCAATGCGAATCTGAATGCTACAGAATTAGATAATAGTGTAATAAATAGGTTGTGATACCCACAGTCTATGGATAATTTGCCATATCTTTAATTATTTATCTCATAATGAATCATTGGTTTATAAGTATATATAAACAAACAAATATATTATAGATGTCGCCAAATTGTGAAACTGGGAATATTTTTTTAGAACACTTCTAATACCTAATAAATTCTTATTGATATACGAGTATAATTAGAGATAATCTATAATAAGCAACAAAATAATTGATAGCAAGATCAAAAAAAAAAGAAACATTTGAAAATGTAATCTCCGTCGAAAAGGTATGAGCTTATTTTATATTTTTATTCTTCTATAACTTAAATATATGAAGTTACTATTACCAATTATTAGTGCTAAAACATCTAGTGAGAGTATTACGATATTTTTGTAAAATAAATTGGTAGACAAGTGCATTCTATCTATAATAATGAATATTAAAATAATAAACTTCTTATAAGTTATTGACTCATGATCTATTTCTGACATTTTTATTTTATTGATTATTTATTACAGTAAATCTGGAATACATTTATTTTTAATTTACTTTCCAAGCACTCTAGAGGGAAAATATTTTTTTAGTCTTTATGCTAGGTAAAATAAATATTAAACCCTTTGTTTGAATTTAAAATAAAACGTTTAAATTGTTTACTTAGTCTGATACACGCGATATAATATGTTTAATACTTTATCTAAATATACAAGTGAAGTTGCAAAGCAATTACAACCACATCGCTAATTTGGTCAGTAAATATTTATCAAAACAAAAGTAAACTGATTATAACGAAGGTATATCTAACTGGAGCTAATTATTTTTAATTGTTTCATAAATTCTGCTTAATTAGTATACCGAAACAGAACTATATTTAATTTTAGTTTTGTAGATACTTAAACTTATGTATTATCGTAAAACACCCGAACAATTTTTATGGTAGAAGTATCTATAAATATTTAATATTTATAGTGTGTCAATAGAGTGCCCGCCCTAAATAAATGCAGAGGTAATAACTTTCTATTAAAAATTAGTTGCTGTGCTATAATTACCCCCGGAATTTTTAAATCAAACCTTTTATAGGTATTAAAATGTAATATCAAAAAGAAAATATTAGATATTACTACTACTACTACTACTACTACTACTACTACTACTACTACTACTACTACTACTACTACTACCTCCCCCCAGACTTACAATCTGGATGCGCCACTGAGCCTTCCCTACCTTCCCTACCTTCTCTACCGTCTCTACCTTCCATACCTCCCCTACCTTCCCAACCTCCCCTACCTTTCCTACCTTCCCTACTTTCTCTATCTTCCCTACATTCCCTACCTTCACTACCGTTTCTACCGTCTCTACCTTCCCTACTTCCCTTACCTTCTTATCCTCCCCTAACTTCCCTACCTTTCCTACCTTCCCTACCTTCCATACCTTCCATACCTCCCCTACCTTCCATACCTCCCCTACCTTTCCTACCTTCCCTACTTTCTCTATCTTCCCTACCTTCCCTACCTTTTATACCTTTCCTATCTTCCCAACCTCCCCTAACTTCCTTACCTTTCCTACCTTCACTCCTTTCCCTATCTTCCCTACCTTTCATACCTTCCCTACCTTCTAATTGTATACAAAACATAATATATACCTACTTCCTAGAAATAAAAACTTAACTTGTCAACATTTTGAAAATTTTTAATGGATTTTCTTTTTTTCTAGTCTTAACCAAGAAACAATGGTTCTTAAAGTGGACAGTGACTCCCGTGGAGGTTCAAAACTAACCCTGGATTCCGGTGTGTCAAGTGAAACAGACGAGAGCGAAGCCAATCTTCGCGAAGCTTACAAACATTTAATGAGGTTTGTATATAATAATAAATTAATATAAATGCAATTATTTGATTTGATTGTGAAAGAAGTCAGAAATAAATTCCTGAATCCGGAGAAATGGGATTACAAACGAAAGAAAAAATCTGAGTAGCCTTTGTTTATCAGATATTTTTCTAATTTCCCAACCATTCTTTAACCCTTTCACTGGGAATCTAAATTAAAGCCCTTTTGATCGGATGCCGCACATGTGCGTCGTTAGCACAAAGTGGAGGGCTTCCTATGACGCACATGTGCGTTGTTGGCATATAATGGGAGCTTCCTATGACGCGCATGTGCGTCATCAGCAGGGAAAGGGTTTTAATCATCAATATGACTGTCTAAAGTGTATCAAATTAAATTTTTACTATACATCAAAACTAACACAAGCATTTATGTTCCAGCTCAACGAAAGCCAGTCCACTTTCAATAGACAAACCCATTGTGGCCCTACAACTTTTTTCCACAGCTATTAAATTACACAACATGCAATTAGCTGAACAATGTATAGAAAACCTGAACAATCTTCTAGATAAAACTAATGTATTACTTATTTTACGATATATTTCCACGTGTATAAATGAATCTTCAAATCCTAACGACATTGAACCATCAGCTCCACCTTTGGTAGAAGACGAATCTAAATGTAAGGACGAATGGGTTCATCACCTCATAGATGATAATTTACGAAATAACTGTTTTTCGGTGATTGATAGAAATGCTGAATATGTTCTTAAACAAAAAGAGGTACTAGAATTGGATTACTGTGATATACTTAGTATAACCACGAGAGATACTTTAGAAATTTCCAGCGAAATATTAGTATATAGCGCTATTATGAGATGGTGCATAGAAGAATGCAAAAGAAGGACTTTAGAAACTCAAAAATTTAATTTGAAAGCTGTATTGAGAGATCTCGTATACGCACCAAGGTAGAGTATGTTTAAAATTAATTTATTTTCATTTTTAGGGGTTATAAAATTGGAATTTACAGTAATTTCAAATTAAAATGTATTTTGATATTTTTATTAAAGTTAGTTTTATTGTTTATTGTTAAAAATAATGTTCACCTGCATTGGATCCGAAATTACCCAACCAAGATGTGTTTTTGCATAGCAGACTAGTTTGGAACTTAATTTAATTTGTCTAATACAAAATAAATCAAAAAATATTTGTAGGTCTAATAACAAATCAATTTTTTGTGATTTATTGAGTTCTATTAGAAAAGAAAAACTATTTTAAGGTATAACCAGGTAAATTTATTATCTGTACTGATTTTATTTTAGTATTGACACCATAAGATATTTGTGTAATAGATTGATTCATACCTGAAATTGGTTTATTAATTTTAAATGTAAATAAAATTGCTTTGAGATCCAGTATCTAATAATAATTTATTATTTTGGAAAAATATGGAAAACTTTTTTATTATTAATTTTAAGTAAAAAAGTTATTCTTCATAAAAAGTCGAGCATGGTCTAAAATCTAAAATACAACCATTAGATATCAATTTTTTTCAGCCGTATACGAGGTGTGTCGAAAAATATTATTTGTGCTGAAGAGTAAAGTAACTTTATTTTTGAAAAATCTCGTATACGACTGATAAAATTTGATATCCGATGATTATATTTTAGGTTTTAGACCATGCTCGATTTTTTATGAAAAATATTTTCAAAAAAATACCTTATGTTAAATGATATTATGTTTTTTCTTTTTAGGTACGGTCTTATGACCAAAAAAGAGTTTCTATGTCGCACAATAGATGGAGTCAAAGGCCCTGATAGAAGCGGAATTTTAGATGAATACGAAACCGAAAAAATATTAGAATATATAAAAAAGAAAGGAGGAAGTCGCCTGCCATATAAAGGAGGGGAACCTAGAAAATTTATTTACGATAACAATAATTTTCAAAAATCGAATAAAAATAGCTGTTGTTCTAAAAAATCTTCTTGTGACAAGTTCATTATAAACTTCCTCACCTGTTGGACAGCGGTATTCGATTGAAAATGTATTGCATTTAATAAAATTTGAAGCAACTTTCATACAGTCGATAAAACTGTAATCTTCGCAGATGCTGAATAGAAGAAATTTGACTCTATGCTATGAAGATGTCAAAGCAGCAAGCTCAAAGTTATATGTAAAATCCACCTTTAATAGCTGAAATATTTACCTATGGTGCTTTTAATACTTTTTCATGCATTTTTCTATATTTGCACTAAATTAGAAAACAGACGGGATCGAGTTTGTATTTATAATGCAATAAAAAAGGTCTCAATTATGAATGAATGTAATTTTTCAAAAGATCTCAGGATGCATTTGAAACTACAAAAAAGATTTCACTGGAAAATTATAGATTATATGGTCCTAACATGAGCCGAATCAGATCTATCACTAATTTTAAATCAATTAGATACTATTCTAGATAAAGTGAAAAAAATTTAGAGCTGTCGTAACAATATAAGTCGATAAGACATGAAATTAATCAATAAATATTAGTCAAAACAAGTCTGTATTGAAATTAAAATTATTAGAAACGATTAGGAACCTAAAATGATGTTATTTCTGCGAATATTTATTTTCAATGTACTGGGTGTATAAAAACTCGCTCTGCTTAAAAAAAATAACTAATTTCCTCCCAATTTTGGATTATTTGTAAATAATTAAAATAGGTACCTCCAATGCAATGATTTTTAGTATGATTTGTGAAGGCTAATAAATGTATTAGACTAAAAAAAATGTTTTCTACATCTTTAATACATTTTAGAGAATATAAATAATTAATTAAATTACGAATATTTTTTTTATATAGTTTTATATCGTATAATCCTACTAAATTTATGTTTATGTTGTTATTTATGTAATTTTTATAAAATCACCGTTATGAAAGATTTAAATTTTATATATTGATTTTCTTTTTTGGAAATTTACTGTTGAATATAATTATTCTGTGACTAGTCTCTCTGTTTCTTGAGGCACATTTTTATAATAAATATATCGAATATATACCTATAAATATTTAGGTAAAAAAAAAATATATATATTTTGACTTATGCATATCATTTTGTTTGTGTTGAAAAAAAATTAATAAAAATGTTTTCCGAACCTATATCTAATAATAATTTACATGTGAATTAATATTATTTGTAATAAAAGATATTAATTAAGAAAGTATTTATAATAGAAATTTTTAAAAACCATTCAAAATGGTATAAATACATTTATTTTTCATAAAATCTGATAATAAAGAAATGATATATGTATTATATCCTAACTATTCAATGTTTACAAGTTAGGAACTACTTTTTTAATAAAGATGTGTAATTTAACCATAGCCAATTTTAAATGTGATTATATTTATTGATCTATTAATGTTATATATTATATTATTAAACTCTGAATGAGTCTAAACTGATTAATCTTGTATGTATTTAGTAATTGTAAATTTCTAAATAATAAAAAGTATTTGTTAAAAATATGCGATTTAATAAAACCTTTTTAACCTCCTATAATGGTACATTTTATGCTTGTGTCTTAAAATAAACAAAAATGGCTGCTTTGAGAAGCTTTATTAAGCTACTAGCTGTTGCCCGCGACTTTGTTCGCGACTTTGCTCGCATGTAGTCGTGTTATTAACATAAAAAATACGTGAATTATTTTTATTCATTTTTTTTATTTTTATTCATTTTTATTAATTTTTATTAATTTTTATTAATTTTTATTAATTTTTATTAATTTTTATTAATTTTTATTAATTTTTATTAATTTTTATTAATTTTTATTAATTTTTATTAATTTTTATTAATTTTTATTCGTTTTTATTCGTTTTTATTCGTTTTTATTCGTTTTTATTCTTTTTTATTCATTTTTATTAATTTTTATTCGTTTTTATTAATTTTTATTCATTTTTATTCTTTTTTATTCATTTTTATTCGTTTTTATTCATTTTTATTCATTTTTATTCATTTTTATTCATTTTTATTCATTTTTATTCATTTTTATTCATTTTTATTCATTTTTATTCTTTTTTATTCATTTTTATTCGTTTTTATTAATTTTTATTCATTTTTATTCATTTTTATTCATTTTTATTCATTTTTGTTCATTTTTATTCATTTTTATTCATTTTTATTCATTTTTATTCATTTTTATTCATTTTTATTCATTTTTATTCATTTTTATTCATTTTTATTCATTTTTATTCATTTTTATTCATTTTTATTCATTTTTATTCATTTTTATTCATTTTTATTCATTTTTATTCATTTTTATTCATTTTTATTCATTTTTATTCATTTTTATTCATTTTTATTCATTTTTATTCATTTTTATTCATTTTTATTCATTTTTATTCATTTTTATTCATTTTTATTCATTTTTATTCATTTTTATTCATTTTTATTCATTTTTATTCATTTTTATTCATTTTTATTCATTTTTATTCATTTTTATTCATTTTTATTCATTTTTATTCATTTTTATTCATTTTTATTCATTTTTATTCATTTTTATTCATTTTTATTCATTTTTATTCATTTTTATTCATTTTTATTCATTTTTATTCATTTTTATTCATTTTTATTCATTTTTATTCATTTTTATTCATTGTAATTCATTTTTATTCATTTTTATTAATTTTTATTCATTTTTATTCATTTTTATTCATTTTTATTCATTTTTATTCATTTTTATTCATTTTTATTCATTTTTATTCATTTTTATTCATTGTAATTCATTTTTATTCTTTTTTATTCGTTTTTATTCGTTTTTATTCATTTTTATTCATTTTTGTTCCTTTTTATTTATTTTTATTTATATTTATTTATTTATATTAATTTTTACTAAATTTTATTAATTTTTAATAATTTTTATTAATTTTTGTTAAAAATTGTTCACACCAGTTAATTTTTGTCTTTACACAAACAATTGCCGAAAATTAGGCAACTCTAATTACTTATACATGTATATCGTGTTGCCGCTCTGGTAGTGTGTACACAACGTTTGATGCCTCTGGGTTTATTTTATTAGAAGCGGAGATATAAATATTTTCATAGAATGTTCTTTTCATCTATACAAAAGGTGTATAAAAAAATTCAATTGAAGAAGGTTCTGGAAATATAAATAAATTAATAAATAAGAAATTAATATATTTTGGTAAGGCAGGTTATTGAAAACTTATGAGCTTTATCGGATTTTCTCGAATATCTCCAGCTAGAAAATCTGTTTTTTATGGACCATTGTAATAATATCTTGATATTTAGACAAATTTAATTTTGTCCACACTATATGAAGATTATTAATGAAAAAAACTTGCATTTTTTTGCAAAATTCTTGGTATACTTATATTCCTTCCTTTGGTATACAACAAAAGAAGTTTACTTGAAAATAGCAATCCTTATCTCAGCTTCAATAGAACCATTATGAGTCAGGTAAAATGCGACTTTTGTCCCTTTATTCTTTGTGTTTGTTGTAGTGGTATTTTTTTGTTCCAATCATTGTATAAATAGAATGGTTTAAATCTATTATTTTCTTTGGAACGACTTATTGATTGTATTTACTAGAAAAGAAGGCGCCATGTCATTTTAACTATATATTATACATCCAACTTCTTTTGAGTGCATAAGTGCCATATTTTATTAATATTAATAGTAATGTACAATGCATGCAATGGCGTATCCACGAGGGGGATAATGGGGATATATCCCCCTCCAGAAAGTACCAGCACGTGATAAGTGATCATAAGAAAACATAAGAGTAAGATACCCCTAAATTACTTTATAATAATTACTAAATCAAATACAAAAGTAACTTAATAAATAAAAATTTAAATTCTCTTAAAATTTTTGTTAGAAGTTTTCGCGGCACTTTAAAAACGGTAATATTGTTTGATTTTTTGTTAGATCGATTGTCGATCAATGTCAGACAGTGACTGCCGCGGTGATGTCGTTCCTTCTTGATCGCGTACCGCTTATTTAGCGCATATGCGTGAGCGACCGAATGATTATAAGATAGATGTAAATATCTATCTAACCTAACCTTAGGTGTATTTCTCTATGAAAAAATATACACCTAAGGTTAGGTTAGATAGATGTAAATATCTATCTAACCTAACCTTAGATGTATTTCCCAATGAAAAAAAAAAAAAATACAGCAATATATTCAAATTATGTATTTTTACTTTCCTATCTGTATACAGACATAAGGAAAGTATAGGAATATTTGGGGGTACCCCCCCCCACAAATATTTTCAGTAAACACAAAGTACCCAGACAGCACACCAAATCCTTTGGATATCTACTGAACATCCCAATATCCACTGAATGTCCAGTCCATGGTGGATATCTATTTTATATCCATGAAATGTAATTTATAGACATGCAAATGTCCATAAATAATTGTAATTATATAGCAAATTATTAAAAAATTACGCTATTGTACTCGCCATTGTGGCTAATAGTACCGTTGAGATATTTAAAATTAATTTTTTTAAGGTGTATTCAATATCCCATGGACATCCACTATAAATATAAATATATCAAAGTCTAAGCGCGGACGCAAACCATCGTGGATATCTACTAGATGTAATTTTTGATTTTGCTTCCTAAGTATAGATGGCGATACCACTTTCGTATCTACTCATGCTTAACCCGCCGTAATTGAGTTTGATCGACATTGTTTCACAAACAGACTTCATTAGAGAGTGAATTCGAGAAGTTTCATTTATTGCTGAAGATTCCTAATAAGGATGATTTTCTCCATAGTAGGCAAAATCAAAGGCAGATTGTTGGGAATATTTTTTACCTCTATTTTCTTTCGACGTTATTCAATAACAATTGGTTACTTATGAACCTCTACTAAAAATAATTATAAAATATTTATCTGAATTTCTATATCCTGGGATATGACGGACATTTGGTTGGATATCCACAAAATATATTCTATGGATATATCTGGGATTTCTTGTATTGTCTGGAGATACTCATTAGATATTTTGCTGAATATCCATAGGATATCTTCTATATTCTGGATATAGACGGACATTTGGATATCCATATTAGTTCCACGGAATATTTCTGATATCCTGTGGATATATTGGATATCCAAAAAATATATTCTGTGGATATCTCTGGGATTTGGTGTCTGGGTACCAATAACTTCAAGAACAAACTTTTTTAAAAATGAAAAGCACAGTAAATTTAGATTGTAGCTTTATTCTCCTAGATCCGGGGCTGGGTACAAATACCACTTTAACCCATATTAGAGAGAACGACTGCAAGATTAAATGGGGTGTTTTTTCACCCTAATGAAAAAATAGTCCCAATATATATTTATTTTATTTATTTCAGTCGTAAAAACCAGGGATAATAATAATTCTGGTTTACACTATACAGGGTGTCCTTTAAAATGTGTCCCAAAATTCTCAGGCAGATTCCTTAACCAAAAAATGGAAAAAAAGTTCCCATAGACCTATGTCCTAAAGTGCCCCCTAAGCGAGCAACAGCCTCTCGAAATCATTTTTTTTATTTTGATTTTTTGAATTTTCTTAAAAATGGAAACAAATAAAAGAACCAAATTTTGGCTGTTAAATATGATCAATAATAGTGACCTTTTGACACCTTCAAAAAGAAATTATTTCGTCAGGGGTGTACTTGGGAATTTTTTGAAAATTTTGATTATTCATAACTTTTTTGTGTTTTTGGTAATGACTTATCCATATTTTTTTTTACATTCTACATTGAAAACTACGTCAAAAAGAAATACTTGTTTGATCTCGATTGGAGCAGCCGTTTCCGAGAAAACATCATCCAAAGATATTCGTCCACTTTAGCTTAATTTTCAATTTTCCTAAATTACCTCGGTGAATCTCGTAAATAAAAATAACTTTTTTAGCTCTCTCTAAATAATTGTAGTTCAAATGTCGTGGTGGGACTATTTTTATTTAATAATAAGAAACGGTTTAAAAAAATATTTATTCTAAAAAAACAAATCAAAAAAAATTAAAGCAGATGCTCAATGTGGCGACCATTGGTTTCCACACACAAGCGCAACCGTCGCATCATAGACTGTCTTACACGAAAAAATACTTCAGGATTATTCCTAAGAACTTCGCAATGATGAAAAACTCGTTCTTCCAATTCTTCAACTGTTTCAACAGGCCTGGAATAAACCAATGATTTTAAATAACCCCAAACAAAAAAATCCATTGGATTTAGATCTGGTGAACGAGGTGGCCAGTTAACAGGACAACCTCTGCCAATTACTCTACCCTCAAATCTTTCGTTAAGGTGCTGTCTAGCTTCAAGGCTGTAATGTGGTGGAGCTCCATCATGCATATAAACCACATGTTATGTCTGATTTGAATCGGAATATTATCAAGAAGCTCATGTAAGTTATTTTCCAAAAAAAGCCTGTATGCTGCTCCATTTAACCTATTCGGCAAAACAAATGGTCCAATAAGGTAATTATCAATAACTCCAGCCCAGACGTTTATTGAAAATTTATCCTGGTGGTGACGTTCAACAACCGCGTGAGGGTTATCTTCAGCCCATTCATGCATATTTCGAAAATTTATTATACCATCTCTAGTGAAACCAGCTTCATCGGTAAATAGCACTTTATTAAGAAACATTGCATCTTGATTACATCTTCCAAGAAACCATTCAGAAAAGATAACTCGCGGCTCATAATCAGTAGCTTTAAGTGCCTGAACTTTTTGAATGTGGTAAGGCTACAATTGTTGTTCACGCAAAACTTTCCATACCGTGTTACGTCCGACTCCCACTTCTGAAATTAAATGAGAGAATCTGTGTAGTGAATAGTTAAGAAAGAGAATCCATTGATTTGGGAAATCAGATTTTTTCTGCATAACGCAACTCTTTTCGATACGAAAAGTCGTGAAATGTAAGAGAAGCAATAACAAGTAAAAAAACTAGTTTTATACGATAAGGTACGGGGTAGCTAAAATAATAAATAAGTAATTACTTACCATTTGCTATTTTTCTGGTACTTGTCGATGGGGTTTCAGCTACCCTATCCAAAATTGCTTCTTCCAAAGCAGGAGTTCTCACATAATTTTGTCTTCCACTGTTACTAGAGTTTTTCTTAAATGTACCAGTTTCCCGAAGTCTATCGTCAATTCTAGAAAACGTCTTAGCGCATGGAAGATGCCTATTTGGAAAGCGCTCCTGATAAAGTCTGCGAGCTTCATTGGCATTTCCTGAAGCGAGTCCAAAACATAAGTGCATGTCCGTCATTTCGCCGAATGTGTAATCATTATTGTAGTTATTGTGAGCCATTTTAAACAAAATAATAACAATACAACGAATCGCACCAGAACACTTTTAGAAATAATGTTTAACTGAAGAAACATTTTTATCAGTGAGCGAAAAAAATTATCCATGAAACACAAAAACGCCAAAAAAATACATATTTTTACTTTTTTATTCTAAACAGCTAAATACAAACCTTATGGTCTTCATAATAAATAAATGGGAACTAAATTTTTAAATTTTATTTAGAGAGCTAAAAATAGTATACAGGGTGATTGATTAGTGTGAGGAAGCTCTGTAGATCTGTTATAATAAAAGTAGGCAGCTTTAAGCTTCACATTTTAAAATTAGTTACGATGTGACAGGGTGTTTCATAAGGCCGTGCCAAATCAAAGTTATGTTTTTTAAATGGAACACCCTGTATATTTTTATATTTTTAGAATCTGCTCGATAATCTGATTTCAATGATATATCACACTTGTTATCTAATATGAATAGTAAAGGATCTACAGCTACTCAAAAATCACATTTTTTCAAATTCAGGTGGCTGTTGTAGCCAAACAGTTGGAAATCGAGGAAAACGGCTTACAGTCCCTATCCTAACTTTTTAAGGTCTATTCAGTGACATAAAATACATACTATTTGATACAGGGTGATCAAAAATCCAAAATCACATCCGATTTTTGATCACCCTGTATCAACTAATATTTTTTGCCACTGAATAGACCTTCAAAAGTAAGGATAGGGACATGTAAGCCGTGTTCCTCGATTTCCAACTTTTTGGCTACAACAGCCAAAATTGAAAATTAACCTAAACTGCACGAATATCTTTGGATGATGTTTTCTCGGAAACGGCTGCTCCAATCGAGATCAAACAAGTATTCCTTTTTGACGTAGTTTTCAATGTAGAATGTAAAAAAAAATATGGATAAGTCATTACCAAAAACACAAAAAAGTTATGAATAATCAAAATTTTCAAAAAATTCCCAAGTACACCCCTGACGAAATAATTTCTTTTTGAAGGTGTCAAAAGGTCACTATTATTGATCATATTTAACAGCCAAAATTTGGTTCTTTTATTTGTTTCCATTTTTAAGAAAATTCAAAAAATCAAAATAAAAAAAATGATTTCGAGAGGCTGTTGCTCGCTTAGGGGGCACTTTAGGACATAGGTCTATAGAAACTTTTTTCCATTTTTTGGTTAAGGAATCTGCCTGAGAATTTTGGGACACATTTTAAAGGACACCCTGTATAGAGTCAGCATATCTAGGTATATACCTGCCCAGATCCCGAAAATATCAGTAACAGAATCGTCCTTGGCTCTGTGCGGCCATACACCAAAAATAGTAGCATCCAATTCTTAATCATTGCATCTTCTAGACTCCTCTGAACTCTCTTACACCTCAGTAGACCAACTGATGAAGGTAAATTTTACGCGTTCTTCATTCGATTGACTCATACGGTCTACTACCACGTAGTAACCCCACCACATTCCAGTTGTAGCCGTAGTAAAGTCAAACTCGTCCAGCAACCAGTATAACATCGGTTTTAGACGTATTGCCTTTATGGTTGAAGAGAAAATTGATGCGAGGCGCCGACTATTATGTTCATAATTAAACTGTGTCTGACCCGGTACACCCGACTGAAGAATAACATTGTTTTATTTAATTGTGCACAACAAATAACATTCTACTAAAACATTCAGTAGTTTTGAGTGATATATTGGTTAACTGTGACGGTGTGGCAATCAATCATAGATATTTGACAAGTACGTACCTATAAAAATTAAATAATTACTTCTATATCAAATTTTGTTTATCTTTTCTTCAGGATTAAATATAATTCACCTCTTTATCTATCAAGATCTTCATTAATATGATTACTTGCTTCTAAAGAAAATTTAATTTGAGTATTATCTGCATAGAAGAATGGTTTACCATTCTTAATGCCATTCCCAAAGTTGAAGATATATAGTGAAAATAATAAAAGCCCAAGTATTGATCCCTGAGGAATTCCACATAAAATCTGTTTAGTATTTGATGAACCTGCATCAGTAACTACAAATTGCTTCCTGTTATCAAGGTAGCTATTAAATAAACTAAATTGTATGATAAGAGAAATATAAAATATATTATTTACAAGGATGAGACTCGTAAACAATTATATTTTCATTTATTATTTTTTTTTAAATAGGTATATGTGAAAATAAAAAAAAAACAACATAATTTCACGCTCCGTTATAGGATTAACATTAAAATAAATAAGGATCCAGATAAACAAATAAAATTCCAATAATAATAATAATTACTTTCTAGTTTTTTTTTTTTTTTTTTATTGAAAAATATGAACTTATTAAAAATAATATTAAACGTTTTATACAACTAAACCAAGTAGAGTCAATTGTCGCGATATTTTTTAACAATTCAGCCAAATATTTTATGTTCGTTTAGAAATGACAAGCACTTCAATGTGCACAAATACATCAGAGGTCATTGGCGTTAATATATAAATACATTAAGCAAGCGACTTTTGAGTCGCGCTGGTGGCTGCCAACACGTTTCAAAAATGATTCATTTTTTCTATGTATTCAGAAAGAGTTATTGCCAAGAAATAATAAATTTATCACAGTTAATATTTATTTATTTTTTAAATGTAATAAAGATTAAACAAGAGCCAATTTCAGTTCCTTACGGCACTCTTATTTTATCTATAAACTTTTAATTTGTGTTTCAAACAGCACGTAAAGCTCCAGAAAAACCAAAATTTCAATTAGAAAATTTTTTGAAAGAAAGACTTCGAAGGAAAGTGCATGCGTTCTTCTTTAGAAAAGAATTTCCGACAGTAGACAAAGTTCTTGCCACGGTTCGAGATCAAATTTTAATGTTGAAATACATGGTCAATTTTTGGAAATAAAACTTGATGAAACAAAATTTGATTTTTCTCGAAAACGGTTGACTTTACAGCGTATGACCAAGAGTACCTTTTTTGTGTAGAAAACATTGGCGGTTTAAATAGGCGTCTCAAAACCATATTTTTTCCAGTGGCGTAGAAATTTTTTTTGGAAAATATAATAGGACACCTGGTATTATCATTATTTGTCCATTGTGTATGTACTTATATTTGCTGAAAAATATAAATGTTAGCTATAGCACGCATATATAATATTAATTACTGAACACAACGAACTGAATGATTTACTTAATTAATATGAACATATCTGCCTTTGTTGACCATGCATAGCATACCTACTTAGTTTGTGTTTGTAATAAAAATGTCGTTCATACTATATAATATAAAACAGGAAATACGTATTCAAACTAGTCATTTATATGACATGAGAAGCAGCTATGCAAAACAGCAAGTTCAGAAATCCGTTAAAAACAGTAACATTAATACAAAAAATCGAAGTATATGGAACTTTTAGTTGCTAATCATTCTTAATATATTTTAAAAGGTGTGTTTTATAATCATAATAATAATTTTCTTAATACACCCCCTTACGAGTAAATTTCAACCCCTTAGACTGACTGTGACGGAAGGGACGGCTGTTACTATTATTATTATATGCCGTGGCGCTCCGGGGCGACTTAAATATGATTGATGGTGCTGAGGAAAACGCGGAAAACTCCAATCACCATTATTCCTGATATATTTCAAATAAATCCAGAGGAGGAGGGGATTTTTATAACAGTAAGAAATTAAAATAGACACTACGTTAGGAACTTTATTTGTAATAGTTAAATAATTTGGAAATACTTTTATTTTAAACTGGAAAAACGCTAGATAATGACTGAAGGGAAATTTCCCACCAAAAAATCCTACCTCCCCACCAATTATGGTATTTGACTGAAGAGCTTAATTTTAAAATCTCCAATTATTACAGACTCCTAAACAAAATTATGCAGAGGGAATATGTTTCAGGTAAACAGTTATTTACCTCGTTTACGTATTTACCTATTACAAAATGGTATCAAAAGTATAACTAAGAAATTAGTAAATAAACACTGACCTTTAATTGAAGTCAAAAAAAGTCCCATGTTCCATCCGTTGTCTTGTCTTTTCCATCGTAGATCCAAAAACCACTTATTTCGCGACACCCGGTATATTTATTTCCGGAAATCTTGTTCCCGGCGACGATCTTTCATTCTGACCTCAATACTCAGCGTCTCATACCGTTTCATAGCAAGCCTTCAATGCCTCCAGGATTTTATTAAACTCAATTTTTTTTTACTTGGTAATCCAAAAATTACAAAAATGTATTCTTATAAATTTTAAAAGATAAGAAGGTGTTACAGAAAAAATTATGAAGGGTTTTTTTGATAAAAAAATATTCTAAAATTGTCTATTTTTACTATACAGGGTGTTAAAAGTTAGAAATAAAAATAGGTTACTTCCTATTGCTTAAATTAGCAGATGTATTTGCCAAGTGCGTTCACTAATAAATAAAAAAAAACAAATTTAAGAAAAATTTTAAAGATAATAAATATATTTATTTAAAAAAAACTGTTTTTTCCAAATAAGTTCATTTCAGTTTAATAAAAATCGTAAAGCCATCGCCGGCCACTATTTTTGCAGCCTTGTCCATTCGATCTATGCAGAATTTACACCTCCAAAAAACTAAATTCTGCAGAATTATTTTCCGCTCGTACTTTTTCTACAGAAAATAAATTCGAAGGTTGCAAACTTCTGACGATCCAACGTCTTTATTGTCAAAAGAAACGATCTCAAATACACCACATCGTCCATGTCGATACAACAGTCAGAAAAATATTTCTGTACATATGTCCCATCGGCATAGATGACGTCAAACATGAGTTGCTTTTCGAAAAAAAAAACTAATTAAAAACCGATTAAAATTGATGTATATACTAGCAACTCCAACACACTCCTACCCGTTATATATTTCGGACTGATAGCGATTCGACACATTGATTTTAAAAGCACTGAAAAGAAAAAGAAATTGCAAAATTAAAATTTGAATAAATAGAAAAATGGACGGTATTATGCTGAAAACTACCAACCCACAATATACCAGATATTAGATTAAGTGCGGATTTGGGTAATAAAATACACGTTCTGCATTCTATAAGAACCTACCAAGTCTCAGTTAATTATAAACGAACGAAAACTTTAGAGCTGATTTTCTCAGTTTGTTGCTATTGAGGGTTGCTAGCCGTCCAAATAATTTTAGAAATCAGATAGTTACACTGTATATATTTTTTTAAATATCAATATTTCCCCCTCTAAACAGCACACCATTAATCCACATTAAAAATATCACTTCTGTTCCCCCTTTATAAAACGGTACGCCATTGATCTATATTAAAATTATTTGCATATTAAAAACGTACCACCAAAATTTGAAATTAATTCCCCTTCTCTCAAGTAAGATATAGATTCTTATTTGATATTTGGTAGATCTAGAGTAAAAATTATATTTATTATTTATCTAATGGAAATCTAATCGACATGCCAACACTGCAGTTAAACGGTAACTGTTAAAATAACCCCAAGCCCCACCGCGATAGGCAAACGAGATTATTTACTTTGTAAAATATTTTTTTCAGATGAAAACCTATTAAAAAAATCAAAATATAAAAATTCCATTATTTCAAAATATATTAAAATAAAGAATAATAAAGACCTTTTACAGACACCCTGTATAATTCTATAGAGAGGGGCAAAATTAAAAAATAAATAAAAATGTTTGTGTTGGAAAACAAAGAAGGTGAGATATAAAAAAAAATAGGAACAAGACACAGCCATCCACAATAAAAAAAATATTTATAGAAACACGAAAACATAAAAAACTCACTCACAAAAAATTGGTATATTTTCAAATTAATAATTATTGTCTTTGCTCATGAAACATCCTGTATATACTGAAAGGTTTTACAGTCAAAGAACCAAAAGAAAAAATGTAATAAAAAGTGTTTTTATTACCGTATTTACCAACAATACTTTATTTAGATCTGCATCAGTAAATATTATTTTCAAAAAATCTAATCTCATTTATATGTACAGTGTGTCTACGTAAACTAGCGACACATAGTAAACTTTTTGATGAATTTTAGGAAAAAAAGCTCAGTTTTCATAAAGAATTGTTGTATTTTAGATTTTAGACAATATAAAACTGTCTATAAAGAATAATTTTTTTTTTTGAAAAACAAAATAAAAAAGTTTGTCATCTATTTCAAAGTTTTTTACACCTCACTGTATATGATAACCCCTGGTATTATAAGCCTAAGTATTAGGTAGGTATTTTATTAAAGAACTACTCTCGAAAATTAACACACTACCTTAAATATGTACCATAAGTTTGAAGCTATTTTTCTTCTAAACTGTTGATTGAATTTCAATGATTTTTTTTTCACATTATAGGTCTATTTTTAAGGAATTGCTGTACCAATGTTTTCTAGGAAATGACAACGTTTTACCCATATACGAGATGTAAAAATAAAGTTGTGTTTTTTCATCTTATTTTGCAACACCCTGTGAAGAAGTAATTAGAAATAGAGGTGGAAATAATCGCTATTAAGTGTTTTTAAGATTATTTAGGTTATGTTATGTTTTCTTTGCTTTAAAATGTCCATAAAAACTTGTTACATTTAAATTTGTATATAATCTTTGATAATAGAGATATTAATATGATTTTTTCACGAAAATATCGAGAAAAGATGAAGCTACCTCGCAATATTAATAAAATATAGCGTTTTTTAATAAATTCCACAGGGTGTTGCAAAATAAAATGAAAAAACACTAATTTATCTTTACACCCTGTATATGAGTAAAACGTTGTCATTTCCCAGAAAATATTGGTACAGTAATTCCTTAGAAATAGACCTATAATATGAAAAAAGAATCATTCAAATCCAATCAACAGTTTAGAAGAAAAATACCTTTAAACTTATGGTACCCTACATTTAAGGTCGTGCGTTAATTTTGAAGAATACCGTATATATAATAGTTCATATAAACAAATATTCAGTATATTTTTGAACTTCCCTCGTATGCGTTAAGAAAAAAAAATGTAATTGAACAAATTAATATTGAAATTCATTTCAGATCAAACTTTTTATCTAGAAATAAAGTTTTACATATAGTGCAATATTTTTAAATCACACTGTATATGATAACAGGTGGTGTTACAAGCTAAATGTGGTTAACAACTATTCTATTAAAGAAATTAAATTTAAAATGCAGAAACACTGATATTGACTCGTAAATTCTTATTGAAAGAAGAGGAACTGATAATGAGAGGCAGATTGGTACCTAATTAGTTTTTTTATATCATATATACATGTATTTATATAATATACCTATTTATGTAAAGAGTAGGAAACAAATTCATAAAAAACTATCATTATATTAGGTATTTAGTAACTTATATGTAGTAGGTACCTAAGTGTTTTTGATATTAAAGAATAAATACCTATTATACCAAAAACTTTCTAGTAAATAAAATATTGATGTATCTCCCGTAAACTTGCACACTTAATTTAATTTGGATAAAACACTTTGAAAGATAATTTATTTTACTACATAAAAATAACCTCACATATTCAACAATAATTTTCTTAAACAATATTTAAAACAATTGCTTAACTGTAGATGTCCATAAAATGACAGATTGATACAAAGGCTACTAGATTGAAAATTATTTCTTCTATAAACTGAATTAAACGAAAAATGTACCTGCTAGAATTGTCTAAATAGGAATTATACTTATACGTAATAAAATTAAAAGCATTTATCAATCTGGAAACATTTTAATTTAGCTAATATCTTTCAGAAAGAATTGGAAGCGTCCCCTAAGTACCTACAATTAGGTAGCAATCAAATCCTACTTTTGAAAATCATGAAGAAAATAGCTTACTTTCCTAGAAAAACTTATGTAATCTGGATGAAATGCACAATTTTAATTAAAATAATAGTTTTTAGTCACTATTTTAACGAAAAGTTCACTTCACATCTCACATTTGAATCAGACAGCAGACATAATGTGCGCACACTCAAATGCTGCGTTTGAGAATCCACATCGGATGCATTTTTTACATCTCGAGCGTTTTTTTATCCACATCGGACACATCTGTCCCATTACATTTACGTATACTGAATCACGTGATCAAAGATTTTTTACATCCCAGATGCATCCGATGTGGATTCTCAAACGCAGCAATAGACGCTGCTTAAGACATAACCAATGATTTTTAGTTACATAGATTGATCATCATTGATCATAAAACGCGTTTCGAACTGGGGAAGATGTTTCTCTTTGTCTAGAAGGTGCAATGTTTCGTCTCAATTGTGTATAATCATTGGTAAACAAACCATTTACAGGACCTGTTTAGAAGGAAGTTTATAGTCGAGGCAATGAAGCAAAAAATTTCGGAATTTTTTTAGCCAAGACGGATCAGATTGCGGTTTATTGCATTTGCTTCCAAAAATATTTTGGGAAAAAAAACCTATTTTTACTTTCCTATCTGTATACAGATATAAGGAAAGTATAGGAATCATGATTTTTTTCGACCTCGAGTTTTCGACGGATTTTTACGTTTTGAGGTCCCCTGAATCCGTTTTGACTATTTTCGCGATGATGTCTGTGTGTGTGTGTGTGTGTGTGTGTGTGTGTGTGTGTGTGTGTGTGTGTGTGTGTGTGTGTGTGTGTGTGTGTGTGTCTGTGTGTGTGTGTGTGTGTGTGTCTGTATAACGCATAACTCATGAACCGATACACAGAAAAACACCAAATTTTAAACTTAAGCTTTGTTTCAGCGTCTAATGAGCTGATTAGATTTTGGGCAGAGTCGGAACATTTGGGGGGGTACTTTATAGTTGGTCATTTTTATATTTTATGGAATATATCTGTTATTTACGTTTGGAGAAGAAAATTCTTTAAATAAAAGTTACTTCTAATATTATTGTCTATAATTTTTGTTCTATACAAAATTTTCCTAAAATGGTCCGTATTCGAGAAATTTGACAAAATGTAAAAAAAATATTTTTTTATAAAAATTGTTTAAATAAAAGTTGTTTGTAATATAATTCTCTATAATTTTTATTCTATACATAATTTCTCTAAAATGGACCGTATTCGAGATATTTGAGAAAATGTGTAAATTTCGAATTTTGAAAAAAACTCAAAAGCGGATAAAGAAAAAAACATTAAATTTTAAACTTAAGGTTTATTTGGGCCTGACGTGAAATGATTAGATTTTGGACAAAGTCGGAACATCTGGGGGGGTACTTTATGGGAGGCCGTTTTTATATTTTATGGAATATATCTGTTATTTATGTTTGGAGAGGAAAATTGTTCAAATAAAAGTTACTTCTAATATTATTATCTGTAATTTTTGTTTTATGTAAAAATTTCCTGAAATGGTCCGTATTCGAGAAATTTGACAAAATGTGCAAAATTCTGATTTTTATTATGAAAGTTTTTGAAATAAAAGTTGTTTGCGATATCGATCTCTATAATTTTTGTTTATACATGATTTTTCTAAAATGGACCGTAATGAAAAAATTGTAGGAAATTAAAATTTTTCAATATTTTCGTTTTCCATGAATATCTATAGAAAAATGTTTCGAGGTAGATGTATGTGGACAATGTATATATTTAGTTTATCCTCTAAACATTTATATAACTAGATAGGAAAGTCATGTGTTGGACACATCAGATTTTTTATCTTATACAAACCGAAAATTGCATTGCTGCAGCCAAAAATGCATTTTTTCTAGACGTTTTTTGGAAGATTAAAAAAACTTTGTAAATAAATCTCAGAACTGACCCAAATCGGGTTCTTGAGGGTTTTCGAGATGGCTGATCACGATTATGATGTTCAAATTGACCCACAACCGACCTGGAGCTCAAGAACGCTGATGAACGTCATCTCCATGGGACTCTCCCGAAATTCACGCGGGGAAGAAGAGAAACTCGACGACCGGGGGATTTTTGGATCGCTGAATTCAAATATGACATCGGAGAACATCTTCCGGACACCTGGTGTCGCTCAAACCTGGAAGTGGACGTCATCCCCGAAGATTTTCTTGACAAAATCGCCAAAAACAACCCGAAAATCATTGTAGGGGCGTTTTTTGAGCGCCTAATTCAAATTTCACGTCGAAAACAACCCGCTGAACACCTGGTGCACGGAAACCTGGACACGAACCTCATCTCTATGAGTTTTCCTCACAGAAACGAAAAAAATGAACCGCAAATCATTATGGGGGGTTTATTGGGACGCTGAATACAAATGTGGCATCGGCAAACACCTTCCGGACACCTGGTGCCACTTAAGCCTGGAAGTGGACGTCATCCCCGAAGATTTTCGTGACAAAATCGCCAAAAACAACCCGAAAATCATTGTAGGGGCGTTTTTTGAGCGCTTAATTCAAATTTCACGTCGAAAACAACCCGCTGAACACCTGGTGCACGGGAACCTGGACACGGACCTCATCTCCGTGAGTTTTCCTCACAGAAACGAAAAAAATGAACCGCAAATCATTATGGGGGTTTATTGGGACGCTGAATACAAATGTGGCATCGGCAAACACCTTCCGGACACCTGGTGCCACTCAAACCTGGAAGTGGACGTCATCCCCGAAGATTTTCGTGACAAAATCGCCAAAAACAACCCGAAAATCATTGTAGGGGCGTTTTTTGAGCGCTTAATTCAAATTTCACGTCGAAAACAACCCGCTGAACACCTGGTGCACGGGAACCTGAACACGGACCTCATCTCCGTGAGTTTTCCTCACAGAAACGAAAAAAATGAACCGCAAATCATTATGGGGGGTTTATTGGGACGCTGAATACAAATGTGGCATCGTCGAACACCTCCATCGGGCACTTGGTACGCCCAAATCTAGACGTGGACGTCATTCCCGAAGATTTTCGTGACAAAATCGCCAAAAACAACCCGAAAATCATTGTAGGGGCATTTTTTGAACGCTTAATCCAAATTTCACATCGAAAAACGATCTCCCAGACACTTAGTGCACCGGAATCTGGCCCTGAACGTCGTCTCCGAGAGTTTTCCTCACACAATCAAAGAATACGAACCCAAAATCGTTATGGGGTGTTTTTTGGAGCGCTGATTCCGAATTTTACGTCAAAAACGATCCCCGGACACCTAGTGCACCGGAATGTGCCCTGAACGTCGTCTCCGAGGGTTTTCCTGACACAATCAAAGCAGACGAACCCATAATCGTTTTGAAGGGTTTTTTTTGGAGAGATTATAATCAGTGATAGAAAATAGTATAGTTAATCTTGTAATGGTAGTTATTAATAGGAAACCAACCATAGAGAAGTTTCGTATGCCTCATATAAGTATTACAAGTCATTATATTATATTATAATCAAATATTGATAGAGTTATGTCCCTTTTCGATCTATAAAACAATGTCAATTTACTTGTTGCATAACGAAGATCTGTATCATAATGAAAATGTGGATATGTCGTTCGTCCAGGGGACCTATTTTCAAAGTATGTGAGCACTCATTTCTCTCAAGATTCTCATCAGAAATGTCATACGTCAATGTGGAAACGCTGTATTTAAAGACATCGAGGATTAAAATTCTTAGGAGAATTTTAATTATCTCTAAATAAACCGAGAGAAATAGTCAGTGAGTTCACACTGGCCCTAAGAGCACTAAAAATACGGTTTTACGTTGACGTATGACATTTCTCTTAATGGAAATGAATTCTCTCGAGTTTGAAAATAGACCCCCTGCTGGTGTAGGAATGAACTACATCAACAGACCCAATATCTTTCGTTCGGTAATGTATAAGTTTTCGTTGGTTTATATTACATCACAAAACAACTGATCACCTGGTGTGGTGTAATTTACTAACCTTTACTAAGGACACTATTTCTAAATACAATTAAATATAAAGGGCTGAGTTAGAGCTATCTAGCTTTGACAGGTACATTTTAAAAGTTAATTAGTTACAGAGAAGTATCGTAACATAAAAAGATCAATATAAACCATAGAAATAGTATAGAAAGCCGATTCCATATATCAAAAATGAAACCATAAGGAGAAAATAGTGTGTCGGAGCTCATGCGTATAACGGTGCTGGCGCGAACAGGACCGGGGCAAGTTTTTTATTGATCGAACAAATAGTTCGCACGATATTTCAATCATACATTTTTAGAGATGATTCTATACAAAAAACGATTAAAAAAATTTCAAGTTAAGGTAAATATGGTTCTGACAGTCCTTATTAAGAAAGATATGGCATAAAATATGAATTAGTTAATTTTCGGCAATCATTAGTACAGTAGTCATGAGATTTTGCTTGTGATTTTAAAAATACTTTCCAGAAAAACCACGTGCTCCGGTTTTGACTACGTTTATTATTAAACAGCGAAATTATATACAAAAACTTTAATCCACAATCTAAATTAGGTACTATCACAAGAAAATCACTGTTACAATAATTAATTACTTAACCAAAAACTAAAATACTTTCTAGGTACCTACGTAACCAGAAAGGAGCTGGACCATTTATCCTAATTTTGATTTTCTCTCTCCCTACGATAAAACTTAAAACAATAACAAATTGCCTATCTACTAGGGTCGGTAACTAAACTTATATACATAATGGGCGGATTTTGTTTATACTTAACATTACACTCGCGCATTTAAATATAACTATGCATATAAATATTTACAAACAAAGATACTTTTCCAAACAGGCAATCATTAGTACTGTAGTCACGAGATTTTGCTTGTGATTTGACATCTTATTTGATAATATCATTTGCTACAACTAAATTTAATCTGGGGAGTGCAAAATAGGGCCCAGGAATATTATGTTCGATATTTTTTTACATTTTGTCAGCCGAGACTATGAGTCGTTAGACAGAAAACCTTTCATGTTACCATTTTCAATATAAATTAAAAAATACTACTACCTTTACTTGGTACATATTTTATTTTAATTTTGAACCTTTTTAAAAGGGTCTTTCGGTTCCATAATAAAAATTAGTTGCTGCTTACTAGAAACATTCTATATAGCCTAAACCAATTTATAGTTTGTTTTCGATCAATTTAATACAAAGATTTAAAGTTTTTAGTCGATGATAACATTCCACACCAGCACATTGCAAACCTATTTTATAAATAATAGGAATAAACTTGTAAATCATTAATTTGGTAGTTATCTCACTCATATGATTTTTTTGTTTATATGAATATTTCGATTTCTAAATATATTTTGGCCTTACAATACGAAGCGTTTTGTATCTACCACTTTTTTAATGAACGATGAATGTTGACAGGCGTGTACCTTTTTCGGAACAAGAGGCGTTTTAACGAAGTAAATTATTTTCGAACTATCTAGTTAGTTTTCGGAAAATAGAAAACGTTTAAAGAAAGTTGTCAATAACAGTTTGTCGTTCATGTGTTTCATTTTGATCAGCTTTCATACTAAATTGCGTAGAATATTTTTCCGATTCAAAATCGAGATTCTCGATATTTCCACAGTTTATTTATAATACCTTCTAAACTGGATTTATCTATCATTTTATATACTTTATAATATATGTTCATGCCCTACTTTTCACTTTATTAATAATTTTTTTAACATACTTCAAAATGGTAGGATATTCTCAATTCGTTGAAATATTTTTTTATGTATGTTGAGCGATAATTCTTTACCACGTTGCCCGATTTCTAGGATTATGTTTGTTAGAAAAGGAAACAGTTTTATATACATTAAGTCAAGATCTGAAGATGGGATCCATAAGAAAATCATTAACATCTTTATTTTTAAAGTAGGTTTTTTTTTTTAATTTCTTTAAACCTTACTGGTTCGAACGCGGTAAGGAATGAAGAAATGTAAATAATTGTTGTGCCAGCCAAAAAGCGAAGAGGAAGTACCGATTAAAATATCGAGTGACAGAAGAGTTCCTAAGATTGTTGAGATCGGGTTTATGTTTTAAAATGCCTTAAAACCGATATCGATAATGTCTCTCCGTCGCTGGGCAGCCTGTATATAAATATACAGCTCTCTATTTACATAATTATAATTCTTAGGTAGGTTTAGATTTGCAGACATAAATCTTGTAATAAATATAACAGCTGCCTAATACATGATAATTCATTAGCCAATGTAAAAATGTCTTTTATTGTACCTAGGATTTGACTAAACACTACACAAAACTAAAAATAAAATGCCACTTTCATCGTGTAATTAATGCCGCGTTTGAGAATCCACATCGGATGCATTTTTTACATCTCGAGCGTTTTTTATCCACATTGGACACATCTGTCCCATTACATTTAGGTATACTGAATCACGTGATCAAAGATTTACTACTTACTACATCTCAGATGCATCCGATGTGGATTCTCAAACGCGGCATAAATAATAAACTACAAACGGTCCTGTAAGGGCAGCGTCATATAGCCTTGAAACACCGGATTTTAGTGCTATTGCCAGGTCAATATTGAATTTGTAGGTGAATCGCTTATTGAACATTAAAAATACGGTATTAATGACATTAATACGGTATTTGTATATATTTTTGGGAATGTAATTACACATAAATATTATTAGTTGATTATTTAAATGTTTATAAGTTATTTTGTGGCGATATTTCGTAGATATAAACTGTTTAAATCATATAATTTAAAAATTAATTAATTTAAAATTCTTTTCTGTTAGGTATGTTTATTTCTATGCAACAGACCCAATATCTTTCGTTCGGTAATGTATAAGTTTTCGTTGGTTTATATTACATCACAAAACAACTGATCGCCTGGTGTGGTGTAATTTACTAACCTTTACTAAGGACACTTTTTCTAAATACAATTAAATATAAAGGGCTGAGTTAGAGCTATCTAGCTTTGACAGGTACATTTTAAAAGTTAATTAGTTACAGAGAAGTATCGTAACATAAAAAGATCAATATAAACAGAAAACAAAAACGGTTAATAAGTAACAAATGCTGATTTACATTTTCGAAGAAACCATCTGTTTCTGTATCTATAACGTGTGGAGAGTGGGTCAGGTCTCATTAGGCCCATTGTGCATTCTCTTGACTATCGTTTCAACTAGGAAGAAGTGGTTTGCATCATTAAATTCCTCTTGAAAAGCTCTAAAAATTGGTTTTTATTGATTCATGCTAGGTTGTCTGTATGGCAAGATAATAGGACTTTCAGATTGAATTTTAAGAGAAAAACGATTTGTTAAATAACTTTACTATGGTTTCAACTAGGAAGAAGTGGTTTGCATCATTAAATTCCTCCTTAAAAGTTCTACACAATGGTTTTTTAAAAAGTCACCGCTAAGTTGTACATAAGACTAGAAAATAGGATTTTCAGATCAACTTTGTGGGAAAGTTATATTACAATAACATTTTGGTTCATAGATATGTAACCTATTCATCGTATATTATAGAATTATCCATCCACGTTATACCTATCTACTCTCGTACGTTGTAAGATTACTACACTACCATTCGACTTTAGGAATGCTCGTGGTGTGACGTCATGCTGAACTCCATCACAACGACAGAGCGACGATCATTCCATCAAGCGCAACAAGAACTCCCGCAAGTCCCCCACCGACAACGATAAAAATCTTTTTCATTTATAGTCCAGTAAATAGGGTAAAAGTTTAAGGTATTCGAAACACTCTTAGAATGACAAGAAACGTAATTAATGGATTGCTGGAAGGTCAAAAATATAACATAGCTGCAAATCTTATGGGCAATGGCTTTTCGTGAGATTCTTCTGAAATTCAGACATGTAGATATTGAACAAAAGTTACCAATGTCGTGTGTGTTTTAAAACGTGGCTACATGGATTTACATTGTAAATCTTATACAATGTCAAACTTAACATTTGATATTTTAATATAAATTTGAGTGATAAAGTTCTGCATTGATGTACGTTGCACTAGAACTCATTTCTTATTATAAAAAACAGAAATTATAGAGATCGATATCGCAAACATCTTTTATATTTTAAATAAATAGGGGGCACCCTGTATATTGCACTGAAAATACTATTATTAGCAGTCATTTCCCATAAGATTTGTGCGGGATCCTTTGTAATATATTTCTATTACTTTGCAGGAGTCATAAGGGGCTGCGAAACTGTATCTAACTCCAAAATCGTCAAGTTTCTAGTCCAATTAAATAACGAAAAAAGCCCTTTCGAGCTTACATTAATTTGTAATTGGATGAAACAAAGTGGACCTTATGTATTTTAATGTGATCTTTCCGAAAAAAAGCAAAAAAAGATCCATTTACAAATTTAAAAAGTTATTAAATTTTCCAATTTTTGTGTTCCTATTCACTAGTCTATTAAATCACATTACAACGATGTTTACTCTCGGACACTATTCGGATCTCCCTCCGGCCAAAGCTCTAGAGTTCTGCTTTAGCGATACAGAGAAAGAGAAAACATTCTAAATATGAAAGAGATAGTGCAGTGTATCGTCATGCAATGGTCATGCACGAACTTGGTTGTGTACAGCGTTGCCGACCGTAGGGAAATTTCCCGTTAAACGGGAATTCTCAACATTTAACGTATTTTGTTGAAATATTTATATTTTTTAGGTTATGCTTTTCATGCATTGTTATGTACATTCGTTTTTATTTTAATAAATCTATTTTAAAAAATATATACATGGTTGTATTTCTGTTTAATAACCGATTTTGTTAATGTGAGGATATTTTTTAATATATAGAAGGAAAAATTTATTTCGAGGTTGGCAACGCTGTCTGTGTATCCAGCGACAAAATTTTAATCAACCTTCACAACCGCGCCGTATTCCCCGTATTGATAGTAGTAAAATGGTGTTAGATTCGGTACGGTAAGTCGTGGAGGTGTAAAATTATGATAAACATCAGCTGGTTGATTAATAGTGAGTTATAGTTAGTAAATTATTTGTGAAGTTCTTCAATTTGACGAAATCACATGGATATAAAACACAGTTGTATTCAAGCAGTTTATTTACAAAAGGTAATTTTAATTTAACATCTAATTCAGTAATTAATAACATAATTAATGACTAATCGTTTCCGTTTTATTGGAAATGGTTGTATTTGTTAAATTTCCACTTGTCAGTCATCTGTGTGTTATCAATTCTGTAGAAGGAATTAAAATGTTGTTCTATAAATAACCATATACAGATATAGCAGCAGGATAAGCGAACTGTGACTAAACTAGTTTTATTATTACCATATTTAAGTCAACACTTGCATTTTTACATTCTAAAATCATTAAGTAATATTTAAATGAATTTAATATTAAACTCTCTTTCTCGTATATACCTTATTATTGTTATCGAAAATGATGTAAACTGAGTACCTAAAGAAATTGTTTATAATAAGTATTTCTTATAATAAAGCTTATAGAAAATGTAGATTATATGAACTATAATATGATTTTGAATGTCTTTTACTTAGCAATTTAGGGGGAAATTTGAAAAACTAGTATTTATAATAGTACTTAGGTACCTTATTCGTTGTTTAGTGCTTACGTAAGCTGTCATCTTCAAGGTTAATACAAACAGTCGAATCTTTCTTTACAGTGGCAGAACACTTTTGTTGTATGATTTAAATAGAAATAATAAAGACCTGATTTTTTGCATATAAACTAGCAACTGTTGATGACAGTTGTGTGCGCCTATGGTTAATCTTTTAAGGACGGAAAAACCCCCAAAAAATTATTGAATAGAGAGGTGAAAATAAATGTTTTAAAGGACTTCAAAAAAGGAGGAGGTTCTCAATTAGTCATTATGTTAAAGTTTGTATGCATGACAACTAACAAAAATCCAAAATCTATAGATACATTTTTAAATACAGTCAGAGAAATGTCCAGAAGGTTTAACGAAAAGTTCACTTGACCCACTGATGCTAAATTTCATCTGGAAAAAGTGTTACATCAGGCCAATGTAGATGGACCAAATATTGTTATTTTAAATATAATAAATGACGCATCATGCGTTCCGAGTAAAATATTTCTTAACGTAACTTTAGTAAGAAATCCCTATCGAGTATTTTAACATATTCAATGCAGACATCATGATAAATCGTTCAGATTTACAAGATGAAATAACATCCGCATTTTAAGGGTTAGTGCTAGCGGACGTTTGTTGCAGTCGCGTCGACGCAACGGTGGCGTCGAAATACATTCAATCAAGTTACGTCTCAGCAGTACATTGGCGTTGCAAAGATATGTTAGTTTGTATCAAGAATTACACACGAAAGAAATAAAGGGACATTCCTATCCGATCTTGTTTTATTTAAGCAACAAATTCAGTTCATCAATGAGCATATAATCAACTGGTAGAGAAATTTTGTATAGGATGAGAATTATAGAGAATGATATCGCAAACAACTTTTATTTAAAGAATTTTTAAAAAAAATTGAATTTTGTACTTTTTGTTAAATTTCTTGAATACGGACCATTTTAGGAAAATTTTGTATAGAACAAAAAATGTTAATAATATTATTGTAAGTAACTTTTATTTGAAGAATTTTCTTCTTCAAACGTAAATAACAGATATATTCCATAAAATATAAAAATGACCTCCTATAAAGTACCCCCATAGATGTTCCGACTCTGCCCAAAATTTAAACGATTCACCGTTGGATGGATTAAAGCTTAAATTCAAAATTTGATGTTTTTCTCTTTAACCGTTTTTGAGTTACCATTAAAATTCAAAATTCGCACTTTTTCTTAAATTTCTCGAATACGGTCCATTTTAGAAAAATTATGTATAGAACAAAATTATAGAGAATGATATCGCAAACAACTTTTATTTGAACATTTTTTTAAAATATTCGAATTTTGCACTTTTTGTCAAATTTTTCAAATACGGGCCATTTTAGGAAAATTATGTATATAACAAAAATGGTACAGAATAAGATTGCAAGCAATTTTTATTTGACAAATATTCTTCTCCAAGCGTAAATAACATATATTTCATAAAATAAATAAACAACCCTCTATAAAGTACCCCTCAGATGTTCCGACCGTGTCCAAAATTTAAACGATTCACCGTAGGATGGATTAAAGCTTAAATTTTAAATTTTATGTTTTTCTCTTTATCCGTTTTTGAGTTATCTTTAAAATTTAAAATTCGCACTTTTTCTTAAATATCTCAAATACGGTCCATTTTATCAAAATTATGTATAGAACAAAAATTATAGAGAATGATATCGCAAACAACTTTTATTTGAAAAATTTTCTAAAATAATCGAATTTTGTACTTTTTATCAAATTTCTCAAATACGGACCATTTTATGAAAATTATGTATATAACAAAAAATATAGAGAATAGTATTGTAAGAAATTTTTATTTGACAAATTTTCGTCTCCAAGCGTAAATAACAGATATATTTCATAAAATAGAAAAACAACCCTCTATAAAGTACCCCCCAGATGTCCCGACTGTGCCCAAAATTTAAACGATTCACCGTAGGATGGATTAAAGCTTAAATTTTAAATTTTATGTTTTTCTCTTTATCCGTTTTTGAGTTATCTTTAAAATTTAAAATTCGCACTTTTTCTTAAATATCTCAAATACGGTCCATTTTATCAAAATTATGTATAGAACAAAAATTATAGAGAATGATATCGCAAACAACTTTTATTTGAAAAATTTTCTAAAATAATCGAATTTTGTACTTTTTATCAAATTTCTCAAATACGGACCATTTTATGAAAATTATGTATATAACAAAAAATATAGAGAATAGTATTGTAAGAAATTTTTATTTGACAAATTTTCGTCTCCAAGCGTAAATAACAGATATATTTCATAAAATAGAAAAACAACCCTCTATAAAGTACCCCCCAGATGTCCCGACTGTGCCCAAAATTTAAACGATTCACCGTAGGATGGATTAAAGCTTAAATTTTAAATTTTATGTTTTTCTCTTTATCCGTTTTTGAGTTATCTTTAAAATTCAAAATTCGCACTTTTTCTTAAATATCTCGAATACGGACCATTTTAGAAAAATTATGTATAAAACAAAATTATAGAGAATGTTATCACAAAGAACTTTTATTTGACAACTTTTCTTCTCCAAGCGTAAATAACATATTTCAAAAAGTAGAAAAACAACCCTCTATAAAGTACCTCCCAGATATTCCGACTGTGCCCAAAATTTAAACGATTCACCGTTGGATGGATTAAAGCTTAAATTCAAAATTTGATGTTTTTCTCTTTAACCGTTTTTGAGTTACCATTAAAAATCAAAATTCGCACTTTTTCTTAAATTTCTCGAATACGGTCCATTTTAGAAAAATTATATATAGAACAAAATTATAGAGAATGATATCGCAAACAACTTTTATTTGAACATTTTTTTAAAATATTCGAATTTTGCACTTTTTGTAAAATTTTTCAAATACGGGCCATTTTAGGAAAATTATGTATATAACAAAAATTGTACAGAATAAGATTGCAAGCAATTTTTATTTGACAAATATTCTTCTCCAAGCGTAAATAACATATATTTCATAAAATAAATAAACAACCCTCTATAAAGTACCCCCCAGATGTTCCGACCGTGCCCAAAATTTAAACGATTCACCGTAGGATGGATTAAAGCTTAAATTTTATGTTTTTCTCTTTATCCGTTTTTGAGTTATCTTTAAAATTCAAAATTCGCACTTTTTCTTAAATATCTCAAATACGGTCCATTTTATCAAAATTATGTATAGAACAAAAATTATAGAGAATAGTATTGTAAGAAATTTTTATTTGACAAATTTTCGTCTCCAAGCGTAAATAACAGATATATTTCATAAAATAGAAAAACAACCCTCTATAAAGTACCCCCCAGATGTCCCGACTGTGCCCAAAATTTAAACGATTCACCGTAGGATGGATTAAAGATTAAATTCAAAATTTGATGTTTTTCTCTTCAACCGTTTTTGAGTTACCTTTAAACTTCAAAATTTGCACTTTTCTTAAATATCTCGAATACGGTCCATTTTAGAAAAATTATGTATAGAATAAAATTATAGAGAATGTTATCGCAAACAACTTTTATTTGACAAATTTTCTTCTCCAAGCGTAAATAACAGATATATTTCATAAAGTAGAAAAACAACCCTCTATAAAGTTTCCCCCAGATGTTTCGACTGTGCCCAAAATTTAAACGATTAACCATAGGATGGATTAAAGCTTAAATTTAAAATTTGATGTTTTTCTCTTTGTTTTTGAGTTACCTTTAAAATTCAAAATTCGCACTTTTTCTTAAATATCTCGAATACGGTCCATTTTAAAAAAATTATGTATAGAACAAAATTATAGAGAATAATATCGCAAACAACTTTTAATTGAAAATTTTTCTAAAATATTCGAATTTTGCACTTTTTATCAAATTTCTCGAATACGGACCATTTTAGGAAAATTATGTATATAATAAAAATTATAGAGAATAATATTACAAGCAATTTTTATTTGACAAATTTTCTTCTCTAAGCGTAAATAACAGATATATTCCATAAAATAGAAAAACAACTTTTATTTGAACAATATTCCTAAAAATTCGATATTTTACCTTTTGTTAAAACATTCAATGCTTTTAATATTAATATTTATTTAATATTAATTATAATAAACAACTATCAAAGTTAATGACCATACCAATTATTATTAAAAAAAATCTATTGTGAAATATTGTTTACAAGTCATCACCTTAATCTATAGGGTAGAAACCCTTGAACACTTTAAAAACCATAAATATTCGTAAAAGTGCGTTCACATGAATACTATTGTCACAAGTTACCGATTCTCAAGTACCCCCCATTGTAACTTCAAGTACCAATCTGATAGATTCCCATTATTTCTAAATTTTTCTCAAAAGAACAGGTACTTCTAAAAGTGAACCATAAAATACTAGCAGAAGTAACCTATTATATTCATAAGAACCGATTATACCTGCTTGGCGTGAATTCCATTGTCAGTCTGATTCTTCGTGTTCCTAGAAGAACAACAAAAAAAATAGTAGGAGCGGTACAGCATTCGTTTTTCTTCAGGAATTTTTTTTTTTTTTCATTATTATTACACTACCCAACAATAAATCCAATTACAGGGTAGGAAAACTTACAGATTATAAAAATACAAATATGAACAAAGAAAATAAAAATAATAAACCATATTTACAAATAAGTACACAATATTATATTAAGTAGTCGTTATACGTTTTATTGAAGCAGTGCTGCAGGAAAGTTTACTATCAAATGTTACACCAAGGTCCTTGAACTCAGAGGCTCTGAGTTCATATATCAGAAATTGCGTAATCATGATAAATAACATTGGTATTACTGAGTTTACGAACTTTTCATGCGGGCCCAAGAGACCATGGAGGAAAAATCCGCTTATTAAACTATTTAATTTCCCTCACTCCTTAACGAAACGGTTTCATTGGGGGGGTTTGTTTGTTTTGAGATCAGAAATGGAGGTGTGTTTAAATAAATGTCTTATTTTAGTTCTCTCCTGAAAATAGGGTGGCTACCTTTTCATTTCTCAAAACTCGGACCTTTGTTTGTAAAATTTCTAAAAAAAGGTCCTCAGCTTATAATTTTAAACTTCTGTTGAGATTTAAAACAAAAGAAAAATTCTTTAGCTTATTATTGTATAAACCAGGTCCCAGTAAACCACAAATAGTCGGCATTCGCTCGGTCTGACTCCGACATGTACGGGAAGCCGAGTACTCGGATTGCCGTTGTCGGGGTTTTTTCTGACCCGGAAGGACCGTACCATTTGACGTAATTTAGAAGTAGATACTGCATATGGTCCATATTTAGCTTTGTAGACATCCTTACGGGCCGAACGCGGTGAATATTTGACTAGCCGGGCATGGAAGGCATCCTTACGGGCCGAATTATATATAGATATATGAACGCCCTATCTATATGCCGAAGCTGCACCTGTATATCGGGCCGAGTCAGGCATCCGGAAAGCCTCTTTCGGGCCAGTTACGGTGCCAAGCAACTGTGTTTATTTATCCAGATATTCCTGGACAGTTTCATTATTAAATATGAATTACCAAATAACTATCTGCTGCCCATAAACATTTACAATTAAGGGCAGGCTTAATCTTTCAATAGAGTTTTAGCTAAGCATCCGCTAACGTGACCTTAGCGATATACTATAATCTACCCAGTTTATGAAAAATGTCACAATCTAAGTTTAACGTAACGTTAGTGGAGATCTCACGTACATTTGCTAAAATTCTCTAATAATGTAATGAAGCTTAAAAATGCCCAGTAAACGCTGAAAGAATTAGAACTAGTTTTGACTCGACATTGATGATTGTATACATTAAATATGTCACCGTTCAAACCGTAGAATTCTACGAATATCGCTGATACTTTAGAAACTCAGTTGTTTCCAGGATCCTATTTCAACACGTGTTCGTTTGTTTCTTGATAATTTTTAATTATATTACACAGCGAAAAATATTATTTATGTAATTTAAATAATTTAAAATACTTTCGGTATTGCGAAAAGTTGTTTGGCACAGTCAGTAGGATATGCAATGAGTTTTCGTTTATGTGGACCCTCTATATCTTTCTTGACAATCAGATTATGTGTATTTTAGCTTTACAGGTACGATGTGATGATGTTTCACCATTTTCAACAAAACTGGTAGACTCTACAATTAAGAAAAATTTTTCACGTTGTGTGTACGAGACAATTTGAATAGTACTTTGAAACTGAAGTACAGATTCGTGACATTCAACCCATCTGGTCTCACAAAGACTTTTAAGCTGGCTATGGCCATCTAACTTTTGCTTAAAAAGAAAATTTCTTTTTGCGGAAGCTTTAAAGAATGCATTTACCTCTTTTATAACGCCAACGACATTTCTAACAGCTTGAACGTTTGAGCTTTTTGAAATAGATAATTTTAATGAGTGGTTTTTTAAGTTCATTAGTTAATTTTTTTTTTCTTCAACTAAGAACATCCCACCTCTTCTGTCGAACTTTTGAAAGTAACAAACACAAACACCGCTGTTGTCCGGGTCCCCATTTGAGCCCGGGCTCCGGGAATTAGTCCCCCTCTAGTCGACCCTGCAGTCATGTGTTGGACACTTTATTTTATGTAAATTATATTAGTATTAAATGATTATTCTAAAAATAATTTATTTAAAACGTTTTAGTCTTATTATTATAAAACTTGGCACTGCATCGTTAATTTTTGTGTACCGCTCCCATAGAAATAATATAGAAGACCAATATAAACATAACATTTAAGCAGAAATTGAAACCTACTGTGCATAGAAACGCGTCTCTGCGCCTGACATCGCAAAATAGTGTGTCTAGAAGCTTGCGCAATATGCATGACTTGTCCCTGTAGTGTTGTCAAATATATTAAACATACCTAACAGAAAAGAATTTTAAATTAATTAATTTTTAAATTATATGATTTAAACAGTTTATATCTACGAAATATCGCCACAAAATAACTTATAAACATTTAAATAATCAACTAATAATATTTATGTGTAATTACATTCCCAAAAATATATACAAATACCGTATTAATGTCATTAATACCGTATTTTTAATGTTCAACAAGCGATTCACCTACAAATTCAATATTGACCTGGCAAAAGCTCTAAAATCCGGTGTTTCAAGGCTATATGACGCTGCCCTTACAGGACCGTTTGTAGTTTATTATTTATGCCGCGTTTGAGAATCCACATCGGATGCATCTGAGATGTAGTAAGTAGTAAATCTTTGATCACGTGATTCAGTATACCTAAATGTAATGGGACAGATGTGTCCAATGTGGATAAAAAACGCTCGAGATGTAAAAAATGCATCCGATGTGGATTCTCAAACGCGGCATTAATTACACGATGAAAGTGGCATTTTATTTTTAGTTTTGTGTAGTGTTTAGTCAAATCCTAGGTACAATAAAAGACATTTTTACATTGGCTAATGAAAATGTAATCAATGTATTAGGCAGCTGTTATATTTATTACAAGATTTATGTCTGCAAATCTAAACCTACCTAAGAATTATAATTATGTAAATAGAGAGCTGTATATTTATATACAGGCTGCCCAGCGACGGAGAGACATTATCGATATCGGTTTTAAGGCATTTTAAAACATAAACCCGATCTCAACAATCTTAGGAACTCTTCTGTCACTCGATATTTTAATCGGTACTTCCTCTTCGCTTTTTGGCTGGCACAACAATTATTTACATTTCTTCATTCCTTACCGCGTTCGAACCAGTAAGGTTTAAAGAAATTTAAAAAAAAAAACCTACTTTAAAAATAAAGATGTTAATGATTTTCTTATGGATCCCATCTTCAGATCTTGACTTAATGTATATAAAACTGTTTCCTTTTCTAACAAAAAGAATCCTAGAAATCGGGCAACGTGGTAAAGAATTATCGCTCAACATACATAAAAAAATATTTCAACGAATTGAGAATATCCTACCATTTTGAAGTATGTTAAAAAAAATTATTAATAAAGTGAAAAGTAGGGCATGAACATATATTATAAAGTATATAAAATGATAGATAAATCCAGTTTAGAAGGTATTATAAATAAACTGTGGAAATATCGAGAATCTCGATTTTGAATCGGAAAAATATTCTACGCAATTTAGTATGAAAGCTGATCAAAATGAAACACATGAACGACAAACTGTTATTGACAACTTTCTTCAAACGTTTTCTATTTTCCGAAAACTAACTAGATAGTTCGAAAATCATTTCCTTCGTTAAAACGCCTCTTGTTCCGAAAAAGGTACACGCCTGTCAACATTCATCGTTCATTAAAAAAGTGGTAGATACAAAACGCTTCGTATTGTAAGGCCAAAATATATTTAGAAATCGAAATATTCATATAAACAAAAAAATCATATGAGTGAGATAACTACCAAATTAATGATTTACAAGTTTATTCCTATTATTTATAAAATAGGTTTGCAATGTGCTGGTGTGGAATGTTATCATCGACTAAAAACTTTAAATCTTTGTATTAAATTGATCGAAAACAAACTATAAATTGGTTTAGGCTATACAATAGAATGTGTCTAGTAAGCAGCAACTAATTTTTATTATGGAACCGAAAGACCCTTTTAAAAGGGTTCAAAATTAAAATAAAATATGTACCAAGTAAATGTAGTAGTATTTTTTAATTTTTTAATTTATATTGAGAATGGTAACATGAAAGGTTTTCTGTCTAACGACTCATAGTCTCGGCTGACAAAATGTAAAAAAATATCGAACATAATATTCCTGGGCCCTATTTTGCACTCTCCAGATTAAATTTAGTTGTAGCAAATGATATTATCAAATAAGATGTCAAATCACAAGCAAAATCTCGTGACTACAGTACTAATGATTGCCTGTTTGGAAAAGTATCTTTGTTTGTAAATATTTATATGCATAGTTATATTTAAATGCGCGAGTGTAATGTTAAGTATAAACAAAATCCGCCCATTATGTATATACGTTTAGTTACCGACCCTAGTAGATAGGCAATTTGTTATTGTTTTAAGTTTTACCGTAGGGAGAGAGAAAATCAATATTAGGATAAATGGTCCAGCTCCTTTCTGGTTACGTAGGTACCTAAAAAGTATTTTAGTTTTTGGTTAAGTAATTAATTATTGTAACAGTGATTTTCTTGTGATAGTACCTAATTTAGATTGTGGATTAAAGTTTTTGTATATAATTTCGCTGTTTAATAATAAACGTAGTTAAAACCGGAGCACGTGGTTTTTCTGGAAAGTATTTTTAAAATCACAAGCAAAATCTCATGACTACTGTACTAATGATTGTCGAAAATTAACTAATTCATATTTTATGCCTTATCTTTCTTAATAAGGACTGTCAGAACCATATTTACCTTAACTTGAAATATTTTTAATCGTTTTTTGTATAGAATCATCTCTAAAAATGTATGATTGAAATATCGTGCGAACTATTTGTTCGATCAATAAAAAACTTGCCCCGGTCCTGTTCGCGCCAGCACCGTTATACGCATGAGCTCCGACACACTATTTTCTCCTTATGGTTTCATTTTTGATATATGGAATCGGCTTTCTATACTATTTCTATGACCGCTCCTACTAAATACAAGAATTGTCAGGACAAGAGCAACACCCCTACCATCGATCCTAAAGAATTTCGAATCTCTTCAGGCATTCCTCAAATGTATGTATAAGATAGCCCAAGAATATTGGTATATAGTATTATAGTAAAATCTCTGACGGGACGAAGTTCGAATTCGAATTATTAGTACCAGTAGTAGACGGTAAATCACTTCTTACGATTTGTGATGATTTGAAAAATTGTTTTAAAGGTTCTAAAATTATTTATAAATAGTAAATTAGTGATTTTTCTGGAATATATATCGGTAAGTAATTTTTCTTAAAACGATGATTACATGCTATTTTTAAAAGATAAAAAAAATATCTTTATATTTAGTTACTTTAAAATTGTAGGCACTGATACCGATATTATCGTGTTTAGACTCTGGTCTTCGACCACAAGAATGCAGTTGCTTTACGATTTACGTTCGGCAATGTTTACTACGACCAAGAGCGTACGTTTCTTTTTTAAAACGTGCGTCTCTGTCTGACTTTCGTGAGCGTTGGGGCGCCGCGCCGAAATACTCGAGTATACTCAGTGTTGTTCCAAGAGATTTTTTTTGTAATGTCAAAATTGCACACTTTCATTTTCATTTTTTATTGTTAGTACTACTTAAAATTCATCTTTTTTCTAGTTTAAAAAATGTTTTCAATGTAAAACGGTGTACTGATTGGTCCCGAATGGCGCCAGATTTAAACATTTTTGTTTTATTAATTTTAATGCATACGTTTTAAGGGCACAAGAAAGCCTATTATATCTTAGATTTTACATAAAATATTTAGCATCTTCAAATTGTACAACTTTTTGTACAGTTGTACAACCAGGAACAACACTGAGTATACTACCATTGTAACTGAATTTTTATGAGTTCTGGAATTATTCTAAACTGAATAGAAAATTAAAGTTAATTGACAAACATCCTAATTGACCTTACAAATCGTTTTTGTATCTATCTTATGCTAGAAAATAAATATATTATGTTTCTATGTCTAGAAACGAAGATATCTGATTCATATTAAATAGTTCTGCAGAAAATAAGGACCAATAACGCCACTAGATCAAAAATCACACCACACAGTCACATTTACTGGATACAGTCGTTTTTCCAATATTTCTCTTGGATTTTCTTCATCACATATTCTGCTGTTGAAATATCTTCATAAAACTCTCAATAACTTTAACAGATGGTGTTAAATTTCTTCCTTGTAAGGTTAGAGCAGACCCCACATTTGATCTGCATTGTCCCTAGACGATTAGGTCAATTAATAATTAGCTTTTACTTCAAACCAAGCTTTCAGGAAAACCAAACATTATTTTGAAGTGCGATTTGTTTAATTTATTTGATACGTTAGTTGTACGACTGGTAACGAAAATAAAACGTCTAAATATGTTTAGTTTTTAAGTAATACGAGGGTTTCTATGTGGTTTAGATACCGAGGATCAAAGACATTTTTTCGAGTATTTTTAAAAAACTTTGTTCCTTTAGATTTCTTTACAACCCGTAGGTATAATTCATGAATTGATTTCTATATTAAAATTAATGCTACGAAGTATACTTTTTTCTAAAGCTTCGTCAAAAGTAACCTCTGCATATACAGGGAATTAACATGGTTGATCGTCAGTCTTAAGAACATTATCATGCGCGTATATAAATGGTAAACGCTTTGTTTGTTAGTCCATTCCATAGAAATAGTATAGAAAGCCGATTCCATATATCAAAAATGAAACCATAAGGAGAAAATAGTGTGTCGGAGCTCATGCGTATAATGGTGCTGGCGCGAACAGGACCGGTGCAAGTTTTTTATTGATCGAACAAATAGTTCGCACGATATTTCAATCATACATTTTTAGAGATGATTATATACAAAAAACGATTAAAAAAATTTCAAGTTAAGGTAAATATGGTTCTGACAGTCCTTATTAAGAAAGATGGCATAAAATATGAATTAGTTAATTTTCGGCAATCATTAGTACAGTAGTCATGAGATTTTGCTTGTGATTTTAAAAATACTTTCCAGAAAAACCACGTGCTTCGGTATTGACTACGTTTATTATTAAACAGCGAAATTATATACAAAAACTTTAATCCACAATCTAAATTAGGTACTATCACAAGAAAATCACTGTTACAATAATTAATTACTTAACCAAAAACTAAAATACTTTTTAGGTACCTACGTAACCAGAAAGGAGCTGGACCATTTATCCTAATATTGATTTTCTCTCTCCCTACGGTAAAACTTAAAACAATAACAAATTGCCTATCTACTAGGGTCGGTAACTAAACGTATATACATAATGGGCGGATTTTGTTTATACCTAACATTACACTCGCGCATTTAAATATAACTATGCATATAAATATTTACAAACAAAGATACTTTTCCAAACAGGCAATCATTAGTACTGTAGTCACGAGATTTTGCTTGTGATTTGACATCTTATTTGATAATATCATTTGCTACAACTAAATTTAATCTGGGGAGTGCAAAATAGGGCCCAGGAATATTATGTTCGATATTTTTTTACATTTTGTCAGCCGAGACTATGAGTCGTTAGACAGAAAACCTTTCATGTTACCATTTTCAATATAAATTAAAAAATTAAAAAATACTACTACATTTACTTGGTACATATTTTATTTTAATTTTGAACCCTTTTAAAAGGGTCTTTCGGTTCCATAATAAAAATTAGTTGCTGCTTACTAGAAACATTCTATATAGCCTAAACCAATTTATAGTTTGTTTTCGATCAATTTAATACAAAGATTTAAAGTTTTTAGTCGATGATAACATTCCACACCAGCACATTGCAAACCTATTTTATAAATAATAGGAATAAACTTGTAAATCATTAATTTGGTAGTTATATCACTCATATGATTTTTTTGTTTATATGAATATTTCGATTTCTAAATATATTTTGGCCTTACAATACGAAGCGTTTTGTATTTACCACTTTTTTAATGAACGATGAATGTTGACAGGCGTGTACCTTTTTCGGAACAAGAGGCGTTTTAACGAAGGAAATGATTTTCGAACTATCTAGTTAGTTTTCGGAAAAATAGAAAACGTTTGAAGAAAGTTGTCAATAACAGTTTGTCGTTCATGTGTTTCATTTTGATCAGCTTTCATACTAAATTGCGTAGAATATTTTTCCGATTCAAAATCGAGATTCTCGATATTTCCACAGTTTATTTATAATAGCTTCTAAACTGGATTTATCTATCATTTTATATACTTTATAATATATGTTCATGCCCTACTTTTCACTTTATTAACAATTTTTTTTAACATACTTCAAAATGGTAGGATATTCTCAATTCGTTGAAATATTTTTTTTTGTATGTTGAGCGATAATTCTTTACCACGTTGCCCGATTTCTAGGATTCTCTTTGTTAGAAAAGGAAACAGTTTTATATATATTAAGTCAAGATCTGAAGATGGGATCCATAAGAAAATCATTAACATCTTTATTTTTAAAGTAGGTTTTTTTTTTAAATTTCTTTAAACCTTACTGGTTCGAACGCCGTAAGGAATGAAGAAATGTAAATAATTGTTGTGCCAGCCAAAAAACGAAGAGGAAGTACCGATTAAAATATCGAGTGACAGAAGAGTTCCTAAGATTGTTGAGATCGGGTTTATGTTTTAAAATGCCTTAAAACCGATATCGATAATGTCTCCCCGTCGCTGGGCAGCCTGTATATAAATATACAGATCTCTATTTACATAATTATAATTCTTAGGTAGGTTTAGATTTGCAGACATAAATCTTGTAATAAATATAACAGCTGCCTAATACATTGATTACATTTTCATTAGCCAATGTAAAAATGTCTTTTATTGTACCTAGGATTTGACTAAACACTACACAAAACTAAAAATAAAATGCCACTTTCATCGTGTAATTAATGCCGCGTTTGAGAATCCACATCGGATGCATTTTTTACATCTCGAGCGTTTTTTATCCACATCGGACACATCTGTCCCATTACATTTACGTATACTGAATCACGTGATCAAAGATTTACTACTTACTACATCTCAGATGCATCCGATGTGGATTCTCAAACGCGGCATAAATAATAAACTACAAACGGTCCTGTAAGGGCAGCGTCATATGGCCTTGAAACACCGGATTTTAGTGCTATTGCCAGGTCAATATTGAATTTGTAGGTGAATCGCTTATTGAACATTAAAAATACGGTATTAATGACATTAATACGGTATTTGTATATATTTTTGGGAATGTAATTACACATAAATATTATTAGTTGATTATTTAAATGTTTATAAGTTATTTTGTGGCGATATTTCGTAGATATAAACTGTTTAAATCATATAATTTAAAAATTAATTAATTTAAAATTCTTTTCTGTTAGGTATGTTTAATATATTTGGCAACACTACAGGGACAAGTCATGCATATTGCGCAAGCTTCTAGACACACTATTTTGCGATGTCAGGCGCAGAGACGCGTTTTTATGCACAGTAGGTTTCAATTTCTGCTTAAATGTTATGTTTATATTGGTCTTCTATATTATTTCTATGGTCCATTCAGATTTCTCCCAGATTTCTCCATTTTCTGAATTGCCTATTCCTAATGCCTAAGAAGGAGGAATGTCTTTACAAAAACATACCACATATTCCTTAGACCAAAATAAGTCGATTTAAGTAAAATTACCTTAGTACAAAGTTGCTTCGTTTGGGCTCCAGAGGGCCTCGAAATTACAATTTTTAAATCGTTTTTCCCATATAAATTTAAAACGGCACATGCGATTTTGTTGAAATTTGGCATATTGGTAGAGTTTTATGTGACAAAAAAAACGGTATTAAAATTTTGTCCGATAATAATACATAGGCGTAGAACTTGATTTTTTAAATAATTGTACCTTTAAAAATTCTACGCCAATGGAAGAAAAGGAGTTTGAGTATGAAATTTAGATTGTGCAACTCATTTACTTTAAAAAAGGCACTCTTGATAAGACTCGATTACTCTCATGGTTTTCGCTAAATTTCTGTTTTAATAATTTAGAGTGTATAGGTTTCACAAAAATATTTATTTACAACATAATCAAAATAGAGATTTTACAAAAATTGTTCAAAATGTTCACCATTTTCACGTATACAAAGATACGTCGAAGAAAATTAAAATGTATCCTTTCCATAACTTCTTCATCACCTCTAAGATTGTTTATTGCATCTTGAATACGTTGCCAGAGTTGTTCCTCATTTTCTACAGGTTCCCTGTAAACTGTGGATTTCAGATGTCCTCATAAAAAGTAATCCATCGGTGTTAGGTCTGGGGAACGTGGTGGCCAGTTTACAGGTGCGTCATTACCTCTGCCTATCTATTTGTGTGGATATTGTTCATTCAAGTGGTTTCTAACGTTTAAAGAAAAATGTGGTGGAGCTCCATCTTGCATAAACCACATATCTCTCCGAAGTTGGAGAGGTAAATCTTCTAACAATTCTGGCAACGTATTTTGTAGAAAATCCAAATAATTTTTCTCCAGTTAATCTTCGTGGAAGTATGAAAGGACCAACAATGACATTACCAATTATTCCAGCCCACACATTAATTTTGAATTCGTGCTGAAACTGGTTTACCTTTATTGCATGCGGATTTTCAAGGGCATAAACATGTTCATTATGGGTATTAGTTATACCTCTTCTTGTAAAACCCGCTTCATCGGTAAAGCGAACCTTCTTGACAAAGTTTGGATCTCTTTCACTTTGCATATTAACAAATCGACAAAAACCCAAACGAATTTGAGGATTATGGACTAATAATTCTTGTACTGGCTTCTTATGGTATGGATATAGCAATTGTTCTCTAAGCACTTTATGAACGACATCTTTACTTACTCCTAGTTCCCTTCCAATTCGTCTGGTGTTTAATTCTGGATCTTCTTCAACACGTTCTAAAATGTCTTCTTCAACTTCAGGAATCCTTACAAAACGTTTTCTTCCATTATCAACAGTGTTGGGAGCAAAGGAACCGGTCTCCCGAAGACGTCTCTCAACAGCAGCAAAACTTGGGTGGCTAGGTACACGACGATTTGGAATCCTTTCAGAGTACACCCTGACACTCTCTCGAGCATTTCCTTCACAAAATCCTAATGTCAGTAACATATCGGTATATTCTGCATTGGTATATTGTACAGCCATATTAATATGGCTATGGAGAAACTGTCCTTGTTCAAATAAAATATATTTTAAGATTTAATTAATTGTTTTTATCTTAATGATTATTTATTAGTTTATATTTTATTCAAGCCACTTGATTTTTTTGATAAAATTGTACGTCTTTTATTCAAATATAAAAATTCACCGAATTAAATACCTTAATCATTTCTTATAAAATGTATTAATAACAATAACATTATAAACAATTATTAATCGAAATATAGGAAGCTTCTGATTTTTCGGTTCTCTACTAGTATTAAATAAAAATAAATGAATAAATCTGCCACTGGAAGAATAGTCGCTTCGGTTGTACACGGATTAGCAAATTCAATAAATACTATGTATGCATAACATACATACAATTGCGTAGTAAATAAAATGCCAGAGCAATGAATACTTAATTATTTCTAAACTAATTTTAATTATTCGTATTAATGTTGTAAAATTGCGTCAAGAGTTACACAATAGAGACTGCTTAGTAATTATACCAAACGAAATTTAAGTTTTATAACATTTTTTTTTAGGTGAATTACACTTCACCACAAAAAAAATTACATTGAAAGCTCTCTTAAAATCTTAAAAGAATATCTTTTATATTTTAATTTTGATTCAAAGTTGTTTCAAAAATTTGTGGTATGATAAAAACAGCGTTGCCGAAATTTGCTGAAAACTCCTAATAATAAAAAAAATGCGATTTGATAAAAATATCGCAATAGTAATCTATTTAAAGCCCCTAATAAGTAAAAAATACGCTATGCAATGGTAAAATTTTGTTAAAAGCCCCTAATAAGTAAAAAAATCTAAGATATGATAAAAGAACGATGCGTTTTGCAATGGTAATTTTGTTTAAAGCCCCTAATATGTAAAAAAATCTGAGATATGATAAATACAACGTTGCGCTTAGCAATGATATTTTGTTAAATGCCCCTAATAAGTAAAAAACGAAAATCTGCGATATAATGAAAAGAACGATGCGTTTTGCAATGGTAATTTTGTTAAAAGCCCCTAATATGAAAAAAAAAAATCTGAAATATGATAAAAACAACGATGCGTTTTGTAATGATATTTTGTTGAAAGTCCCTAATATGTAAAAAAAATCTTAGATATAAAAACAACGTTGCGCTTAGCAATATTTTGTTGAATGCCCCTAATAAGTAAAAAACGAAAATCTGCGATATGATGAAAAGAACGATGTATTTCGCAATGGTAATTTTGTTTAAAGCCCCTAATATGAAAAAAAAATCTGAAATATGATAAAAACAACGATGCGTTTTGTAATGATATTTTGTTGAAAGTCCCTAATATGTAAAAAAATCTGAAATATGATAAAAACATCGATGCGCTTTGCAATGATAATTTGTTGAAAGCCCCTAATAAGTAAAAACCAAAAATCTACGATATAATGAAAAGAACAATGCGTTTTGCAATGGTAATTTTGTTAAAAGCCCTCAATATGAAAAAAAAATCTGAAATATGATAAAAACAACGATGCGTTTTGTAATGATATTTTGTTGAAAGCCCCTAATAAGTAAAAAATACGCTATGCAATGGTAAAATTTTGTTAAAAGCCCCTAATAAGTAAAAAATCTAAGATATGATAAAAGAACGATGCGTTTTGCAATGGTAATTTTGTTTAAAGCCCCTAATATGTAAAAAAATCTGAGATATGATAAATACAACGTTGCGCTTAGCAATGATATTTTGTTGAAAGCCCCTAATAAGTAAAAACCAAAAATCTGCGATATAATGAAAAGAACGATGCGTTTTGCAATGGTAATTTTGTTAAAAGCCCCTAATATGAAAAAAAAATCTGAAATATGATAAAAACAACGATGCGTTTTGTAATGATATTTTCTTGAAAGTCCCTAATATGTAAAAAAAATCTTAGATATAAAAACAACGTTGCGCTTAGCAATGCTATTTTGTTAAATGTCCCTAATAAGTAAAAAACGAAAATCTGCGATATGATGAAAAGAACGATGCGTTTTGCATTGGTAATTTTGTTTAAAGCCCCTAATATGTAAAAAAATCTGAAATATGATAAAAACAACGATACGTTTTGTAATGATATTTTGTTGAAAGCCCCTAATAAGTATAAAAATGTTCTTTGCAATGCTAATTTTCTGATTTGGGCGAACCCTGACACCCCCTCCTTTAGGGTTGCCAGATTTCCGAAAATAAAAATCTTGAGAACCGTAGCCATCATGACGACAAAGCATTACGTTCATATACCAATCATTTTTATATAATTAGGTCCATTTTTTGTGAAATTTCTAAAAAAAAAACAAAAAAGGTCCTCAGCTTATATTTTTCGTAAAATCTAGGATCCTTTACTCTTAGATGTGTCTATTTTTGTATAAATCCGGTTTCTTTACGGCTTTAAATTAAAAAGCGTGGCATGTGCATAAAAAGCGTGACAAATAAGTCAAAAGCGTGACGTCTGGCAACCCTACCCTCTTCCCATGCATTCCGGTTACGCTACTGACTTGTTTCCTTCCTTCAATTCCTCTGTACCAAATTGTTGAAATCATTGTCGAATTGTTTTTGTAAAATTTAACAACTGGTGGTATTCGTACGGTTTTTATTTTACTAGGTAGGTATATATAATTAATTTTATCAAAGTACTCGTTTTTAGAAGTATAAAACATCGATTCATTGAGGAAGGTTATGTAAGCTATAACCTTCGCCTTGCACTCGTCGCACCACACCACACTTTTGTTATTCGTTTGTTACTACACATTGACCTTGGTAGTTTGATGTGTCTCTCTCTAACCAGCAAGTTTAATTTACGGTTTCAAACCTAAAATAACAGCTGTTAATCATATAGATTGGGTAACTACGATAATGCTTGTTTAATTCAACGTTTCGTTTACTAAATTTATTCATAACAAATTCAATGGTTACTAAAATGAATGATTTTTTACTTTGCAATTATTAGTGAGATGTGAATTATCTATAAATTCAACGTATGATAATAGTAATTCCGGGATAAATTTTGAGAAATTTTAATTTAGTTCTTTTGGTAATAAAGAGTCTATCATACATTTTTTCATTTTCAGTAACAAACTTGCATTTAGGCTGACTCTCGATTAGCAGGATGGGCTATACATTACAAGCTGACGACCTTTTTTTTTTAAATGAAAGGTGTCGACCTTTTTTTTTTAGAAATCTGAACCGATGACCTTTTTTTTGAGATAGATGAACCGACTATTATAGACTCAGGCCTCTCTTGGCGACCCTCGTCCAGTTACGGTTATCCAAATCTGGCCCTTGTACAGTCCTGGATTAGGAGTTTATTAATACACTTAACTTCAAATATTAACTAGGTACATCAAACTTATATCTAGCCCCGAATATTTTCCGTTACAACAACCTAACCTTATTCTAGCATCTGTATGCAGAACTGCAATCCCCGGATTGTCACGTCTTACATCAAATTCTGACCGAACACAAATCGTTACTTTTTTTATTAGTTAAAAAATCTATAGTGTATAAACAGAGTTTTCAGTAATTAGATTAGATTTAATCAGATCTTGTCTAATTCTTACTCCTCCTGACAGAATCGACATAGGTCTCTTCTGTCAGGTCTGTCCTGAGAATTTTTAAACATCCACTGCATTGTGCATGATGGAGGTTGTCCTGAAGAACCCTAATCGTTATGTACAGTTCTGTGAACTAGGCAGTTTGTCTGCCTTCTTAGAGGTCACTCCAATTTTCGTCGGTATCGTCTCCTCTTAGGATTCTTACTTCTTGAGGGGACTGACTCCTCTGTGGAAAGACTCCACCTTGTCGTCCTTTGCTAAAGTTTGTTCCTCTGTAGAGGACTCTTTGGTTTCCTCAGCTCTGTTTGTACCTTATCGGCGAGACTTAAATTCACAGTCAGACATGACAGTACCCGCCGAAAAGATAAAAGGATTATTGGGAAGATACCGCAAAAAAAAATGAAAAAAAGCCTAAAGGTAAACCGTAGACACGTGCTTCTGACTATTGGTCTTCATCGGTACGGTGCAACCAAGTTCAAACGAGAATGGAACTAGCGATGAAATCAAAGCAACAGGAGATCACTCAAGGAGCCAACCACAGATTTGTGGCCTCGGCTAACATTCCCAATGCTTGCTAGGAAAATATTAGCGTCGCCACGGAGGCAGTTATAATAACATTTTCCTAGTAAGCACTGGGAATGTTAGCAGAGGGCACAAATGAGTGGTCGACTCCTTGAGTGATCTCCTGTTGTTTTGATATCATCGTTAGTTCCCTTCTCTTTTGAACTTAGACACGTGTCTACTGTTTGCATTTAGGCGTTTTTTCATTTTTTTGCGGTATCTACCCAATAATCATTTTATTTTGCATATTTTTTCACCTTCTTCTCTTATATATTGAGTTTTATTTATCCAAATTATGATCTAAAAGCTATGCATGACTCTGATTCATAACCCAGTCATAACTTTTGATTCATATAATAGTAGAGTAAATAGTGAGTGTGTACTACAACAAACGTCAATAAAGCGCACGACGCTGCGCAGCGAAATATAACCCGTAAGAGAAATCGCCGCTTCGCAAGGGAAAGAGAACGAACGAATGGAAGCGATGCACGTAGCCGGGGCTCAATTCATGAAAGTGTGTTTGCCCTCCATCGATTGATATCCAAGAACGTTGGAAGGTTACTAGGTTGTAATCCATAATATTTCCCCCATTCATTATTCCATTGAATGGAGTTTTGTCTTTCACACTTTTTAACGCACTCGGGTCATGGATTACAAATTTTCTTTCAACCTCTTAGAGGTTGTCTAGTTTGTTGTTTGACAATTAAAATCATTTAGTAGTATTGAAAAGTATTAAAACATATAAAGAAAATAATTGACATATCTGTTATTAAGAAAATAAAATAAAGAGTGTAAAAAGTGACATATTTCACACGACTAGGAAATATTGTATCCAAGTGCGTATTATTGTGACTCTATTGGACACCGTAAATGAAAAATAAACAATATTTTTTGTGTTGCAACTTCTAGCGCTTCTATTAGACTTGGTATGCTTCTTATTAAACGGTCAACATTGTTTTCCCATTTTGCTAATGCTGCATCAATAAGCTATGCGACATTTTCTGCATTATTTCGACGAGCTCTAACTCTTCTTTCGAACTATTCGATATGATTCAGGTCTAGTGAATGTACAGACCAGTTTAAAACTGTTTCCAAGACATACCAACACGCATTATAAATATGCGCTTATCAAATGGACTGTCTCCTTTCGGTGCTATAAACAATGACGTTCCAACACTTTGTAAAAAACAATTTATTGTGAGTAGATAGATAGAGCCAATTCTACAATTAATGCTAATTAAGGGTAGACCGATTCTGGAATGAGAGCACGTTTGTCTTCCGTGGAAGCACAGACTTGTCTGCACTTTTGTGTCGTTTGAAAAAAAGATACATATATGGCTACGTAATCTAAACTAGTTTCAAACGGTTTTGATAATTATAAAAATCTTAACATTTACTTTTATTTTTCAGATTCGCTTTGGTGCTCTTTGGTGTCCATGATTTCAGCGGGCGTGGAAGGAAGGTTGCCTCTTTACATGACGTATCCAGAGCCTTGGAGAGGACCTCTGAAACAACCGCCGGAGTTGTTTCTTAGGCCGGCTCCAAAACCCCTTCCTGCAACAACAAGGTACAATGGAATCAATACAACAACGTACCCCAATGGCACTAGACTAGCTCCGCCGCCGCGACAAGTTGGTAAATACCCATCTTCACCGACTATTTCGAATCCTGTAAATTTAGTACAACCCAAAGAAGACGCGACAGAAGAAATGACACCGTACAGTGCTTACAGAATATTTCCACCCACGCAATATCATTTTCCATATTCCTTGTGCCAACCTACGAATCTACCTACTTATTTAATGAGGACTAGTTATCCACCCACTCCTTTATCACCGATAGAAACGTTCTCCTCATCATCAAGTCCTATAATTACTTCAACGTTTCGTTCTCCTCCAGATTCTCTTAGCCCGCCTAGTTTAAAAAATCCACACATCTTCATGGATAAAAAGCCTTCTTTGATAACCCAAACTATTACTGTCCAGAGCCATATTTCCCAAAACCCGTCCTTCAAGGTTCCCGGTAAAGAAGGTTCTCTTAAGCATAGAATATTGATAAGGCCAGAAGATAATAACAAACCTAGTCACTTAGATATTCAAAAACCTTTCGAAGCTAGTAGAAAAAGGCTGCAGGCTTCTGTCTCCCCGCCTAGATCACCGAGAAAATCGGTGAATAACAATAATAATACGTTACCTCTGAATTTTACTAAAGGTTCTTTGATACAATTACACAGCGGTGAACTGAGGAGGATAGAAGAGATGCGCACAGAGGATTTTATTGTGTCGGCTGAACGGAGTCCGGAATTGCGATTGGCTCAGAGTACGGTCGTGAGAATTGAGGAAAATCAGCACATGGGGAACGCAACGATTACACTTTCATACAACAATAGGCGTGCCCAGGTAAATATTTAATATTAGTTGACTAAATTTATTAAATTATTTATGAGAATATTAAGATACATATACAGAAAAGAATTGTCATAATGTTAATGAGAGCACGTGTGTCTTCCATGAAAGCACAGACTTGTCTGCAGGTTTGTGTGTATATATATGTATATACAGAATTATATCATAGGTGCGTCCATCAAAATCCCCAGCACATACATTATGTCAACCCATATGTATTAATGGGTTTCTGCAAATTTTTAAACTGTTGGTGCATGTACCGTTCCATCGGGTTTGATTGTCGATGCTTATATAAGTTGGTTTAACGCCTAGGCCTGACAGAGTGACGTCCCATTTAGCTGTAAAGTGACTAGTATCGATTTTTTTAAAGGTAGGATCTTGAAAATAAAAATTGTAGCTACCCATCGTAAATAAATAATTACCTTTTTTAGGGTTTTAGGATTTTCACATTTTAAAAGTGGAAAACGAGGGGTGGAAGTTTATGTAACAACTTTAAAATTGTAATTGTGACTATTCATTATAAATAAATAATGAAATGGGGAAGTGAAAAATTGTATGAGAGTATCGTAAAAATTAAAAATAAATGAAAATCATTAGAAATCAATAAAAATCAATAAAAAAACCATCGAAATCAATCAAAATAAATAAAAATCACCAATAAAAATCATTAAAATTTAATAAAAATCAATAAAAAATCAATTAAAAAACAATAAAAATCAATAAAAACCTATCAAAATCAATAAAAAATAATAAAAAACAATAAAAAACAATAAAAATAATTAAAAACCATTAAAAATCAATAAAACGCAATAAAAATAAAGAAAAACAACAAAAAAACAATGAAAATCAATTAAAAAACAAAAATCAATAAAAACCTATCAAAATCAATAAAAAATAATAAAAAAACAATAAAAAACAAAATAAAAAACAATAAAAAACAATAAAAAACAATAAAAAACAATAAAAAACAATAAAAAAACAATAAAAAACAATAAAAAACAATAAAAAAACAATAAAAAACAATAAAAATCAGTAAAGACCATTAAAAATCAATAATATATATGTTCGTTTTTATACTTTTAGGCTGATGTAGAATCATCACTGGAACATCCATATTTCGTAGTAGGTCAAGGATGGACGTCTTGTTGTCCGGAACGTACCCAACAGCTGTGCGGTTTAAAAGTTCATCAACTACAAGTCGGCGACGTTCTTATATCTGTAACTCCTAGGGAACCCATACCGAATTCTTCCAGAGCAAACGCGACAATCATGACAACATCCACTAGAACATCTATGACAGCTAAACAACAGCATCCTATGTGTACGGTTACGGAAACACAAATGGCAGATACGAAGGTAAACACCGAGATTCTTTTATATTAAATATTGTATTAGGTGGGAATTAACTTTCTGCGTCCATATACGGACGCAGTAACAATAGCAAGATGTATATATAAATATAAACTAATTCAAATTGTCTTTTCTGCGTCCATATACGGACGCCCAAAGTTAACGGATGCAAATTCAAAATGTATGGACGCAGAAACAATAACAAAATGTATATATATATATATTATAAACTAATTCGGATTGTCTTTTTAGACGTCAATTCAAACTCAACCAATAAATTTACATCTATCTTCTAATTATCCTCATCAATCCATATCACCTGATAGCATAGCCGCGAGAAAAAGAAGATGGTCGGCACCGGATCAAATATGTGATGAACAAAACGACGGCAGAAGAAAGCGTAATGAATAATTTTTCTATATAGTGATATAAATTGCGTTTTAAATTAATTTCGTAGTATATTGCTCTAAAAAATTAACTGTCGCTTTGCCTTTCGGATGGAGCAATAACTTTATATATATATAAAAAAAAAAAAAAGAATCATTTATAAATATATTTTGTAAATTGTTTTTAATTGTAAAATTTAAATACGTTCTGTTATGATGTGTAAATTTGTAAATAAGAATCTAGTATTGTTCCATCTTTATCAAAGTTTAATTCCTTAAAAATTGGTGCATATAAAAAATTATATAGAGTAAATTTATTTTTCATGACAATATAATTAAATAAATAAATAGTCCTAGAGCCATCAAGGTTTGCGATTTATTTTCACGAACGCGCGGAGTTCGCACTGGAGCGCTTAGATAACTATAGGCATTACAAGTGGTACTTGTAAGTCAAGTCAATAAAAATAAGCAATCCAAAAAAAGGGGAGAAGTGAAAATCAAAATTGTACGATAAAATTCAAATAGGGGAAGGGGGGATTGATTGTATAAAAACATTTTCGACAAAAAAATATTTTAAATGTAAAGATATTTAAAAAACAAATTTTTTACTGATTTTTAACTTTAAAAATTTCCAATTTTTATATAAAAATCCTAATTTTCTCGTATTTGGGGGGGTTTTGGGGGTATCACCAAATAACATTTTTTTCTTAAAATAATTTACTCAATAACATGCCATAATTTTTTTTTAAATCCCAATATTTTTTTTTAAAAGAGGGGAAACAAAAAAATCTAAGGGAATCAAAAGCGTTATAGTCTAAAGTATATTTTATTTTTTTTAATATAAAATATAAGGCAATATAAAAAAGGGGGAATCAAAATATACATTTTTGTATTTATCTTGAAAATATCTACCAAAATTACTTAAAAACATTTTTCATATTTCTTAAAATTGTCAGTAAAATTAATATTTTTTTAATTTTTGGGGAAAATTGAGGCAACGTTATATACCTTAAAATGTTCAGAATTCAATATCCTATATGTTACATTAAAAATATCAAGTTTACTCTTGGAGGATTATTAGAAAGGGGGGATGTAGTGAACACCTTCAACACTCCCAAATACCCTACCAAAAGAATTTTATCTGAAATTAATGTTTAGATTATTCTTGTTTTCAAAAAATTGAGGGGGAGGAGAGAAAATTTTGGTCCCATAAAGTACCCACACAATAATATTTCTTCAATTCTATTCCTAAGTCACTCTTGGCGACTTTTAAAAAAAGTAAGGGGGGATGTAATGAATCTCAATATGCCAAAATTTTATTTTGAGTCTACTCTTGACCATTTTTTGAAGGGTGGAAGGTCTGACTCGACTCGAACTTTGGTCCCATACATTATGCGCACAATATAAATGTGAAATTTTCATTTTGAGGGTGGAAGTGATTTTTTTTCATAACTTTCGATCCTAGATCCATCTAGATGACCTATAAGCGCTCTAGTTTGAACGTCGCGTTTTCGTGAAACCATTAATAATAAATTCAGTTATAAGAAAGTGTCAAATCTTCTTTTCGGCTCTAGGACTGTGATGAGACGAATCAGAAAATAATGAGAGATACGTAATCGTGCTTATTTTAAAATTGAGAACTGGAGTATTATGAAGAGTGATATAGTTTTATATGATTGATGGTTTTGTTATATCTGTTTAAAAGAACGAGTAGATCTCAAGAGTGGGTCGTGTGATATAGGTCTGCTTTTTGCAATATTATGTTAATTATGCACGAACTGATTTTTTTTTAACTCCCTTAATTAAATTTTGATTATTATTATTATTATTATTATTATATGTTATTTTATAATTAGTATTATAAGTTTCTGTATGTGAAAATACGCAGAAAACTTATTTGGATCTAGCATTTGTTACTTATAATTTTTATGTACGCTAATCCTAAATTTGTTTTTCCATGTGAAATCTTGGCTGTGATACAGTAAAGTATATGTGGAATGTGGTTACTTCCCTCCATGTCTTAGTGTTTAAGATCTTTTTAAAAAAATGGATATTTCTGATTTTAAACTTATTCTGTGCTTAAAACACTTCTCACGGTGAAAATGCAGAAGGAATTACCGTCAAATGATTTTCGTTTTATACAAGGTTTCATACTAGTGTGTAAATGTTCAATTTACTCCCAAATACTTTTGTTTTCTGTGAAAGTGGAGGGGGGAAGTTATGGTACCAAAGCGGTGGACTTTATTTATTCAATTTTATTTTGAGTCCACTTTTTTTGGGGGAAGGGAAGGAATTAGATCCAAAATGGGTCTGATTGGCTTCCTTACATCCCCCCCATAAATAAAATTTTCATATACAGCGTTAAAGAATATTAATAGACAAAATGAAATATATTGAACAATTACGCACTAATGAGATGATACACCCTGTATAAATTATTGTTATTTCATGCATTTGAAAATTTCTTTTGCTTAGGCATTCGTGAAAGTAAATTTTCAAATACCACTGGTTAATTTAATTAAAATATGTATTATTGCATGTTATAAATTTGTTTTTTAAATTTTGGTTTTCAACACGTCTGCTGCGTGCCGCATTTTGTGTGTGCTTAGTTAAAATAGAAGACTTTATTATTTACGGTATTGGCCAACGAATACCTTCAAAATTTATTTTTTTTAAATCATATTTGTAAGTAATCGATTTTTTAAATAATTGACTTTTTTAATTGATTTTTTTTTAATCGATCTTTTTTAAATAATTGACTTTTTTAATCGATCTTTTTTAATGAATCGATTTTTTAAATTGACTTTTTTGATCGATTTTTTTTAATAATCGATTTCTTTTAACTAATCGATTTCTTTTAAATATTCGATTTCTTTTAAATAATCGATTTTTTTAAATAATCGATTTTTTTTAAATATTCGATTTCTTTTAAATAATCGATTTTTTTATTAAATAAACGACATTTTTAAATCGATTTTTGTTATTAGAAGGTAATTCGTTGGCCGATAACATAAATGTAGAATTTTAAAAATGTATATGCTGCAAAAACGTGGGTACATGTCAAACTACAAAAAAAATGTACCTATTAAAATGCCATTCTTATACATCATTCCTGTGATAATGCGTAGTTTTTAAAAGTGAAATAACTATTTGAAAATTTTCTTCTACATTCTGTTAGGGAAAGTGTAGATTTTTATTCGTAACTTATTAGAAATTGTTAAAACAATAAAAAAAAATGTTCGACTGGAGCTTCATTACATCCCCCCCTTTTTTTTCAAAATTCGATTTTCTTTATAAAAAATCGAATTTTGAAAAAAGGGGGATGTAATAAAGTTCCAGTCGAACATTAACTTTCGTTTCTCCATGCAACCATATTTAAAAATATATAGCAAATTTCTCGGTTTCATTATTAACTACAAATGTAAAATATGGTTGTTATTGTTAAGGTAAAATTTTATTTTTGGCTTTATTTAAAGTATATTAAAATAAACTTTTTTATTAGAACGAACATTACAAAAATTATAGTATAAAGTATATTTTTTATAAACTCAAGCACATGTTTTATCTCGATATAAAATATTTTTGATGAGGAAGATTGGTGTATTTTTTAACTTTTTTGTTATTTAAATTGATTATTCTAATAAAAAAAGTCAATCTCTTCTCAGAATCTGAATGATAAACCTCTCAATTTTTTATAACCTGGGTGATACAATAGGTAATCAGAAAAATATATAAATCCAGAAAAGTACAAAATTCTCAACATCTGTAGGGAACTCGTATTTAATACTCTCTTGCAGCAGTTTGTCCTATGTTCCTATTAAACGTGTAATACCATTATTTCTACTGCCCCACGTTGAAAGCGCCAAAATTTATAACAAGGGTTTATGCCCCACGTTGTGCGCCAAAATTTTTTACGAGGGTGTTTAAGTGATTAAAGCTCTTTAAAAAGGTTCGTGGATACTCAGATATAACTCTATTTAAAAAATGGACGCTACCGTATTTTCATGAATTACTTTTATACGTAGGGATATGCTGATTTAAATACGGTGGCGTCCATTTTCTAATTAACTAACATTTCCACTCTATTTTCTTTAATTGTATAACTCTAATATATTCTAGAACATGATGTTTTGTACCACCTGGGTTATAGATATTATTTTTTTTGCATCCCCGTACGGTGAGTGTCTAAGCCAGACGAGTTAAGACTATGAAGTGCCTTTTTCAATGAAGGGTAATGTTTCTCCTTCGAAAAAATATATAAATGAAGGATTCAAATTTCTAAATAACGGATGTTATGTACAAATAATATATAAATATATTATTTTACAAAATAATGTACAGTGTGCCATGTTGTAAAGCAGTCGAAACCAATAAAACATATATATAAATATCTGCTTGTGAATTTATTTTCTTTCCCGTATTCGACTAGTTTCGGTCACATTTGACCATCTTCAGGCCTATAAGAAAATGTACAACTTAAGGTAAGATATATCTATTTTTACTTATTTTCATTGTCTTAAATTAATTTAATTGTTCTCTAATATTACTCAAATTCCATAGAATTATTATATAGATAGTTTTTGAATTTTCCTCAAAAAGTAAACATGCAAAATAATATAATGCATTTTTTTTGTATAAATGCCTTTACTATATTGTCTTTAATAACTTTTGACCCGAGTAACACTTCAATGTCTTTCATATAATACTACAGCTAGAGCTCGCCGATCTGGCCTAAATGCAGCACAAACACTACTTGTCTTAACCACCCAAGTGGTTCATAGATCGTCCCGAAACGACCACATTAAGTGATGAATATGATGATGGGTGGGATTTTCCTCACCTGTAAATCAAATGGCGCCATAAATCATCTTTAAATCGCCCCGGGGTGTCTCGGCAAATAATAATGAGTCTATCAGTGTTTCAGGATTTGAAATTTACTCGTAAAAAGGTCAATTATTTGGCAATGTGTCCTAATTTTAGAGGAAAAAAGAAATGAACACCAGGTTAATGTCTCTAAAAAGACAAGTGATAGCTTAAAGTCAATATTCGACAGGTCTCATTAGTTCCCCTTTTGCAAACATTGTTAATTGTTATGAAATGCTCGCAAACGTCCTGTTTTGAGCAATCTATATAACTATATGCATCATTGATACTGTCAATGACAACAGGCCTACAGGGTTGCCAAATCTAAACTGTCAGTTCCAGTTCCCACTGGCAGTATTAGGCATTCCAAACTGAATGGCTACTAGGGGGGCTATTTTCAAACTCGAGAGAATTCATTTCCATCAAGAGAAATGTCATACGTCAACGTAAAACCGTATTCTTAGGGCCAGTGTGAACTCACTGACTGTTTCTCTCGGTTTATTTAGAGATAATTAAAATTCTCCTAAGAATTTTAATCCTCGATGTCTTTAAATACAGCGTTTCCACATTGACGTATGACATTTCTGATGAGAATTTTGAGAGAAATGAGTGCTCACATACTTTGAAAATAGGTCCCCAGTGGGTTTTGACGGGTTATGATATAGCAAAATTATGGCAACCCTGTAGGCCCGGTGATTTGACAAGGTCAATGAAATAGATAGTTACATAGATTGATCATCCATATTTTTCAAAATAAACATAAGCTTATGCCTTGAAGTAAAAATGTAAGCAATTATTTTTTTTTAATGTCTAAAGGCTAAAAATTAGTTTTAAAACACATTTTTTCTAAACCGATTCAAATTAATAAATATTTGCCAGGCAATATGGCCGCTCGTAAACGACCAGCTTTGAGCAATCTATATAACTATATATGTATCATTAACCCTGTTAATAGTCGTTTTCTTTTTACAAGCATACTTGACTAACTAAAAGTTAGATTCTGATCTAAGCTTAACTGTAAAAAGAACGCGAATTTTGGTTGACAGGTGACGTGCCCCATGCCATCCGTTTTAAAACAATCCATATTTTAATCAAATTTTATAATTTTTTCAACATCCAACACTACAAATCTCACCCCCTGTTATCATAGTCTTTTATTCTCTCTAAAATAATGAATTCATGGGATATGTTTGTTCATATGATGCACAGAACACTCACTTTCTGTGATGGTTTATGGTTGACGTCAAGTACCATGTACCTTAGCATCGGTAAGGGGGAAGAAAGATTCTGACTTACAATCATAAAAAGAACGTACATCTCAGCTTAGTCGATGTAAATTAGCTCAGATTAGTTGTAAAAAGAAAACGACTAATGACAACAGGGTTGCCATATCTAAACTGTCATTACCCACTGGTAGCCATTTGGACAGGTCGTTGGAATGTCTAATTCTGAAAGGTCAATGGAATGCCTAATTAGGAATACCAAAAGGTATATTAGGGAATTTAATTAAACCTGCTCATTTGCTAGAGTATTAATATACGTAAAAACACTATTTTTTATATAAAACCGATTTTACTTATTATTTATCAAAATATACCTTATTATTAACTATTTACCTCTACAACTGATGTGGAAATCCAATCTCCTAACTCCATGCAAATCTAGTAACGGCAACATAGGTCTGAGAGATGGTAAGAGAATTCCATTGCTAACCTGTAACTAAAAGAAAAACTTTGTGAGATTAATTCATTTAATTGGTACACAAGGTTGGCCAATTATATCCCCCCAAAGACGTCAGACGTCGTGTGCTATCTGGGTTCATCGAAACTGTTCTTTTATCTATCAAAATTTTTTAGATGAGTCATAAAACATATTCTTAAATTCAACCTAATTTTCAGACGGTTATCACCACAAAGCACATAGAGGTTCCACGTGAATGACCAAGGTCAAAACCGACCACTGACATTTTTTATGCTATTTGCTCCAAACTCTAGATGGGGCTGCTGGTGAAATTATGATTTCTTACTCCATTTTTAAGCCTTATGGGAGAAAAACAACCAAAGACTCCAAAGATGTGACGTGTATTTATTTATGTTCTTGGTTAGTTTCATTTTTCCGTCTGATTTTAGTGATTTTTTGTTGGCTTTGGCTTTTGGTTTCTGTTTATAGTTTCGTCTTAGTTATTTGCAAAATTGTGATGTTTCGCTTTTTTATTTCCTACTGTGTTTTGCAATAATTTTGGTGCTACGTTGAAAACTTCGAGAAAAACTTCATTGATTCACCATATATTCACCATGCATCTGCATCATAAAAAGACAAACGGGGACAACAACTAATTGATAATCAATTTATCACTGGACTAGATTCCGAAATCATTTTTCACATAAGATACCACCATCTGTATTTGGAAGGAAAATACCTATTTATCATTGAATGAATAGTTAAAAGGATTCACCTTTTAATACAATACCTATATTACATTTGTCCTCAGTTAAAAAGACATTTATAAAATATATAACTTTAGTGTTAATAAAATGTAATATCCTATAGTCTCTACTTCACATTTAAATTATTGATAGGTACCTATTTTAAAGATTTGAGATTATATATCTATTTGCTCCAAGTAAGTATTCGTTAAATATGTATTATTATTTGTATTTATTTTTATCTAATAATATTTATTTAAGTTATTAATAAACATATTTTAAGAATGTTCTATTTTATTATTTATTGATATATCTTATATTTATTTAATAAAAATATGCAGAACCAACTCTCCACATTAGACCCCTTATAACAAATAAATTCTTCGAATTTGGTATAATCGACCTAAATTATTTTGTAAAATAAAAGTTTCGAACTTACTAGTTCCATACTTTATTTTATAAAATAATTTATGTGGAAATCATTTAAAATTTAATTTAAAACTACTACCTACTCCTAAAAATTACAATTTGAATTTACCGCCATCTGTCAATTGTCATTTTAGTTCCAGCTCCAAACACAAGGTGGCGCTAATTTGGTTTAAAAGTTTAACATTGGCGTGGGGTCTCTAGAAGATACATGCTTTGTGATCGAAACTGTTCTTTTATCCATCAAATTTTTTTAGATGAGTCATGAAACATATTCTTAAATTCAACCTAATTTTCAGAGGGTTATCACCAAATCCATCATCTCGATTATGTTGATGCACTGATGGATCACGTGACATAACCTTAAATGATGAATTAATATTAAACAGATAAGGAAATAGGAAAAGTTTGCTTAAAATTCCTAATATGAAGGAAACAAACTCACTGGGTTTTTTAAACAAACCTTTTAGTGGACTAACTTTTAAAATAAGATAGGCATCTATAGCTTTGTCCCAACATCTCACAAAACCGTAATATTACGGTCATCGTCATGCGCAGTAAATAAAAACCGTTCGACTTTGGGCTTTATTGATAGGTTTTTATTTACTGCGCATGACGATGACCGTAATATTACGGTTTTGTGAGATGTTGGGACAAAGCTATAGATGCCGCGTTTGAGAATCCACATCGGATGCATCTGAGATGTGAATTTTTTGTCACGTGGTAGAGAATTAGATCTAAATGTAGATGTAGTAAACAAACGCTCTAGACTTTATTTGGTCACGTTATAAAATGTCAATGACATGTTAGAAGTTTATGCTTATTAAATTTCACTTTTGAGACTACAAATCAAACTAAATTTGAAATATAAACAAAAATTAAACAAACTAATCACTTTTATATTCATGCTAGCATAAACAAAGTATAAATTGACAAACAAGACTTCACAGAACACTTACTTTCTGGCATGGAACGAAACATCTCATTCACATCTCATTACAAATTGAGATGTAAAAATGTAATCTGAACAGATACATCTGGGATAAACAAACGCAGATGTAGTAGATGTGTCCGATGTGGATAAAAAAACGATCGAGATGTAAAAAATGCATCCGGGGGACCTATTTTCAAACCGTGTGAGTACTCATTTCTCTCAAGATTCTCATCAGAAATGTCATACGTCAATGTGGAAACGCTGTTTTTAAAGGCCTCGAGGATTAAAATTCTTAGGAGGATATTAATTATCTCTAAGTAAACCGTGAGAAACAATCAGTGAGTTTACACTGGCCCTTAGGACCCTAAAAATACTGTTTTACGTTGACGTATGACATTTCTCTCGAGAGAAATGAATTCTCTCGACTTTGAAAATAGCACCCCCGATGTGGATTCTCAAACGCGGCAATAGTCGAAGATAGCGCGCGACTTATGGCTGTAAACATCAAAGAAGCAGACATTTATTTGATGTCATACAACTTTCAAGAAAGGGTAAATAAAAATAAGCCAGTATAATTTAGATTCTACAAGAATAGCTATTAATTATATAATTTATATTTTTTAATCATGGATTACGATTATGAAGGGATGTCATCAGTGTTGCTAGTCTAGTACAATTGTACTAGATCTAGTACATTATTAGGCATTCCAACGACCTGTCCAAATGGCTACCAGTGGGTACTGACAGTTTAGATATGGCAACCCTGTTGTCATTAACAGGGTCAATGATACATATATAGTTATATAGATTGCTCAAAGCTGGTAGTTTGCGAGCGGCCATATTGCCTGGCAAATATTTATTAATTTGAATCGGTTTAGCAAAAATGTGTTTTAAAACCAATTTTCAGCCTTTAGTTACTTAAAAAAATATTTGCTTACATTTTTACTTTAAGGCATAAGCTTATGTTTATTTTGAAAAATATGGATGATCAATCTATATAACTATCTATTTCATTGACCTTGTCAAATCACCAGGGGACCTATTTTCAAAGTATGTGAGCACTCATTTCTCTCAAGATTCTCATCAGAAATGTCATACGTCAATGTGGAAACGCTGTATTTAAAGACATCGAGGATTAAAATTCTTAGGAGAATTTTAATTATCTCTAAATAAACCGAGAGAAACAGTCAGTGAGTTCACACTGGCCATACGTTGACGTATGACATTTCTCTTGATGGAAATGAATTCTCTCGAGTTTGAAAATAGCCCCCCAGGCCTACAGGGTTGCCATAATTTTGCCATGTCATAACCTGTCAAAACCCACTGGTAGCCATTCAGTTTAGAATGCCTAATAGAGGCGAGTTCGGTCAGTCAGGGGCTGGAGCGGGACAAATTTTAGGGTGCTTTTAAATGACATTTAAGCGTGTTAAACTGTCACTAATCGGACTAAACCGAACGCTAAAAGAGTCGTTTGGAGTTAAAGGAACGTGGCAAACCGAACGCAATGTAGGTGTGCGATTCGATAGGCGAGTTCGGTCAGTCAGGGGCTGGAGCGGGACAAATTTTAAATGACATTTAAGCGTGTTAAACTGTCACTAATCGGACTAAACCTAACGCTAAAAGGGTCGTTTGGAGTTAAAAGTGTTAAAGGAGTTAAAGGAACTTGGCAGACCGAACGCAATGGATGTATGCATTGTGCGTTATTTTTCCATACGCTGTTTTGTGTGCATTGTGCGGTTTTTTGTGCGTTCCTTGTTTTATATGCCTTGTGCTTTGTTTTGTGTGTTGTTTTACTTGCGTTATTTTTGCGTAGGTTGTTTTGTGTGCGTTGCTTTGCGGGCCTTGTTTTACGTGAGTTGTGCGTCATTTTATGTGCGTTGTTTCGTGTATTGTATTCATTTGTTAGGAAAAAGAAAGTGATTAAAATTTCTGTGGACGTGAAATAAAAAACTGTTAATTCATTAAACTTATATTTTACAATTTCTATGAAATAAAGAAATCTTTTTCGGCAGTTCTGTTGCTCTACAGCATTTATACCCCATCCGCATGTTTTTTTGGTACCAAATTTAATAGTAATACTATAAAACAGCATAGCTTCATTAATTAGTATTCCTAGGTTCCATTATTTCTTTATTTTCAATAGATTTTTCAACTGAATTGGATTTCCGGGATCTGTATTGTTTTATATTGAAAATATTGGCTCCGCAATTCGCCAACAGAGCTGCAGATGTACGTCTGAAACAATGGCCTTTAAATAGTTTAGCATTCGGTATACAAAGCCTTGTCGCGATCATCTTCGGCATTTTCTGAATGGCATTTATTCCTACCGGTTGCACACTGCATTTCCCGTTATTATATTTAAGAAAGAATCTATCGTGATCTAGATTTTCAGGACGGAGGTTTATATATTTTTTTATAAACTCTACAAAGTTTAGTCCGTCTACATTGCCTTCTGTGATTATAAATTCGCGATTTACGTTCGTTTTTGTGTTTTGGATTTTAACTCTGAAATAATTATCTTCATTTGTAACGTCTTTAAGGCGTAGAAATGTCAATTCTGATTTTATACATGCCCCGGCTATTCCCATGATCAGAACAACCTGTAACAGAGCATCTGTTGAATAATATACAATAAAAACGAATTTAAATACTATCTGGATACTCAGTTTGTGATAAAATACGATAAAATACTATAAAATATGATAATATAGGATAAAAATATTATAAAGTACGATAAAATACTATAAAGTACGATAACATACGACGATAATATACAAAATACTATAAAGTACGATAAAATACTATAAATTACGATAATATATGATAAAATACTATAAAGTACGATAAAATACTATAAAATACGATAATATATACGACAAAATAGGATAATATACCATAAACATACCATGATGGACGATAAAACACTATAAAATACGACAAAATACTATAAAGTACGATAAAATACTATAAAGTATGATAAAATACGATAATATACTATAAAGTACAATAATATACGATAAAATACGACCTAATACTATAAAGTACGATAAAATAGTATAAAGAACGATAATATAGGATAAAATGCTATAAAGTAAGATAAAATACTATAAAGTATGATAAAATACGACAAAATACTATAAAGTACGATAAAATACTATAAAGTTCGATAATATATGATAAAATACTACAAAGTATGATAATATACGCCAAAATACGATAAAATACTATGAAGTATGATAAAATACTATAAAGTACGATAATATACGATAAAATACTACAAAGTATGATAATATACGTCAATATACGATAAAATACTATAAAGTACGATAAAATACTATAAAGTATGATAAAATACGACAAAATACTATAAAGTACGATAAAATACTATAAAGTACGATAAAATACTATAAAGTTCGATAATATACGATAAAATACTACAAAGTATGATAATATACGTCAAAATACGATAAAATACTATAAAGTACGATAAAATACTATAAATTACGATAAAATACGATAATATACGATAAAATACTATAAAGTACGATAAAATACTATAAAGTACGATAAAATACTATAAAGTATGATAAAATACGATAATATACTATAAAGTACAATAATATACGATAAAATACGACCTAATACTATAAAGTACGATAATATACGATAAAGAACGATAATATAGGATAAAATGCTATAAAGTAAGATAAAATACTAAAAAGTACGATAAAATACTATAAAGTATGATAAAATACGACAAAATACAATAAAATACGATAAAATACTATAAAGTACGATAAAATACTATGAAGTTCGATAATATACGATAAAATACTACAAAGTATAATATACGTCAAAATACGATAAAATACTATGAAGTATGATAAAATACTATAAAGTACGATAATATACGATAAAGTATGATAAAATACTATAAAGTACGATAAAATACTATAAAGTATGATAAAATACAATAAAATACGATAAAATACTATAAAGTACGATAAAATACTATGAAGTTCGATAATATACGATAAAATACTACAAAGTATGATGATATACGTCAAAATACGATAAAATACTATGTAGTATTATAAATACTATAAAGTACGATAATATACGATAAAATACTATAAAGTATGATAAAATACTATAAAGTACGATAAAATACTACAAAGTACGATAAAATACGACAAAATACTATTAAGTACAATAAAATACTATAAAGTACGATAAAATAACAAAGTACGATAAAATATGATTAAAAAATCTGTCACATCCATAATAAATATTAAACAAACGTTTTAGTTTACCTTAGCAAGTAAATAATTATTATCACTGGCCTCTACTAAAAATTTCGTAATATCTTCTTTTGAAAATACATAGGACTTGTTGGCTCTCTGACCAGCAGACTGTACTTTCAAAATGCTATTAGATTAGCGTATTCTCTTATATCGATACCCTTTTCTGACAATTGCGTTTTTAACATCGAATACGTTGTCCATAGGGTAGATACTTTGATATTCTTCTTGTATTCGAAATAGGCCAGCAAAACTTTCTCGTCGATATCTTTTACTTTCTTTTCTTCGCACCATTTTTCAATTCTTTAAAAGCCGTCTCGCAATCATGTTTGGACTTTTCTGATAAAGCTTTTGCAGCCTCTTCGTAATCACTGGGACCGTCTGAGTCCGAATCGCAATCCATTTGTATTGTTTATTATTTCTTGACAATTGAGTTGCTGCGTTTGAGAATCCACATCGGATGCATCTGAGATGTAAAAAATCTTTGATCACGTGATTCAGTATACGTAAATGTAATGGGACAGATGTGTCCGATGTGGATAAAAAAAACGCTCGAGATGTAAAAAATGCATCCGATGTGGATTCTCAAACGCAGCATATGACAAGAGTTTCAAAATGAAACTAATTCTATCTCTTCTTCTTTTTTTCATCAAATAAATGTCTGCTTCTTTGATGTTTACAGCCACAGGTCGCATGATATCTTGGACATTTCGGACCAAGTGATTTATAGTTATATAGATTGATCATCTGTACGTATATAAAACGATGAAAAGATACACCTGGTTTTTTACATAGGAAGATAATTATTTCAGAGTGTAACACCCTACTATTACGGCAACCCAACATACACATGTGTGTATATAAAGTTGCATACCCTTGGACATCATTCCAGAATGCAGATCGATATTGTGAAAGAGACAGATGACAAGTGTGCATATATTACCGCGTTTTCTAGAACTCAGGTCAATTCTTGTCTGAAAAGCAATCTGGCGGGTACTTTATAGGGGGTCATTTTTATATTTTATGAAATATATCTGTTAATTACATTTGGAGAAGAAAATTTTTCAAATAAAAGTTATTTCTAATATTATTCTTTATAATTTTTGTCCTATACAAAATTTTCCTAAAATGGTCCGTATTCGAGAAATTTGACAAAATGTAAAAAAATTAAATTTTTAAAAAAATTGTTCAAATAAAAGTTGTTTTTGATAGTATTCTCTATAATTTTTGTTCTATACAAAATTTCTCTAAAATATACCGTACTCGAGATATTTAAGAAAAAGTGTAAATTTCGAATTTTGAAGAAAACTAAAAAACAGATAAAGAGAACAACATCAAATTTTAAAGTTAAGCTTTATTCCGGCCTGTGGTGAAATGATTAGATTTTGGACAGAGTCGGAACATCTGGGGGGTACTTTATAGGGGGTCATTTTTATATTTTATGAAATATATCTGTTATTTACGTTTGGAGAAGAAAATTCTTCAAATAAAAGTTACACCTTATATTATCCTCTATAATTTTTGTTATACACAAAATTTTCCTAAAATGATCCGTATTCAAGAAATTTAACAAAATATGCAAAATTGTAATTTTTAAGAAAATTAAAAGTCCGAAAATTCAAATAAAACGCTTTGGGAAACCCTAAGGATTAAAAATAGAATTCAATAAATCATTTTATTAATTCTAAATTTATTTAAATATTTCACTAATTGCCTACTTTTGCAAAGGGTCTATTGACTCGGGGTCACCTTGGATGTTGAGAAATTAAGTAAAAAATTGTAAATATATTTCTTCTACTTACCACTCTAAAAATTTACCTATTTTCTTATTATAAGGATTTTTAAATCAAATAAAACCCTCAGGTATTAAAAAAAATAATTAAATTATAAATTATTAAATCATTTTATTAATTTTATTTTAAATGAATACAAAGAAATACAATTTATTTATAAAATTCATGTTCGCTTTCATCCTTTTTGATATTATTTTTATAACCCTTTTCGAAATCTTTCGGTAAAACAATGTACCGGTTTTCTCTGACTGCATGCATACCAGCTTCTTGACAGATGGCGTTTTATATCAGCCCCCGAAATTCTGTCAGGTCTTGCCACATAGTCTTCCAAATCAACCTAAAGAAATAAACATTTGACAATCGAAAATGAAAAAAAAAAGAACAGCGACGAAGTTCCAAGTTCGTACCCAATTTAATGTTACTTACTTCTTCAGAAAGGTTCATTTTAGAAGTGATAGTACTGAATATCAACCGTTTTTGCCTTCTATCGGGCAAAGGAAATTCAATTTTTCTATCCAAACGACCGGGTCTTAGAAGAGCAGGATCCAATGTATCTGCTCTGTTAGTAGCCATTATAACCTAAAATGTAAAGTAAAAAAAATGTCTACCTCAAACAATTTATTTATTGTAAAAAACGAGAAACATCGTGAAGGATCTATTGACTCGAGGGCACCTTGGATGTTGAGAAATTAAGCCAAAATAAAACCCCTAAGTAATGACACCTCTATGCGGGTTCACATTAATAGTTAACATACCTTAACGTTTGTTGTTTGATCAAATCCGTCCATTTGATTAAGCAGTTCGAGCAAAATTCGTTGGACTTCGCGGTCGGCGCCGGTTTGGGCGTCGAAACGTTTCGTAGCTATAGCGTCGATTTCATCGATGAATATAATGGCGGGCGAATTTTCTTTGGCCAAACGGAATACGTCTCGCACCATACGTGGACCTTCTCCTAAATATTTTTGAACGAATTCCGAACCGACTACACGAATGAAAGCGGCTGGAAATAAAAAGAAAAAAAAACTAGTTTATTTACTGTTATCAACGATGAGACACGGAGGAAGATGATAGAAGGAAAACAATGGGATAATAATAAAAAAGGCATAGGGATAAACAATTTAAAAATAATACACAACAAAATATGGAATGAAGACAAGCTAAGAACAACAAGTTTAGATGCACATCCTATATGCCCCTGGAGGATGCACAAAGGGCCTTATAAGGCCTAAGTGATGTGGAGCAAACTGTCCTCCCCCACCTTAGAGGGGGAGAGCATAGAAAGTATAGATACAAAAACTGAAATGGTTTGGATATGTAATACATATAGAAGAACAAAAAAAAAGTAAAAAAAGGACCAAAAAAATACAAAAAAGAGGAAAAATTAAAAAAGAACAATAAAACAAAAAAAAAGAACAGAAAACTACAAAAAAGAGACACAAGAATAACAGAAAAGAACAAGACACAAACAAGAGGAAAAAAGAACAAAAAAAGACAAAAAAACAGAAAAGAACAAGACACAAAAAACAAGAAGAAATGCAAAAAAGAAAAATAAAATAAAAAGAGAACAGAAAAAAGAATAAAAAAGAACTATAAAAAAGGACAAAAAAAAACAAAAAAGAACAAGATACAACAAGAGGAAAAACAAAAAAAACAGAAAAATAGAACTACAAAAAAAGACAAAAAGAAAAGAACACGACACAAAAAACGAGGAAAAACAAAAAAGAACAATAAAATAAAAAAAGAAAAGAAAAAAACTACAAGAAAAGGACAAAAAAAAAACTACAAGAAAACGACAAAAAAAAAACAAGACGAAAAACAAAAAAAAAGAACAGAAAAAAGAACAATGAAACAAAATAAAGAACAGAAAAAAAAAAAGAACAGAAACTACAAAAAAACAAACAAGAACAAGAGAAAAAACAAAAAAGAACAATAAAACAAAAAAAAAAGAAAAAAAAAAGGAAAAACAAAATAAAAAACAAAAAAAAAATACAAAAAACAAAAAGAACAAAAAAAACAAGACAAAACAAGGTCAATAAAAAAGGAAAAAAAAAATAGAACAAAGAACAAGAAAAAGAACAGAAAAAGGACAAAAGAAAAGAAACAAGAAAAAAAAAAAAACAAAAAAAAAATTCAAAAACAATTTTTTCCAAAACATAAAAAATTCAAATTTTTAATAAAATAGTTCAAAAAAGTAAAAAAAAAGACAGGACAAAAAAGGAATAAAAAAGAACCATGCAAAAGAACAGAAAAAAACAAAAAAAATCAAAAAAAAAAAAAGAAACAAAACAAAAAAAGGCAAAAAACAAAAAAAAAATGTAAGAATATTTTGTGGATTATATCTGTTATTTATGTTTGGAGAACAAAATTCTTTAAACAAAATTTACTTCTAATATTATTCTCTATAATTTTTGTTCTACACAAAATTTTCCTAAAATGGTCCGTATTCGAGAAATTTTACAAAATATAAAAAATTCAAATTTTTAAGAATATTTTATAGAATATATCTGTTATTTTTGTTTGGAGAACAAAATTCTTTAAATAAAAGTTACTTCTAATATTATTACCTATAATTTTTATCCTGTACAAAATTTTCCTAAAATAGCCCGTACTCGAGAAATTTTACAAAATGTAAAAAATTCAAATTTGTAAGAATATTTTATGGAATATATGTTATTTACGTTTGGAAAACAAAATTCTTTAAATAAAAGTTACTTCTAATATTATTCTCTATAATTTTTATCATATACAAAATTTTCCTAAAATGGTCCGTATTCGAGAAATTTCACAAAATGTAAAAAAATCTAATTTTTAAGAATATTTTATAGAATATATCTGTTATTTCTATTTGGAGAAGAAAATTGTTCAAATAAAAGTTGTTTGCTATATTATTCTCTATAATTTTTGTTCTATACAAAATTTTCCTAAAATGGTCCGTATTCGAGAAATTTTACAAAATGTAAAAAATTAAAATTTTTAAGAATATTTTATAGAATATATCTGTTATTTTTGTTTGGAGAACAAAATTCTTTAAATAAAAGTTACTTCTAATATTATTACCTATCATTTTTATCCTGTACAAAATTTTCCTAAAATGGCCCGTACTCGAGAAATTTTACAAAATGTAAAAAATTCAAATTTGTAAGAATATTTTATGAAATATATCTGTTATTTACGTTTGGAAAACAAAATTCTTTAAATAAAAGTTACTTCTAATATTATTCTCTATAATTTTTATCATATACAAAATTTTCCTAAAATGGTCCGTATTCGAGAAATTTCACAAAATGTAAAAAAATCTAATTTTTTAAGAACATTTTATGGAATATATCTGTTATTTATGTTTGGAGAACAAAATTCTTTGTATAAAAGTTACTTCTAATATTATTCTCTATAATTTTTATCCTATACAAAATTTTCCTAAAATGGTCCGTACTCGAGAAATTTCACAAAAAGTAAAAAAAAGTTAATTTTTAAGAATATTTTATGGAATATATCTGTTATTTACGTTTGGAAAACAAAATTCTTTAAATAAAAGTTACTTCTAATATTATTCTCTATAATTTTTATCATATACAAAATTTTCCTAAAATGGTCCGTATTCGAGAAATTTCACAAAATGTAAAAAAATCTAATTTTTTAAGAACATTTTATGGAATATATCTGTTATTTATGTTTGGAGAACAAAATTCTTTGTATAAAAGTTACTTCTAATATTATTCTCTATAATTTTTATCCTATACAAAATTTTCCTAAAATATTCGAGAAATTTCACAAAATGTAAAAAAATCTAATTTTTAAGAATATTTTATGGAATATATCTGTTATTTATGTTTAGAGAACAAAATTCTTTAGATAAAAGTTGTTTGTTATATTATTACCTATAATTTTTGTTCTATACAAAATTTTCCTAAAATGGTCCGTATTCGAGAAATTTTACAAAATGTAAAAAATTAAAATTTTTAAGAATATTTTATGGAATATATCTGTTATTTCCATTTGGAGAAGAAAATTGTTCAAATAAAAGTTGTTTGCTATATAATTCTCTATAATTTTTATCCTATACAAAATTTTCCTAAAATGGTCCGTACTCGAGAAATTTCACAAAAAGTAAAAAAAAGTTAATTTTTAAGAATATTTTATGGAATATATCTGTTATTTACGTTTGGAAAACAAAATTCTTTAAATAAAAGTTACTTCTAATATTATTCTCTATAATTTTTATCCTATACAAAATTTTCCTAAAATGGTCCGTATTCAAGAAATTTTACAAAATGTAAAAAATTAAAATTTTTAAGAATATTTTATGGAATATATCTGTTATTTCCATTTGGAGAAGAAAATTGTTTGAAGGAAATATTATATAATAGTTTACCTGTAGTATGATGTGCCACTGCCTTTGCTAACATAGTTTTTCCACAACCAGGTGGTCCATACATCAACACACCTCGTGGGGGATCAATACCAATTTGTTTATACAACTCAAAATGAGTCAAAGGTAATTCAACAGCTTCTCTGATTTCCTGTTTTTGCATGTCCATACCTAAAAAAAAAACATATTATTAAAAGAAAAATTAATTAATATGACAATAATAAAAATTTACCTCCTATATCGCAATATTGTACATCAGGTTTTTCATCTGCTTGTAGCATACTTATTGAAGAATCAGCTTCAGGGGGCAAAACATCTACTAAAGCATTACTATGTTTGTGAAGAGCTACACTGGCAGATGGTTTTAAAAGCTCTCTATCGATAGTCGAAAGAATACGAACATAATAGTTGGAACCTTAATAAAACAACACATATTATTTAATAAAAACCAAGAATACATTATATCTAACCTGTTGTAGATCCGACGATCCCTGTATTCTGATCGACAGCCTCCAAAAATTGTCCTATAACTAGAGGTACCGATTGAATACGTTTGACTTCTTCTTGGGCATGCAGATATTCTTTTTTAAGATTCCTTTGCTCATCTTTGATATATTCTTCCTGTACTTCTAAAAACTCCAACATTTGTTGAAGTTTTTTGTATTTCGTGTACAGATCTTCCGTGTCTAAGTCTTGTAAAGCTTGCTTTGCTTCGGAAGGACTACCTTCCTCCTAAAAATAAAATTAAATAGGAATGCAATGTTATAAACGTAAAATAATAATATTTAACCATTTTGGAAGGAGACATTTTTATAAAAATGACAAAAGCGAAGAATTACGATTAATTTTGAGTTGTTTACTTACTTTTTCTGGTATAACAATGTCCATAGCCTCCATTGTTGATGATGACTTTTCAAAATCTTTTACGAAAACTACAAAATGTCAAACAGAATGTCAAATGCAAATGCCATCTTCTTCTCAAATTACTACGGCCACTTATAATCAGACATTCAGCTATCAATTATGATTATTTCTTGTCAAAAAACAAGCCGCGTTCATATTATGGAAAGTAGTAAAAAGTAGAACAATCTGATACGGTTGTTTACCTCAAAAAGTTTTCTCCAAAATGTCCGGTTACAACCTTAAAATATAGGAAGAAGAAATCCTAAACGACCTTGGAATCACGATCTAATTTTGACAGTGAACTAGACGAATATAGCGACAAGTGTTTCCGGTCTACCAGTGACGTACTGTCATAAAGGGGTGTAGAAAAGAAAATAATAAATTCTTATTTGCATATTATCTAAATTTGTATAAATGGAACGATATTTTCTGAAGTGGTGTAGCTCAGTGCTACACTTTCGATGCAAAGGAAAAGACCTAATATAAGGTTATGTTCCACAGTCTAATCTGACAGTTCTGTGACAAACGAGGTCTTTTCCTTTGCATCGACAGTGTAGCACTGAGCTACGTCACTTCTGAAAATATTGTTCCATCCATACAATTTGTATAAATGCAGAAATATTTTAAACAAATTATTTTTTGTTTCTTTTATGCCACGATATACAGGGTGTTTTTAGTTATTAGAACGTTGTTAAAAAATAATAAAAATAACGAATTTTTAAAAAAGTTGTGTTCTTGGTTAACACAGTGTATTAAGTACCTTTTTTTTATTTAGACTATTAATAATTTTAAAAATAATAGAAATAGTTTTCTCGAAAACGGAATTTTGAAGATCATCAGAAAACAAAATATTCGTTCAAGGAAAAACCCCTTGAATTTTCACTGCATGTTTAAAAAACACCCCGTATAATATGATTAAGCATGCGGTTTTTAATAAAAAAAGTTTAAATGTTAGGAAAGACAACATAACTCTTTAAACAGACAGTGAACGTGTAAAAAAAAAGTATATTATGATCAAATTACGTATTCCTATTGCAGTCATTTTTATTTGACTTAATAACAAATACAAAAACACATGTGTCTACACCTACAAATTTTTACTTTCTCATCTGTATACAGATATAGGAATTATAATTTTTTTCGACCTCGAGTTTTCGACGGATTTTTACGTTTTGAGGTCCCCTGAATCCGTTTTGACTATTTTCGCGATGATGTCTGTGTGTGTCTGTGTGTGTGCGTGCGTGCGTGTGTGCGTCTGTGCGTGTGTGCGTGTGTGCGTGTGTGTGTGTGTGTGTGTGTGTGTGTGTGTGTGTGTGTGTGTGTGTGTGTGTGTGTGTGTGTGTGTGTGTGTGTGTGTGTGTGTGTGTGTGTGTCTGTAGGTCGCATAACTCATGAACCGATACACAGAAAAACACCAAATTTTAAACTTAAGCTTTATTTCAGCGTCTAATGAACTGATTAGATTGTGGGCAGAGTCGGAACATCTGGGGGGGTACTTTATAAGTGGTAATTTTTATATTTTATGGAATATATCTGTTATTTACGTTTGGAGAAGAAAATTTTTCAAATAAAAGTTGTTTGCTATATAATTCTCTATAATTTTTATCCTATACAAAATTTTCCTAAAATGGTCCGTACTCGAGAAATTTCACAAAAAGTAAAAACAGTTAATTTTTAAGAATATTTTATGGAATATATCTGTTATTTACGTTTGGAAAACAAAATTCTTTAAATAAAAGTTACTTCTAATATTATTCTCCATAATTTTTGTTCTATACAAAATTTTCCTAAAATGGTCCGTATTCGAGAAATTTTACAAAATGTAAAAAATTAAAATTTTTAAGAATATTTTATGGAATATATCTGTTATTTTCATTTGGAGAAGAAAATTGTTCAAATAAAAGTTGTTTGCTATATAATTCTCTATAATTTTTATCTTTTACAAAATTTTCCTAAAATGGTCCGTACTCGAGAAATTTCACAAACAGTAAAAAAAGTTAATTTTTAAGAATATTTTATGGAATATATCTGTTATTTACGTTTGGAAAACAAAATTCTTTAAATAAAAGTTACTTCTAATATTATTATCTATAATTTTTGTTCTATACAAAATTTTCCTAAAATGGTCCGTATTCGAGAAATTTGACAAAATGTAAAAAAAATATTTTTTTATAAAAATTGTTTAAATAAAAGTTGTTTATAATATAATTCTCTATAATTTTTATTCCATACACAATTTATCTAAAATGGACCGTATTTGAGATATTTGAGAAAATGTGTAAATTTCGAATTTTGAAGAAAACTCAAAAACGGATATAGAAAAAAACATTAAATTTTAAACTTAAGGTCTATTTCGGCCTGACGTGAAATGATTAGATTTTGGACAAAGTCGGCACATCTAGGGGGGTACTTTATGGAAGGCCGTTTTTATATTTTATGGAATATATCTGTTATTTATGTTTGGAGAAGAAAATTGTTTAAATAAAAGTTACTTCTAATATTATTATCTATAATTTTTGTTTTATACAAAATTTTCCTTAAATGGTCCGTATTCGAGAAATTTGACAAAATGTAAAAAAATATTTTTTTATAAAAATTGTTCAAATAAAAGTTGTTTGTAATATAATTCTCTAAATTTTTACTCTTTACATAATTTCTCTAAAATGGACCGTATTCGAGATATTTGAGAAAATGTGTAAATTTCGAATTTTGAAGAAAACTTAAAAACGGATAAAAAAAACATTAAATTTTAAACTTTAGGTTTATTTCGGCCTGACGTGAAATATCGATCTCTATAATTTTTGTTTATACATGATTTTTCTAAAATGGACCGTAATGGAAAAGTGCTAAATTTAAATTTTTCAGTATTTTCGTTTTCAATAAATATCTATAGATAAATGTTTCGAGGTAGATGTATGTGGACAATGTATATATTTAGTTTATCCTCTAAACATTTATAGAGATGCTGCAATAGGTTGTACAAAATAACCGGAAAAAGTCTATAATAACTAGATACATCAGATTTTTAATTTATTTGTTATAATACATTATTAATTACTTATTGATTGTTTCATAACATTTTTATACACACCTAAATAGAACATTCAGCCAATCTACTTAAAAGAAAACCCTGTCACGAAATCTTCCGCAAAAAGAAAGGTTGTTCACCTATAAATTGTTTGAATAGTGGTCGCCATAACAACACGATTGATCAAATACAAGATACATATATCCCGCATGGTCACAGTTTCAGTTTCATTGTTTAAATGAAATGGTGACATAGCTAGTAAGTTTTAAGTGTTTTTCTTTTTTATTATTTTGACGTACTTGATAAAATCTTCGAAATAAAAAGGTAAGATTTTTCATTAATTATTTAAATATACATACCTAGAATTTAGTAATTAATAGAAAAATATTTAAAGATTTGGTATATCTACGCTTTTAATGTTTAAAATTAACTATTTTTGTTAGTTACAATAATAATACCTTAAGTTACTTATTTTGTGGATATGGACAATCTTACTGTTGATTTTTTTTGTTCACCAATGTCTATATTACTTTCGAATAAATCAATATAAGAAGTAAATATTAAAATAGTCAATAAAACCTTATATGTACCTAACAAAAACATCAACAATCTTTTTTTATGATTAAACTAATAAATAATTGCAGAATTCAGTCATATTTTTCTATTTATTTTCTCAAAAATTATATTCTCAATATTTAATCTACTAATTTTCCATGATCTACTTTCTGTTTCCCCTTGATCCTATTATTTGCGCAAGACTTTATATAATAATCTATAATTTTTTTGCAACACCACACTGCCGTGATAAATTATTGTTTTATTCATGAGTGTTGGAATTTTTTTTAGTACAGAATTAATGTTCATAAGCCAATACAATGATGTTTCTAAAAATTCAAATAGTCAACAATTTTGGTTTACCCAAAAAAAAAAAATACTTCTATTCTATCAGTGTCAAATTAAATCCATCTTCATTTGCTGCGTTTGAAAATTACCTCATTTTGCTCTTTTTACTCGAAGTCGTTCTTTTAATACATCTGCGGCTTCTCGATGGGATCTGCTACGTGGTCTTTTAATGCAGAGCTGGTAAATCGAGTAAGATCTATTTACTCAGAGTTAAATTTTAGAGCTTTCGTAGTAAATGGAATTTCTGTGACAATTGACAAAGTAGATGTACTTTTCTGAGATGTATAGACATCGTTCGTTGTCTCTTGTATTGCAGTTTATTCTTTTTCATATGTGTTTGGTTATTAAAAAAAATATTTATAAAACATGCCAGACAGAAATGAGAACATGGTTTATTTTCTAGTGAAAGCGAAAAATACCACAGATAAAAATTTACTTTACTTGGCAACATGCAACAAAAACCACGAGACGAAAGATCAAATTTGATTTAAAAGAAAGGTTTACGTTTGTTATTTTAATGAAAACCGGATACGGGAAACACAAACAAATCCACATAAACTCGATTTGCTCGATGATCACGTGACTAAAAAATCTACTAGCTCTACTCCGCTCCGTGAGGTACTTTTCAAACGTAACAATAAAATAAAAATAATACGTCGGTTAGAGACGCCAATCACTTCTTTGAATGTCAAAATTTTGCATTACAAATATCTGTAAAAGGTCTTTACGAAAACACACCACATATTCCTTAGACCAAAATAGGTCGATTTAAGTAAAATTACCTTAGTACAAAGTTGCTTCGTTTGGGCTCCAGAGGGCCTTGAAGTTACAATTTTTAAATTGTTTTTCCCATATAAATTTAAAACGGCATATGCGATTTTGCTAAAATTTGGTATATTAGTAGAGTTTTATGTGGCAAAAAATTGGTATTAAAATTTTGTCCGATAATAATACATAGGCGTAGAACCTGATTTTTTAAATAATTGCACCTTTAAAAATTCTACGCCAATGGAAGAAAAGGAGTTTGAGTATGAAATTTAGATTGCGCAACTCATTTACTTTAAAAAAGGTACTCTTGATAAGACTCGATTACTCTCATGGTTTTGACGAAATTTGCATTTTAGTAATTTTAGAACATAAACAATAATTATTAAAATACAAACTTTGTCAAAACCATGAGAGTAAATCGAGTATCATCAAGGGTACTTTTTTTGTAGTAAATGAGTACCCAATCCAAATTTCATACTCAAACCCCTTTTTTGCCATTGGCGTAGCACTTTTAAAGGTGCAATTATTTAAAAAATCAAGTTCTACGCCTATGTATTATCATCGGACAAAATTTTATACGATGAAAAACATAAAAATGTACTTTTTTCATAACTTCTTCAACACCTCTAATCGAGATTTTTAACAAAAATACTCGATTCTTGCCATGTACGATTTTTTGAGGAATATTAATTATTTGCCTGCAATACGTATACAAAAACATTTATTGTTAGTTTCCATAGTTTCATCTAAATAAAAATATTGTCAAGTTTTAACACCTAATCTCTTGTTAAAACGATTGAAAGTGTTCTATCTGACTCAATAATTAAAAAAACAAATGCATGGTTTATTAATATGGCTGTACAATATACCAATGCAGAATATACCGACACAGCTTATACAATACAGCTAAAACACTCTCTTGGCGGCAACGGTTTGCGTCGATTTCGTCGCGCATCGCTTAAGCTCCGCCTTCGAAGGGAAAAGACGGTTTTGGTGTTCAGAAGCGTACTTAGGTAAGGTGTTGAGTCGTGCGTATAATTTCGTTGATTGTATAATTTCGTGGAGCCTATAATTTCGTTGATTGTATAATTTCGTGGAGCCTATAATTTCGTTGATTTTGTTTGAGTTAAAGGTACTGTTATTATTTTGGTGACTCTTTAGCTATGAGTAGAATGAGTGAAAAAAAAGACATCATTCTGTTTGTGCAATCAAAAGCTGTTTTAATAAGGGTTATACCTGCAAGAAAACATTCTTTAGTTTTCCCAAGGACCCAAACCGATAAGTACCACATTATAAGAAATTTTCATTGTTAAAAATATAATTTATACAGGGTATCCCATTAGTGCGTTATTGTTCATTATTTTGTTGTAGACACGCAAGAAAGTTTTAAATAAAAGTTATATGGATTTGAAAAATACCTACATATTTTAAAAATATCTTTGGATATACAGGGTGTCACGTTTTTGCCTGGCAAATTAAAATGTATGTTTTTTAAATGGAACACCTTGTATTTTATTTTATGATAAAATTATTAACACCCTAAATTATTGTAAAGACGAATTGATACAGAAAATTTTTATCAGGTATGTGTGTGGTTACCTTTTAATAAAAGCCTTGCGGATCCACTCCTCTGCGATACCTGTCTTAAATATAACAAAGATCACGTTGAATTAGATGATTTTTCTTTTTATTGCTTTTTAAAGGCATATGATAACGCCAATTTAGATACATTTGGAAATCTGCAACTGTCAAATGATGAATTTGTAGAACTAATATTCAATATTGAAAAGATATTTCAAAATAATTTTGAAGAATTGGCTACAAAAAATAACATTTGTACCACACTTTTAGAATTAATTAACCCAATACCCTTTAGTCATCCATGCTAACGTTTTCCAAAAGAATAACTTATTTTATTGTATGTTTAATCTCAATAACTAAAAAATATACTGACAATTAGTTTGACAGAATTGTCATTTATTTAAAATTTTAAAAATAATAGCAGTCGGTTAATCAAAATATGAACGGTGATTGGCGAATTTGTTTTTTTTTGCAGTGTTCTCACTACCTAGAATGGATATGAAATATATTCGTTCAATTGAAGGCAATAGCATACTTTTTCGTTTTGTAATCTGTGCATGGATATTAGCCAATCTATGCACATACTACAAAACGAAATAGTATGTTATTGCGTTCAACTACGAATATATTTCATATCCATTTTAGGTAGTGAGAACACTTTAACAAAATTAAATCTACAAATCACAGTTCATATTTTGGTCACCCAACTCCTATTATTTAAATTTTTTTAAATAAGTGACAATTCTGTTAAACTAATTGTCAATATATATTTTAGTTATTGATATTAAATATACATTAAAATTTTTGTGTAGACTCGATAAATAATAGCATTTTTGTTTTTATTGTGTCCACATTTAAAAAAAAAATAAACTTTAATCAAACTACATGATACTAATTTAATTACGAGTATTAAAACTAAAGTCCTGAAAGTTTCGGTGAAGATGAGCACAGAGCATCTGCCTTCCACGCGAAAAGCCCGGGATCGAATCTAGGCCGAGGACTAATTAATTTTTCATGTTAATTTTATTTTATAAATTAGTCAACTTCGTAAATTATTTTAAAATTAGTTATTTTGTCTAAATAACCTAAAATAATTTTTTAAATTTGTAGATTTTCGTTAGTGGGTCGTAGAAAAAATATACTGACCATATCGAGTGGATTGTTCATATCACAATCAGACGATTGAGTACTCCGCCTACGACGTCGTGCTCAAACTTCGTCTTTGTGTGATATTGCTATCATAACCACCCTTGTTGAACAAACTATAATTTATTTGTTTTCTTGGTTTAAACCAAAACTTAAGTTTTACATCAGAAATAGGAACTAAATTAATTTACTTTTCAAGTTTTCTTGTAAAAATCGATATTACTTTCTCCAAGTACAAATTTAGTACCTACCTAAAATAAGTACTAATTATGTAATATCGTGTAATATTGTAATTCAAATTTCACATTACTATAAAGTTTCAAAATTTCCTACTTCGGTATGGTCAGATAAAAATTGAATATATTATATTAATAAAAACTGTCAAAGTATTACTTCTACAAATCTGTATTTCAATTAATAAGAATACATCTAAATATAACCAATATTGTTAAAATAAAAGCACAAATTCTTTATAATTCCAAAATACCATAGAGTTCCCAGACCTCAGTCGAAGCATTCGTTTATCTAGGTATAAACCCTTTGCGCGAAGAGTAACACTTGCCAGAGACACGGGGTACCACTTGATTTGCATCCACGAGCGTGACACAATTCTTTAACAATTGAAGCCCTTGGTGTAAAAAGGATCCAAGCCACAATTTGTCGTGAAGTGACTGTTTTAGCTCAAAACATTTGTTAACGAGGATTTTACTAGCCACATACAAATTATTTTACCTCTAATCCGAAAGATGTGCTATTTTTCGTAATATTTATATTTAAATAATGTTTCTAATTATATTTGACAGATTTAAAACAAATTAAAAATTTAATTTCCCAAAACTTACTTAATATGGCATGTAACCAACCTTATTACGCCAAGGTTTTCAATTTTTTCAATAATAAAAAAATTGTTTAATCCGGGCCCGACTTTTCCCTCGAATCTAACAGAGATAGCACCATTCCGTCTTGCTTGGTTCTCGACCGCCAGATCAAAGACGCCGACACGGAGTTGTGGAGCTGTATTGTATAAGCTGTGTTAACAATATTTACACAAATATAGATAGGCAGAGGTAATGACGCACCTGCAAACTGGCCACCACGTTCCCCAGACCTAACACCGATGGATTACTTTTTATGGGGACATCTGAAATCCACAGTTTACAGGGAAACTGTAGAAAATGAGGAACAACTCTGGCAACGTATTCAAGATGCAATAAACAATCTTAGAGGTGATGAAGAAGTTATGGAAAGGATACATTTTAATTTTCTTCGACGTATAAATCTTTGTATGCGTGAAAATGGGGAACATTTTGAATAATTTTTGTAAAATCTCTATTTTGATTATGTTGTAAATAAATATATTTGTGAAACCTATACACTCTAAATTATTAAAACAGAAATTTAGCGAAAACCATGAGAGTAATCGAATCTTATCAAGAGTACCTTTTTTAAAGTAAATGAGTTGCGCAATCTAAATTTCATACTCAAACTCCTTTTCTTCCATTGGCGTAGAATTTTTAGAGGTGCAATTATTTAAAAAATCAAGTTCTACGCCTATGTATTATTATCGGACAAAATTTTAATACCATTTTTTTGCCACATAAAACTCTACCAATATACCAAATTTCAGCAAAATCGCATATGCCGTTTTAAATTTATATGGGAAAAACGATTTAAAAATTGTAAATTCAAGGCCCTTTGGAGCCCAAACGAAGCAACTTTGTACTAAGGTAATTTTACTTAAATCGACTTATTTTGGTCTAAAGAATATGTGATATGTTTTTGTAAAGACCTTTTACAGACACCCTGTATAAATCTTTAATCTTTCTTAATTTTCCGTTACCAGTAAATTTGACATCCCTTCTGACAAGCACCGATAGTTTGTAGCAGTAAATATTTGTCTTATCCGTGGTTACAATTTAATATTAAACATTTTTTTGAACACTGGTATCGAAAAAGATTTTACATTGTAATTAGTAATATTAGGAAAAATAGTTATTGTGACTTAAAACATATTATCTATAACTGGATGTAAACAATATGAAACAGAATCTTTAAGCCGACTAAGCTTGTGTGGGGAAGGGACGGATATTATTATTATTATTTGCCGTGACTTAAAGTTGGTTCTATTTGAAGAAAATCCAGAAAACCATCATAAAATATGAATATCTACTGAAAATTTTCCTTTTTTGTTTCAGTGTTCAAATATTTGCTTAACGTAAATATTTTGAAACAACTTCGGGTTAAATTAGGTCAATGAGTGTAAATTCTGCTTCTCCACTTTCTTTAATTGAACGCAAGAAGCTACAATGGGCAAAAGAAAAGGGTAAAACAGAAAATAACTATTAAAATACAAACGTTTTTAAATTAATATTTTCAGAAGAACTCGCAGAGTTAAAGGCACCTTGGGGTGTGGCTGAGGAAGATTTTAAAAATTTTGACAGGTATATATCTACAATATTTAATAAGATTTGTAATGAACAAAAATTTAAAATGCTATTTATTTATTACTTTATTATAAAAAATAGTAAACTATCAATATTAAGTACCAACATTTATTTTTATAAAAATAGTATACTAAATATTAGATTAAATTAATATTAAACATATATACTACAAAATTTATATAATATACCAAACATTTTATACGTTTTATACGTTTTATGTTTTATACGTTATATACGTTTGTTTTATACGTTTGTTTGTTAACTATTTTTCGACATTTTTTTAAGTGATCTTTTATCTTATTTACTTCAATTTTCGCCTTATTTTAAGACATGCAAGACAAATGAAGAGAAGCAGTCTTCCACCTCTTTATAAGAACCAATACAACTCTTACGATAAAGAAAAAGAAATCGGCGGTGAGACTTCCGGTTATGGTAGCGACAATGCCATTCAATCTCCAGATTACGCCCAAACCTGGCACCAATCAGGATACGAATCGTCCTCTAGTAGAGATGACAGATTGAAATGGAGTAATAGAAGCATAGGAACAAACAAAGTTTGGCCACCGAAAGAGGAATCAGTTGAAAAAGTAGGAACGAATGAACCTCCTAATTGGGTTAAACGAGGTTTAAAAAATGGAGAAATTATGGTTAATAATACTTCGCCTGCAGAGTCTCCAGAACATGTATTTGATGAAGAGCGCCCACAGACGTCGTCTAGTTATTCAAATAATCGGTAAGGATTGTAGACTGGGAGGCGCTGAAGAAAATCAGTTAGGAAGTCCTTACAAAGCTTATTTCAAACACTTATTCTAGGGTACAAACTGAAACCGCGCGACTGTCAAAATCATTGCATTATAATTGATTTTCTTGAACTTTTCAGATGTTTTTTATTGTTGTTTCATTGTTTTTTTTAATTGTTTTTGATTATTTTTTTATTGTTTTTTATTGTTTCTTATTGTTTTTTATTATTTTTAATTGTCTTTTATAGTTTTTTATTGTTTTTTATTATTTGTTTTTATTGGTTTTTATTGTTTGTTTTATTGTTTTTGATTGATTTTCGTTTTTAATGATTTTTATTGGTTTTCTTATTAATTTTTTATTGGTTCTATATTGCTTTTTGAGTTTTTCATTGTTTTTTAATTGTTTTTTATTGTTTTTATTGTTTTTATTGTTTTTTATTGTTTCTTATTGTTTTTTATTGTTTTTAATTGTCTTTTATAGTTTTCTATTGTTTTTTATTGTTTTTATTGTTTTTATTGTTTTTTATTGTTTTTTGTTTTTTATTATTTGTTTTTATTGGTTTTTTATTTTTTGTTTTTTTTGTTTTTAATTGTTTCTTTATTGTTGCTCTATTGTTTTTATTGGTTTTTTATTGTTTTTGATTATTTTTTTATTGTTTTTTATTGTTTCTTATTGTTTTTTATTATTTTTAATTGTCTTTTATAGTTTTTTATTGTTTTTTATTATTTTTTTTATTGGTTTTTTATTGTTTTTGATTGATTTTCGTTTTTAATGATTTTTATTGGTTTTCTTATTAATTTTTTATTGGTTCTATATTGCTTTTTGAGTTTTTCATTGTTTTTTAATTGTTTTTTATTGTTTTTTATTGTTTTTATTGTTTTTTTATTGTTTTTTATTGTTTCTTATTGTTTTTTATTGTTTTTAATTGTCTTTTATAGTTTTCTATTGTTTTTTATTGTTTTTATTGTTTTTTATTGTTTTTTATTGTTTTTTGTTTTTTATTATTTGTTTTTATTGGTTTTTTATTTTTTGTTTTTTTTGTTTTTAATTGTTTCTTTATTGTTGCTCTATTGTTTTATTGGTTTTTTAATGTTTTTGATTATTTTTTTATTGTTTTTTATTGTTTCTTATTGTTTTTTATTATTTTTAATTGTCTTTTATAGTTTTTTATTGTTTTTTATTATTTGTTTTTATTGGTTTTTTATTGTTTGTTTTATTGTTTTTGATTGATTTTCGTTTTTAATGATTTTTATTGGTTTTCTTATTAATTTTTTATTGGTTCTATATTGCTTTTTGAGTTTTTCATTGTTTTTTAATTGTTTTTTAATTGTTTTTTAATTGTTTTTTATTGTTTCTTATTGTTTTTTATTGTTTTTAATTGTCTTTTATAGTTTTCTATTGTTTTTTATTGTTTTTATTGTTTTTTATTGTTTTTTGTTTTTTATTATTTGTTTTTATTGGTTTTTTATTTTTTGTTTTTTTTTGTTTTTAATTGTTTCTTTATTGTTGCTCTATTGGTTTTTTATTGTTTTTTTTTATTGTTTTTTTTATTGTTTTTTTATTCTTTTTTTATTGTTTTTATTGTTTTTTATTGTTTTTTATTGTTTTTTTATTGTTTCTTATTGTTTTTTATTGTTTTTTATTGTTTTTTTTATGGTTTTTTATTGTTTTTTATTGTTTTTTTATTTTTTTTATTGTGTTTTTTTATTGTTTTTTATTGTTTTTTTATTGTTTTTTATTGTTTTATATTGTTTTTTTTTATTGTTTTTTATTGTTTTTATTGTTTTTTATTGTTTTTTATTGTTTTTTATTGTTTTTTTATTGTTTTTTTTATTGTTTTTTATTGTTTTTTATTGTTTTTTTTATTGTTTTTTATTGTTTTTTATTGTTTTTTATTGTTTTTTATTGTTTTTTATTGTTTTTTATTGTTTTTTATTGTTTTTTATTGTTTTTTATTGTTTTTTATTGTTTTTTATTGTTTTTTATTGTTTTTTATTGTTTTTTATTGTTTTTTATTGTTATTTATTGTTTTTTTATTGTTTTTTATTGTTTTTTTTATTGTTTTTTATTGTTTTTTATTGTTTTTTATTGTTTTTTTATTGTTTTTTATTGTTTTTTATTTTTTTTTATTGTTTTCTATTGTTTTTTGTTTTTTTTTTGTTTTTTATTGTTTTTTATTGTTTTTTATTGTTTTTTATTGTTTATTAATTGTTTTTTTATTGTTTTTTTATTGTTTTTTATTGTTTTTATTGTTTTTTTTTATTGTTTTTTATTGTTTTTTATTGTTTTTTTATTGTTTTTTTATTGTTTTTTTTATTGTTTTTCATTGTTTTTATTGGTTTTTTATTGTTTTTTTTTATTGTTTTTGATTGATTTTCGTTTTTAATGATTTTTATTGGTTTTCTTATTAATAATTTTATTGTTTCTCATTGTTTTTTATTGTCTTTTATTGTTTTCTATTGTTTTTTTATTGTTTTTTATATTTGTTTTTATTGGTTTTTTTAATATTTTTTTGTTTTTAATTGTTTTTTATTGTTTTTATTGGTTTTTTATTGTTTGTTTTATTGTTTTTGATTGATTTTCGTTTTTAATAATTTTTATTGGTTTTCTTATTAATTCTTTATTGGTTTTATATTGTTTTTTATTGTTTTTAGTTTTTTATTGTTTTTATTGTTTTTTATTGTTTTTTTATTGTTTTTTTTATTGTTTTTTTTATTGATTTTTCGTTTTTTATTTAACTTCAAACTTACTCACTTACTTAGCAAATTTGATCACCTTCTTCTTGTATACTCACGATATAATTATTCAACCATCTGTAAGGGCTTTTTGACTAATTTTCTTCAGCATCGCCCACTCCATCATTTTCATAAATATCAACACGGTTCAGTGATTTTATTTATTATTTCTAGCGCCAGCTTTTTAAGGGGTCAAAACATCCCTATCGATCCACTTGAACTAGCTGAAAGAGAAAGAAGAAGACAAGCGGCGTTAGCTCATCAAGATGCAATCCTTCGACAATTAGACGAAAGGGAAAAGAAACGCCAGGAAGAAAAGGAACGCAGAATAAAAGAAGAATACGAAGAAGAGATGCGTATACAACGAGAACAAGAAGCGGAAAACAAACGAAAAGAACGAGAATTGAGATTAGTGCAAGAGAGACTAGAAAAAGAACAGAAACGGAAAGAAGCTATTGAAGAAGCTATAGAAATAGCGCAAAAAGAGGCGCAACTAGCTAAAGCTAAAAAGAATAAACATAATAATTATATAAATAGTTTAAATAATTTACAAACAAGAAGCAAAGTATTAAATAAATCAGATATTAATGTGGTGGAGTTGAACAACAATGAAAATAGTGATAAAATAAGTAATAATGACGCAAAAACCGAAAATTTTAACAATGATGTCAATAACAATTCAGAAACAAACGCAATCAAACCAGTTTCTCCAAGAATCATAAAAAATAACGATACTGCTAGTAATGATGATTCAAGTTTACCAAACTCTCCTGGTACTAATAATCTACCAACTCCTACATTTCCTAACAATTTAGCCTTTATAGTCCCAACTCCTTATGACAATCTACAACATATACAATACGCAATACTTATACCTCAAAATATACCAGTCAATCTTTCTATAAACAAATCATATACCAACAGTAGTACACAAACTGAAGACTACACAAATTCTTGTTGTGAAAATCAGGAAAAATCTATCACAGAGAAATTTTCCAATATAGATTTATGTTATGAACCTAGAAACAGAAAAGAGCGACGTAGTAGAAGCCAAAGTTTGGAGGAACGTCCGAAATGGGGCGCTAACAAACCCCCAGCAAGGTACGTGAAGCAGAGCGAGAAAGATTTGCTGTATCAAAGAAGAAAATTAAGGCAGAAATTAACAGTAATTAAAACTTATGATGATAAAAATTCCAGTGACGAAAGCTTGAACGGTACTCCACGATTGTATAGAAAAAAGGGAGGTAATAACAAACGACATTCAAGAAGCAATTGGAGGTGCGAAGAATTATCTGCAAGAACAGATATAATTCCGCTAGAATGCAGTAGGAATCATATTTATTACAAAGCATGTCACTACTGTTGTATATGTAGATGTTGCAGACATAAAAATTCTGCAGAAAGGATTAAAGAAGATAATAATATATTAAAAATAAATAATTCTCCACGGGATAGTTTAATATACGATTCATCAATAAATGCAAGCGAAACATTACCGAATTTAGAAAATAATGACATGTACGTCAAATTATCGAAATTACAGAACAATTTGTTGAATAAACAAAACGAATGGGAAAATATACTTGTTACGACTCCATAAAAATAATTTTTTTATTATAAAACATTAAAAAGCGTAGATATACATCTAGTATAAATATATATTTTTTTTATAACTAATTTCTTTAAGATATGGCTAAATTGGACGATTTTCTTGTAAAGAAAAAAGAAACAGCGCCTATTCTAGATCTTTCGAAAACATTGGCTAACTCCAAAGAAGAGCTGCGCCGTTTACTAGAAAAGGTTCCAGATTTTAAAATTAAACCAGAAAAGGTTCCACCGGAAACCATTAAAATAAAGGAGAAGAAGTTCACATTCAAATCGAACAAAATTGGGAAAGGGAAGAAAGGGAAGTATCCCTTTTTGGATCCCGTACCACCGGAAATGAAAAATTTGAAAATAGAAGATTTAATATCGGTTCCTATCGATTGGAAAATGTTGACCAATCTTAGACCTAAAAATAAGGGAGAAGAGAATTATTTTTCAAGGCAAGTATGATTATTTTTATTTAATTTCATTAGACTGAAGAAAAATAGCCAACATTTTTGTTGTTACTAAATTTTGACATTAATAATTAATTGTTTAAAACCTCTCGAGCTAAAGCTTCCAGTATCTAATCAGATTATTAATGCCAAAATTAAAATATTTTCGAGATTTAGACGCAACAAAAATAGCTGAATATTATCAGTGTATCAATTGTTCCGACATTTGAATCGACGTCTTTTTTGTTGAAGTACAATCCAAAGAGTATCACGTCTATAGTTTTTATATCTGTCGCAATTTAAATGTCACTTGTCAGATATGTCAATAGGAAATAATGGTCGTTGAGTTGTTGTAGCGTCACACATTCAGTTAATAGGAATTGTATTAAAAAATCAAAAGCATCTCGAGCCTTATATATTATTGTTTTATATTGTTTTTTATTGTTTTTTATTGTTTTTTATTGTTTTTTATTGTTTTTTATTGTTTTTTATTGTTTTTTTATTGTTTTTTATTGTTTTTTATTGTTTTTTATTGTTTTTTATTGTTTTTTATTGTTTTTTATTGTTTTTTATTGTTTTTTATTGTTTTTTATTGTTTTTATTGTTTTTTATTGTTTTTTATTGTTTTTTATTGTTTTTTATTGTTTTTTATTGTTTTTTATTGTTTTTTATTGTTTTTTATTGTTTTTTATTGTTTTTTATTGGTTTTTATTGGTTTTTATTGGTTTTTATTGGTTTTTATTGGTTTTTATTGGTTTTTATTGGTTTTTATTGGTTTTTATTGGTTTTTATTGGTTTTTATTGGTTTTTATTGGTTTTTATTGGTTTTTATTGGTTTTTATTGGTTTTTATTGGTTTTTATTGGTTTTTATTGGTTTTTATTGGTTTTTATTGGTTTTTATTGGTTTTTATTGGTTTTTATTGGTTTTTATTGGTTTTTATTGGTTTTTATTGGTTTTTATTGGTTTTTATTGGTTTTTATTGGTTTTTATTGGTTTTTATTGGTTTTTATTGTTTACTATTGTTTTTTATTGTTTGTTATTGTATTTTATTGTTTGTTATTGTATTTTATTGTTTGTATTGTCTTTCCACTTATCCATCCAATATACATTACCGTTGTAAACATATTCTTTCTTAGAAAAACTAAAACGAATTTGTCTTCTGTACATCTTTTGAAATTGGTATTAATCAATGTATTCTGACCATTTCTGACTAGCGCTTTATATGTTAGTTTCTTTATTGACACTTCTTTACTTTTTTCTGTTGATCGTGTTCTTATTACTTTATCTTCCTTTCTTCCCCCTTTCCTTCTTTTTGTTTTGGCTTCTAATTTAACTAAAACTAGTTGTAACGGAATCACCATATTGTTTTTGGTAGTTTTTTATTGTTTATGATGGTTTTTTATTGGTTTTTCTTATTGTTTCTAATTTTTTATTGATTTTTATTGTTTTATATTGTTCTTTGTTTTTTTAATGTTTTTTATTATTTTTTCATTGTTTTTTTTTATCATTTTTATTTTTTTATTGTTTTTTATTGTTTTTTATCGTTATATATTGTTTTCTATTGTTTTTTTCTTATTGTTCTTCTTTGTTTTTTGTTTTATATTGTTTTTTTTATTGTTTTTTTATTGTTTTTTTATTGTTTTTTATTGTTTTTAAATTGTTTTTTATTATTTTTAATTGTTTTAAATTGTTTTTCATGTTTTTCTTATTGTTTTCTATTGTTTTTATTATTTTTTCTTATTGTTCTTCATTGTTTTTTGTTTTATATTGTTTTTTAAAGTTTCTCTTGTTTTTTATTGTTTGTTTATTTTTTATTGTTTTTTTTTATTGTTTGTTTATTGTTTTCTATTGGTCTCTATTGTTTTTTATTGTTTATCTATTGTTTTTCATTGTTTTTATTGTCTTTTATTGTTTTTCACTGTGTTTTAATATATTTTATTGTTTTTTAATGGTTTTTTATTGTTTTTATTGTTTTTTATTGGTTTTACTTTTACTTCTCTCTATGAAAAGGAAGTATTGTAATCATGAAAAAGTCATTGTTCGAAATTATTTTAGATATTCACGTTTTAGAGTTCCGAAATTACAAAAAACATGTTTCCCCATTCCGTCGGTCTGTCTGTCTGTTGGCGCGATAGCTCTAAAACGGCTTTATAGGAAAACTTCAAAATTTGTATACAGATAAGATTCCTTTCTGTCTAAAAACCAATTATACTTCTGATCAGTTATATACAGGATGAGTAGTTTTTAAAATAAAAATTAGTTTTAAAAGACGTCAGATTTCGACTAAAATTTTAGAAGCCAAAGATTACAGATCCTAAATGAGTTTCAAAAAATTTAAAATGACGATGACAGGAATCGTATTTGATCAAAAAAGGTCCTACTTGAATGGAAATAATAATAATTGTCCTTTTGGTTTATATAACTGGACCAAATTTTTATAGTTTTTTTATTGTTTTTATTGTTTTTTTAATCGTTTTTTATCGTTTTTTTTATTGTTTTTTAATCGTTTTTAATTGTTTTTAATTGTTTTTTATTGTTTTTCATTGTTTTTTATTGGTTTTTTACAACTATTACTTTAAGATATGATGAACTGAAACCGTGCGACGTCAATATCATCGCCTTATATAGTTGTCCTAATTTTCTTATACTTATCAGATCTTTTTTGTTTTTTATTATTTTTTATTATTTTTTATTGTTTTTTTTATTGTTTTTTATTGTTTTTTTTATTGTTTTTTTTTTATTGTTTTTTATTGTTTTTTATTGTTTTTTTTTATTGTTTTTTTATTGTTTTTTTTATTGTTTTTTATTGTTTTTTTATTGTTTTTTTTTTGTTGTTTTTTTATTCTTTTTTATTATTTTTTATTGTTTTTTTTATTGTTTTTTATTGTTTTTTATTGTTCTTTATTGTTTTTATTCATTTTTTATTGTTTTTTTATTCGTTTTTTATTGTTTTTTTTATTGTTTTTTATTGTTTTTTATTGTTTTTTATTGTTTTTTATTGTTTTTTATTGTTTTTTTATTGTTTTTTATTGCTTATTATCTGTTTTTATTGTTTCATTGTTTTTTTATATATACATATAAAATTATTATGGTTTTATTTTTAGAATGATTGAACTTGGAAAATTACAAAACAAAAGTAAACTTCAAGAAAAGAAACAATTTCAAATAGATACACAGATTAAGAAAACAAAAAATAAATCTGGAGTTGTTGAAATGAGAGTGATATCATGTACTGAATGTGGAGAAGAGTTCTGCAATGGTAAGAATTTACTTAATTAAAAAAAAAAAAAAAATTGGTAACAATATTTCTGATTTTTAGGTAAAACCTGCTGCAAATACGGATACGAATCTTTTGCCAGATTACCAGAAACGTTAAAAACAGATAAAATAGTGCCTTCTAGTTCAGGCGCTATACCGAAGAGAAAAATCAAAAGACGGTCAAGATCGAAAAGTAAATTAAAAAAAGGAAATACCGCAGCAAAGTCTAAGTCTCCAAAAAAACGGTCAAAATCAAGAAAAAATCATTTATAAATTTTTCCTACTTGATAAAAACTTATTTGAATCATTATAAAAATAAAGAAACAATTTTTGGTCCCATACATTTTTCAATATTTTTAATAACTACAACCATTGAAATGAAAGTCATTTAAAATTTAATATTTTTTTATTATCATAAACTTTTTGTGAGCATTAATATCAAATACTTTGTTATTAAACTCATGCAATTCTAACGTTTTAAAATGTAGGTGAGTTAAATATCTGTGGACAAGAACAATACAAATTATTAACATCCATGCGTTGTACCCCAAGTACATATTGAAAATAATTAACCATTTGCGGAAGATTTAATTGGACGTTGCAACCTAGAACGAAAAAAATAATAAATATCAGAAAAATTTAATACTATTTTGTTTAAAAGTCAGATTTAGAAATATTGGAAAACAATTCTTCTATCAAAATGGTTTTATAATAATTTTATTTTAATTTTTTAAATGGGTAAGGATATGGCAACGCTGTAAACCTGGTCATTTGACAGGATCAATGATGTAGACTATAATATAGATTGATCATCAATGTTTTTCAAAATAAAATTAACACATTTTTGCTAACTCGTTTTGAATATTAGCAAAATAGAATCTCACCTGTTCCAACTAAAGTGTCAACTACATTATCGACTAAAGTTCCAGCTCCAGTTCCTATGTTGTCTACTGTATGAGCTACATTATTAACAAGGCCATTAATAAAGCCAGGAGAGGCGGCTGCATAGCCTAAAAATAGTCCAAAGATCACCTAAAAATAAATATTTATTAATATTATATAATTTGTTTAATAAATAGTTTATGTAATCAACAGCAAAGTAGCGAGGGTCAAAGGGTGGAAGGAGCGAAGCTTTTCTAGGGCGCATAAACATCTGAGAGGCTTATAAATCGTTAGAACTACTAGAAATTGTGAAATTAAATAAGTCTTCAGTAGGCTATGTAGTGAATGAACTTGCAAAAACACATGGTATTAATGTTGTGCGTCTTCCTCCCTATCACTGCAAACTAAATACCATTGAACTGATTAGGACACAAGTTAAAGGGTATGTAGGTCAACATACTACGACATTTAAGTTAAGAAACCTTCATATCACTTATTACGAAGGAAAATTAACAAATGGCAATCAAGTATGTGTTAAAAGAAGAAGAAAACATGTGGAATATGGACATTTTAACATTTTAGACGTATTTTGTAAGTTTTTCAACGTTTTTTGACGTTCTTTTCGACGTTTTTCAAAATTTTTGTTTAAAAAAGTCGAAAAAAACGGCAAAAAACGTCGAAAACAATGTTTTAGAAACATCAAAAAATGTCGAATATGTTGAAAAACGTCAAATAACGTAAAGAAACATTAAAAATTTTTAAAAATGTGAAAAACGATGTTTTCAAAACGTAAAAAAAGTAAAAAAAGCCTTAAAACGTTAAAACTGTCGGAAAACGTCAAAAACCCTCGAAAAAAACTTCTAAGAAGTGTCGAAAACGTTGAAAAACTCCGAAAGCTATCGAAAAACGTCAACAACTACGTTTTAAAAAAGTCAAAAAGTCTCGTAATTGTTAAAAACGTCGAAACCCACAAAAAAAACGCCAAAGAAAAAAACGTTTAAAACCGTCGAAAACGACGTTTCTAAAACGTAAACAATGTGGAAAACGTCAAAAACATTGAAAAAATGTCGGAAAACATCGAAACGTTGAAAAACTCCGGAAAAACTTCGAAAATCGTCAAAAACGACGTTTTTGAAACATCAAAAATTGTCGAATATGTTGAAAAACGTCAAAAAACGTGAAAAAAACATTAAAAAATTATAAAAATGTCAAAAACGACGTTTTCAAAATGTAAAAAAAGTAAAAAAGCCTTAAAACGTTAAAAATGTCGGAAAACGTCAAAAAAACTTCTAAGAAGTGTCGAAAACGTTGAAAAACTCCGAAAGCTATCGAAAAACGTCAACAACTACGTTTTAAAAAAGTCAAAAAGTCTCGTAATTGTTAAAAACGTTGAAACCCACAAAAAAAACGCCAAAGAAAAAAACGTTTAAAACCGTCGAAAACGACGTTTCTAAAACGTAAACAATGTGGAAAACGTCAAAAACATTGAAAAAATGTCGGAAAACGTCGAAACGTTGAAAAACTCCGGAAAAACTTCGAAAATCGTCAAAAACGACGTTTTTGAAACATCAAAAATTGTCGAATATGTTGAAAAACGTCAAAAAACGTGAAAAAAACATTAAAAAATTATAAAAATGTCAAAAACGACGTTTTCAAAATGTAAAAAAAAAAGTAAAAAAGCCTTAAAACGTTAAAAATGTCGGAAAACGTCAAAAAAACTTCTAAGAAGTGTCGAAAACGTTGAAAAACATGATAAATATTATAACTATGACGAAAGCACGAGACTTAAACTTAAATTATTACTAAATGAAACTCAAAAACACTATTACAATGAGAATATTATCTAAAAATAGTTTAAAAAATCACAAATACAAAATCCGCCCAAAACAAACATCCTACTTATAGGTGACGAATGACAGTTGGTAACACTGCTAGGTTGGCAACTCTTTTGACACACGGTAGGTTAGCCAACTTCAGAGCTGTGGCCGCGCTTGCGCAGCGTAGGGGGGCTATAAACATAATGGGCTCAAGGCGCCCATTATCCACTAATGTTTAATGTTATAAACATATTAGTAAAAAAGGGAGTAGGGTCTGCCATAAACTAAACCATCAAAAAAAAGCTTAAAAGCGTGCTAAACTGCAAAAACGCAAGCAATTATATTCTTTATATAATCAAAAAATGTAATTAAAATAAAATAAAAGCATATCTCTTTTATTATAATTTAAATTCAAATGTAAAATTTATTTATATATATGAAATAAAATCTTTTACTTACCAGTTTCAACATTTTTTCTTCCTTAAAACACAGTAATTAGAAAAAGTAACCAATGAGTATCTGGTTTAAAAAAAAATTCTTATATATAGAATCCGAACTAATTTTCTTTCATTACAGATTAATTAGATTTTAAGGACAGAAGAATATTGTTATCAAAAACAGGTACCGACTACAAACAATTATTGATACTTAATTTAATTTTAAGTACCTATCTAATAGTTAAAAGTTGTTTAATTATAACAGATGAAAAAAACTAAAAAATGTATTATTAATTTAAGGAATTGCATGCATGCATTTCTAAATAGATCAAAGAAAATTTCTAAGTTTAATAAAAAACCCGATTTTGTCCCACTGATTCAAATTTTCACCAGGACAATTTAAGTTGCACCAGTTCAATCTAGATAAACCAAATGTTTTTATAATTGAAATTCGTGATGATTTCTGAGATGTTACAGCTATAACATTTAAAATTAAGATCAGAAATCAAGCTTATATATCAAGAACTGTCACTTTATTTAAACATCTATAATCTCTACACGGTCTCCAATCGTTTGAATACTTTTTGGGTACCGTGTGTAAGGCAGAAGTGATATAAGAAGATAGAGGGCGACAAATTTTTAATTCGATCATTTGATTGAATCCTTGTTTAGCAATTTAATATTTTTAAAATGTAAACCGCTAGGTTTGCATAAGGAAAATTTCTTTCAGTTACAATTTGATGTTTGCAATTATTCCTGCTCCTAGACCGTCAAAAACCGTCAAAAAAACTTCTAAGAAGTGTCGAAAACGTTGAAAAACTCCGAAAAACGTCAACAACTACGTTTTCGAAACGTCAAAAAGTCTCGAATATGTTGAAAAACGTCGAAAGCCTCCGAAAAAAATGTCAAAAAACGTTTTAAAACCGTCGAAAACGACATTTCCGAAACGTAAACAATGTGGAAAAACGTCAAAAACACTGAAAAAATGTCGGAAAACGTCAAAACGTTGAAAAACTCCGAAAAAAAAAGTCGAAAAACGTCAAAAATGACGTTTTTGAAACGTTAAAAAATGTCGAAATTGTTGAAAAAATGCTTTCGAACGCACTATGATATTTGATAGATGACATTGTTAACGTCATGTGTCTCGTTTAAACGTTCTCTGTGGCCGCGCTTGCGCAGCGTAGGATGGGTTATAAACACGAGGCTCAATGTCTTTAAAAATATTTTTTTCTTTACTTCTGTCATTATTTAAACGGGTCTTTAAAATACATTAGAGGACTATCTTAAAGAAATCTGTTTAAATAATGACAGAAGTAAATTAACGAATACGGAAATATTTTTAAAGGCCGCCAATATTTATTAGAAAAGTAATTGGAGATATAATTAACGTAAGGACTCTTTTTATGAGGAAACAAGAAACATCGCCGATTTTTTGTTTTTCATTTTTTTATTAAGCATATTAGACAATTCATCTTCACTGAAGGGAAAAAGAAAAAGACTGCTTGTATTAAAATCCATGCATGTTTCAATAGTAGGTACTATAGGTACTATATTTTGTACTATGTTAACCGACTCATTGACAAAAAAATTATTAAACTCTTTTACAACATTTTCAGGAGCGTCTATAATACCACTGTTACCCTGAATAATATCGGAACACGTCAAAAATAACTTTTAAGAAGTGTCGAAAACGTTGAAAAAGTCCAAAAACCATCGAAAAACGTCAAAAACTACGTTTTCGAAACGTCAAAAGGTCTCGAATATGTTGAAAAACGTTGAAACCCGCCGAAAAAAACGTCAAAAAACGTTTAAAACCGTCGAAAACGACATTTCCGAAATGGAAACAATATGGAAAAACGTCAAAAACATTGAAAAACTCCGAAAAAAGTTGAAAAACGTCAAAAACGACGTTTTTGAAACGTTAAAAAATGTCGAAATTGTTGAAAAAATGCTTTCGAACGCACTATGATATTTGATAGATGACATTGTTAACGTCATGTGTCTCGTTTAAACGTTCTCTGTGGCCGCGCTTGCGCAGCGTAGGATGGGTTATAAACACGAGGCTCAATGTCTTTAAAATATTTTTTTCTTTACTTCTGTCATTATTTAAACGAATCTTTAAAATACATCAGAGGACTTAAAGAAATCTGTTTAAATAATGACAGGTATTAACTTGGGGAGGTTTATGATGCTCTGTTTGAAATAAACGACAAAATTTTGATGAAAAAGTTATTACAGAAGAAACAATTATATAACAGTTAACAACTTAGTGGATTCTTTTCCTAACTTTGTATTTTATTAACAATGCCTGTTTCGGTTGCTACCGCAGAACAATCTTTTTCAAAACTTAAAATAATAAAAAATTATTTAAGATTGACCATGGGGCAAAACCGACTAAGTAATTTTGCTTTCATTTAAATAGAATGTGTTCAAATTAGGATGTCTTCATTGACTGACCTAGGTGGCTCGTCTGAGATGGAACACCCTGTATAATATCTTTTATTCAGAGAGTAAAAATTAAAAATTAATAAAATAAAAAATAATTTTAAGTGATATCTCCAAAAAGGAACTTGTGTTATTTTTATCTGTTCTAACTGAATTCGAGAAATTTCCTATAAATTTTGTTACATTCTGTATACTTAAATTTTTATTGTTTTGGTAAAATTGTTTAAAAACCAAACCACAAAAAAATTATCTTATCAGTAAATGCCTCAAAAATTTAAAAAACTAATTAGTTTTCTTTTGGAAACATTGGATTCTAATTTGATTTATCTAAAAAACAAAGTTTATTCGATTGACGATTAAAAATCAATAATTTTTTTTATTTGGTGCTTAAATTCAAATTATATACTGGATCTTGTTATTTTTAAATAAGATCTCATTTAAAAAGTAATTAGGATAATAATAATAATAATTAAAACAACTATATAAGAGATTCAATATTTAATTTGTTAAACATTCATCACACCTCTTAGGTCGTTTAAAAAAATACAAATTATGATGAAATTTGTAAGTTTTATATAAGTTATATTTCTTAAATTTCTGTTGTATTATTCCAATTTAATTTTAATGATTATTATAAATTATTTGTAGGTTTTACTGACTATTGCTGTTTTGGCAACAACCGCTGTTTCTGTAGACGTACTTAATAATGGTCCTGTAGCTGGAGTAGAAAAAACTGTAATTCAAGTTACGTCAAGTGTTGGCGGTGCTTTGGGTGACATTCTTGGAATTGGTAAATATATTATTTAATTAATTAAACGGTATAAGTTGGGAGCAGTGGCGCAGCCAGAATTTTGCATTAGGGGAGGTTCTGTTACTTACATAAACTTTTTTAATTTCAAAATCGTTTGGGTTCGCAACTGGTTGTAATGATAACATTTTTAAATGTGTTGAGTGTTACATATAACCATTGCAATTGATAAAATATTGATTAATACTAGTAGTAATTATTATTTATGAGCCACAATTTATTTATAAGTAAAAAAATGTTATAAGAAGTATTTAAGAAGCATTTAAATTCCACAAAATGTATTAAAATTATTTTTCTACCAGTTCAAAGTATAAGATTTGGAGAATAAAATTTACTTTTTTTTGCCCTCTTAAAAAAAAATTTAAAAAGTGATTTTGAAAACAGAGTTAAAAAGTAGTTTTTTCTGTCAAACTATTTTTCAGTATATTTATTAGTTATTGAGATTAAATATATGTTAAAATAAATTATTTTTATGTAGAATCGATAAATAATAGCATTTCTGTTTGGTCCACATCTCATTTAAACAACTAATTTAATTACGAGTATTAAATTTAAAATTCTGAATGTGGCGGTGGAAGTGAGGACAAAGCTTCTGCCTGGACAAAGCTTCTGCCTTCCATGCGAAAAGACCATGACCGTGCTTAAACTTCGTTTGCGTACGATATGGTCATCATATCCACTCTTGTTGCACAAACAACCATTTATTTCTTAAAAAAAAAATGCTTAACTACAATAGATGCCATAATAAATTTAGGACAATATACAAAAAACCACTGGGACAAAACTTAAAAATACGTGGTAATACCAACCCTTATTTCACATCAAATTCTATTAAAATAAAACTTGGAAGATTATGTAAAGACATTCTTCAAAAAAAACCATTAGAAAACCTGTACGCTATCTGTTGAACAAAAGCAGTATTAAATATGCTCTACTGCTCTATACTTTTACTTATACCTTAGATTTGATTAATTATCAAGTCAAATAATTATTTATTTACCAAATGATCACCGATAGAACACAATGCATGAGAATTAGCCAACACGCACATTAGACACTCAAGGCAACTCACTTCGTTCTGTCTGGGAAGGTGTCGACGGTACTACCCTATACCTATACCTATACCTATACCTATACCTATACCTATACCTATACCTATACCTATACCTATACCTATACCTATACCTATACCTATACCTATACCTATACCTATACCTATACCTATACCTATACCTATACCTATACCTATACCTATATCCTATACCTATACCTATACCTATACCTATACCTATACCTATACCTATACCTATACCTATACCTATACCTATACCTATACCTATACCTATACCTATACCTATACCTATACCTATACCTATACCTATACCTATACCTATACCTATACCTATACCTATACCTATACCTATACCTATACCTATACCTATACCTATACCTATACCTATACCTATACCTATACCTATACCTATACCTATACCTATACCTATACCTATACCTATACCTATACCTATACCTATACCTATACCTATACCTATACCTATACCTATACCTATACCTATACCTATACCTATACCTATACCTATACCTATACCTATACCTATACCTATACCTATACCTATACCTATACCTATACCTATACCTATACCTATACCTATACCTATACCTATACCTATACCTATACCTATACCTATACCTATACCTATACCTAAACAGACCTCTATTATTATTAATAATATTACATTTCATTTATTGCTTGCTATATTTTAATTATTTATTTATATATATTTTAATTGTAGGTGAAAAAGTTTGTGGAGTTCCATCGTTAGATTTGTACCGTTACTTTGCTGTTGTTCATGGATTGAGAAGGGTCGCTGGACAAACTTATTGTACATGTCCTAACGTCTATAGAGGACAATATCCGAATGTACAATCAGGTCTACTTGGAGTGAATGTAGGTGCAAACACTGGAATTCTCTAATCAAAGAAGCAATGAGAATTACAAAATAACATTGACGTTATTATTTTGTATTGAAATAATAAAATATTAAACCTTATTTAGTTGTTTAAATTTGTGGAATGATTCAAAATATCCTGAAGACGACACTGATGTAGATTTTCGAAACGTTATTCAATCAACAAGATCACAATTCTTGAAATATTTACAATAAATTGTGGTGACACCTTCAAAAGGTCCATTCTAATAAGTATGAAAAACTGAAATATATAGGACCACTACTTAAATTTGTAGAAATATCCTAAAGGCGACACTGATGTAGATTTTCGAAACGTTATTCAATCAACAAGACCATAATTCTTGAAATATTTACAAGAATATTTAATGTCGTATTAGATAGTGGTGCAAAATACATTAATATATCTGGCGCTTGAGTAATTTATATAGATATGAAAAAATCAAAAAAACTTTTTGTAGGGAATTTTAATGATTTTTTCTCTACTTTAAAAGATATTTTGAAAAACTACGATTTTATGAAAAAATAAACATTAATCGACTTGTTGAAAAAAACAATTCCCGCATTTTTTTATGAAAATTTTAAATGGTATTTAATGGTATTTTTTCAAAATTTTTTTTTTATCAAAATTTAGAATTTTTTCAAAATATTAACTTTATTTCCTAATAATTTTGACATTATTTTCTCAAAATCTTAAATTTATTACTTAAAATATTTATTTTGTTTTCTCAAAATTTTTACTTTATAAAATTTATTTTGAAATGTTAGTAAGTTTTGACATGTTGCTGAAAGAGATGTAAAATTGATACAAGAGTATAATGATAAGTTTACAAAGGATGAAGATCAGAAGCAATTCATTATTCAAATCTTATATAGAGCTAAAAATATAAAAATGAAGTTAATGAGTTTATATTATGAATATCTCCAAAAATATGAACTTTATGAAAAAATCAAAAGAGACCTTTTTTGTAGACAATTTTATTTCCTACAAAATTGCTTTCAATGATTTTTTCTCAAATCCGTCTACTTTAAGAGATATTATAAAAAACTACGATTTTATGAAAAAATAAACTTTATTGTTTAGAAAAAAGGAATTTTTTTAGGGTGTCGGAAAAAATTTAATTTTTAAATACCACTCTAATATAAGACGTAATTTTTGTTTTGAGAAAAAAAGCATAAAAAACTATTTCTAGAATGTAATTTTTATTTTTTAGCAATTATAACAATTTGTAAAAAAATTATACCTATAAAAATTTACAACAGTAATTGACACAAACGTAACAAGTGAGTATTTATAAAATATCAAAAATAATTTAGGAAATTACAACCCGTTTCAATTATTTTTTTTTCAATTAAAATTAAAATAAAATAAGAATAGAACATTTTTGGATTATCCCCAATACTATAAATTTAGTATAGAAGGCAATTCAAATGTACCATGATCAATAATTTTCAATATTTAGGGTATAATAAGATCCCGGCTCTCTTGTAACTTGGTACAAAAAAAAATACAAAAAAATTAAAAAAATAAATAATGAACGATCTTAAGTAACAACAAGTTTCACAAAAACTTTTTTAATAGCAGTAAAAACAAAACACGTTCAAATATTGAGCACAATACTTCCAGAACAGAAAACTCAAATCAAGCATGGATGATCAATCTATATCAGCAGTGGGAAGGGTTTTTGAGAACTATAAGGGGGGTTCTGACGTCCAAAAGACGCCACTGTATATCAGTGAAACTGTCAAAATCACCACTAACAGAGTTGCTGTATCATAACCTGTCTTACCAATGCACTAGAGTGAGATAAAAAGCCAATGTGCATGTTGTGTCAATAGAACTATGTTCGCAGCCATTTTATTGTTTATATCTCATTTGGGCGTATTTATAAAATAAACATTTTCTGTTTTAGAGTTTCTCAAAATCTTGACTTCATTTCCCAAAATTTTGTCGTTAGATTTTCAAAATATTACCTATATTTCTCAAAATGTCAGCTTTTTAAAATTTTAACGCTATTTTTTCGAAATTTTTACATTTTTTTTAAAATAACTATTTAACAAAATTTTCAATTTTTTCTCAAAATATTGACGTTATTTTTCAAAATATTGACTTAATTTTCTAATATTTTTTGATTTGTTTTCTCAAAATTTTAAAATTGATTAAAAATTTTGAGTTTTTCTCAAAATGTTAAAATTTTTCCAGTTTTAACACTATTTTCTCAAATTTTTGTCGTTATATTCTCAAAATATTACCTATATTTCTCAAAATGTCAGCTTTTTAAAATTTTAACGGTATTTTTTCGAAATTTTGACATTTTTTTTAAAATAACTATTTAACAAAATTTTTAATTTTTTCTCAAAATATTGACGTTATTTTTCAAAATATTGACTTAATTTTCTAATATTTTTTGATTTGTTTCCTCAAAATTTTAAAATTGATTAAAAATTTTGAGTTTTTCTCAAAATGTCAGCTTTTTAAAATTTTAACGGTATTTTTTCGAAATTTTTACATTTTTTTAAAATAACTATTTAACAAAATTTTTAATTTTTTCTCAAAATATTGACGTTATTTTTAAAAATATTGACTTAATTTTCTATTTTTTGATTTGTTTCCTCAAAATTTTAAAATTGATTAAAAATTTTGAGTTTTTCTCAAAATGTCAGCTTTTTAAAATTTTAACGGTATTTTTTCGAAATTTTTACATTTTTTTTAAAATAACTATTTAACAAAATTTTCAATTTTTTCTCAAAATATTGACGTTATTTTTTCAAAATATTGACTAAATTTTCTAATATTTTTTGATTTGTTTTCTCAAAATTTTAAAATTGATTAAAAATTTTGAGTTTTTCTCAAAATGTTAAAATTTTTCCAGTTTTAACACTATTTTCTCAAATTTTTGTCGTTATATTCTCAAAATATTACCTATATTTCTCAAAATATCAGCTTTTTAAAATTTTAACGGTATTTTTTCGAAATTTTTACATTTTTTTAAAATAACTATTTAACAAAATTTTTAATTTTTTCTCAAAATATTGACGTTATTTTTAAAAATATTGACTTAATTTTCTATTTTTTGATTTGTTTCCTCAAAATTTTAAAATTGATTAAAAATTTTGAGTTTTTCTCAAAATGTCAGCTTTTTAAAATTTTAACGGTATTTTTTCGAAATTTTTACATTTTTTTTTAAATAACTATTTAACAAAATTTTCAATTTTTTCTCAAAATATTGACGTTATTTTTTCAAAATATTGACTTAATTTTCTAATATTTTTTGATTTGTTTACTCAAAATTTTAAAATTGATTAAAAATTTTGAGTTTTTCTCAAAATGTTAAAATTTTTCCAGTTTTAACACTATTTTCTCAAATTTTTGTCGTTATATTCTCAAAATATTACCTATATTTCTCAAAATATCAGCTTTTTAAAATTTTAACGGTATTTTTTCGAAATTTTGACATTTTTTTTAAAATAACTATTTAACAAAATTTTTAATTTTTTCTCAAAATATTAACGTTATTTTTCAAAATATTGACTTAATTTTCTAATATTTTTTGATTTGTTTCCTCAAAATTTTAAAATTGATTAAAAATTTTTGAGTTTTTCTCAAAATGTTAAAATTTTTCCAGTTTTAACACTATTTTCTCAAATTTTTGTCGTTATATTCTCAAAATATTACCTATATTTCTTAAAATGTCATTTTTTTTTAAATTTTAATTTTTTTTCTCAAAATATTGACGTTATTTTCTCAAAATTGTATCTTTATCAAAATGTTAAAATTCTTCCAGTTTGAACACTATTTTCTCAAATTTTATCATTTATTTATAAACATTGAAATGTTTTTTAAAAATTTTGTCGTTATATTCTCAAAATATGGCCTACATTTCTCAAAATGTCAATTTTTTGAAAATTTTGATTTTTTTTCAAAATATTAACGTTATTTTCGCAAAATATGAACTTCATTTTCCAAAATTTTTGCTTTGTGCTCTCAAAATTTTAACTTCACCAAAATTTTTTATTTTTTTCAAAATATTGACGTTATTTTCTCCAAATAATAATTTTGAAAATCTTGAATAATTTCTCAAAATTGTTGCTTTGTTTTTCAAACTTTTTTTACTTTATAAAACTTATTTTAAAATGTTTTGACATAATTTTTTTACTTATAAACCTTTTAATTTTTCCAGTCAACATTCTGACGTTATATTCTCAAAATTTTACCTATATATCTCAAAATTTCAATTTTTTTTATAATTTCACTTTCTCAAATTCATTTATATGCTTCATTTTTCGAATTTTCATCTCTGAGCTTGAGTTCTCTATTCAGAATTGTCATTAAATTAACCTATACGTTAACTTGCTACATAATATCCTTCATTCGTTCGTATCAGCCTATCAGTATGCGATCTTTGCATATTACTAGATTTTCTCCTTAAAACTAAAACCAACGATACTAAAGTAATGATTGAGGTTAGCAGTGACCCGTATTGTATAGCTAACTTTATAGTCGGTGCTGTAAAAGTAACTAAATTAATAGTATTTATAATATCTTGAGGTAGAGTATTATCATCGAGAACCTAAAAGAAAAATAAATTTATTATTTAATAATTATCAAATCTGAGTTTAACTTACCCCTTCTAAAATAGCAACTGGAAAAATCATGCCGTCTTCAAAAGCATCAAGTTTAGCCACATTTGCAGCCTTCTGCAGTTGAACATTTACTTGCAAACTATTTTTAGCACTCATGGTAAAACCCATAGTGGGGTGGATTTTGAAATAAGTCTTATAATCTCCTCCATTGGGGCGCAGACCAGTAAAGGGTTCTAAAAGGCGTGGATCTGCTCTATGAAAGTGTGGATGCGAGATGAACATAGGGGCATCTAAAAAGAAATATATATTATAATTTTTACATTATTATTTCTTATTGTAGACTCACCATAGTTGCACATTGTGACATTAAACACCCCCTTGAGTGGACATTGCCCATTTTCCATGTTACAGTAACATCCATTTTCAGGTTTTTCTTCGACACTATCAAAAATGTCTTCAGGATGAACGTATTGATAGGCGGGTACCTTGCCATTCAAAACGGTTGTTTCCTTTTCGAAATTCAAAGGCATTCTGCGACAAGCTTGAGGGAAAAAATAGTAAAGAGGTTGCTTACTTTGGACCAACTTTGGAGGTTGTAGTGCTCCATCGGTACCTTTCACACTGAAAATACAATTTTAATATAATATATACCCAATTTTAAATGACGCAGTATTGATAGAAGGATGTATATATGTATATATAAATTTTAGAAATAGATATATTACCTGTTACAAGTATTGCCAGAAAAATAGTCTAATTCACTTTTTCCATCTACCTCTTGCACCATTGCATAGTTATTCATATCTCTTTCTCCAGTGTTAATAGTAAATATTGAAGAGGATTCTCCAATTTTCTAAAAAAAAAAAAATCATAATGTAATATAAAATTCTTATATTATGCATTTAATCATTACCAATGGGGATATGATTACTAATGTCTAATAACAATTCATTCTTTTGACCTTATTTTAAATTGAACTCGCGAGTTATAAGGCAATCCACAAAGAAAAATGCATTGCAAGTGGATAGAGATATATAACAGCATTATACCCGCTTTGAAGTTGAAAAGAGACGAGTAAATTGTTGACGGCCAACTAATATCTATGATAATACACGTGATTGAAAGCCTACACGCTTCAGCATCATAGTTGCGTGAAAATAAAAACTCAAAATATATTTTTAAAATGTTCTTGTGTTCTATTTAAAAGTCAAAGATTTTTAGTGCGGGCCAGGGGCAACTTTGCCTGCGGCACTATCCACTACAATTTGATCCACGAGCCGGTCAACGTTTTGAACAAAGTCCAACCGTATAGATGAAGAAATTGTATCAATCTTAGACGATGATATTCCGTTCATCCCAGATTAAATCCAAATGGATAAAAGTCCAGAGGAAAATACTAATGTGCAGCCATCGAATAGTCAACTACCTTTATCTAGAGATAATTAACCTTTCGTGCGAACAGAGAGTCAACCCTCATCATCTATAGAGTTTCAACCCTCCTCATTTAAGAAGAATCAACCCACCGTCAGCCAAGTGAAATCGTCAAGAAGACCAAGTGTTGTCAAAAGATTTTGGGAATCTGCTGTAGGTTCGAGGTCCAACATACCTAGGAACACTAATTTCCATGTTGCTTATGAATATTTTTTTTGTTCCTCTAGATACTTTTCTGTTAATTTCGCAATACAAAATTGCTCTCATAGACAATTTACAAGTTTTGCATTAATCATGGAACGTTGCAAATTTGCATTTATTTATAGAGAGATATTTAAATCGTTTTTCACACGGGAGACGTTTGGTGTACATGATTCTTGTCATATAGACCCTTGTTGTTAGTCGTCAACAATGAACACCTGAGTTCGCGAGTACAGGACCGTCTTTAATATGTTTCTAAACCATCCGTTTTTGAACAGGTTGCAAATTTAAACTCAAAATAGAATGTCTTTACAGACTGGCCTGTTATAGGGGTTATTCACAAAAATCCACATACAATAACTTGAAGATACTTACCGAAGCCATCAATCCCATTTTATCAGGTGTACCTTCAGGCAAAAACGTTTTGGCAAGTTCATATAGTTTATCTTTGTATCCTGTAATTAATGGTCCTGCAGTTATTTTTAGAAAAGCGTCTTCACCTAATGCTGATAGAATACCGTTATAAGCCAATCTTGTAAAATAACCTTGTGTTTTTGTTGCAGCAGATCCACCCTGTAATAAAAAATATATTTTCAAAAAATTGAGAAGCCAAAATAGATCTTTTTTTGATTGTACAGTAATTTTATTCAATTTTAACAATGTACTTACAATGACAGCTAAATTCGGAACAACCAACATGTCACTTTCACGTCCTTTTGACAATCTTGGCATAAAGTTGTAACTTCTTTTTTCCCTGAATGAAATAGTGTCATCAGTTGGAAAAGAAATGTCAATACGTTCTAGTGTTTCTCTAAAATAAAAAAAAAAACAACAGAAAATATTTATCTAGTAGCTCAAAATCTGAATACTTACTCGTACGCATACGGTCCTAATTCATTCAGGTTTAATTTGTCAACATATCCATTCGTATAGTCATCAATATTTGTATAATTAAAAATATAAATATTATAAATTGCTTTGGCAGAAGGTTTTTGCCACATTCTGAACGCGTCACTGTTGTTTTTAAGAACCATTTGCTAAAATAACGAAACATTGCATTTACAGAATAATTTTCTTCTAATTTTCGTTAATTAGAAAGTATTATAATCTAATTTTCTAATGTACTTCGAAAGCAACTCCTTTTTTTCTTGAACCGATATCAAATGATAGTTTTCTTGTGACTTATAACTCCTATTATTTATTTTCTAGTGAATTTGCAATAAATTTTGCAGTTATTGTATTCTAAATTCAGCTTTTATTTGGTCAATATTTTGCAGGGAAAATTAGCATTTATTTTTGGTACAAAAAAATCCTATCTAGAACGTTTGGTCCATTTTGAAACTTTTAAAAAGTATTTAGTTATTTGTGCTAAAAAAATTATGTAGGGTAATATTGTTCCAATTTAAAAAATCGGCACATCCTTTAGATGTTTTGATAGAAATATTCAAAATAATTAGGATTAATATTAAAAAAAAAATCACGGTTTTAAAATATAATTTAAATTTTTCCTACACTATTCTTCTGGACCTTTATGAATTAAACTATTTAGAAGAAGAGAAAAATTGTACAGTACACTCCGACATTCGTGATGTTTTAAATGGCATACTTTAGAAATTATATATATATATATATATATATATATATATATATATCGTCGGCTGGACTGCAAAACCTCGTATCTGCGTTTCCAATAATTTTACAGGAGAGGGTAAAACCTGTCTGAAAGAATAAATTATCGATTTTAATGTTATACTTTTGTTTATTAAAACTCAAAATACATTCCCTTCTTGGATATTAACATTGAACATACAAAAATAAAAAACTTTCTAACATTTTTCACATACGAGCTATTGAACTACACAAATAATTTAAAAATATCAAATACGAGGTTTTGCAGTCCAGCCGACGATATATATATATATATATATATATATATATATATATATATATATATATATTTAAAAATTATCTACTTACCGATAGTACAAAATTATCAAATGTGCTAGTAAACCATGTAACTATTGCTACAAACAGACTTGTCGAGAATAGTAAAGAAAGTCCAGTAGTAACTGAAAAAGAAAGAAACAATAATTAATTTAATTAATTAATAAATACTTAATAAAATTAAAGTGAGTCAATATTGCGTGGTTATGGTAAGGCACCTTTATATGTATAGATAAAAAAGTCAATTTATCTTACAACTATTTCTCGAGTTGACTACCTCTACCTGACGAGTCCCAATTAGAGCGAAACTGAACGTATAGTAAGAGGAAAACATAATTTTTAGAGGAATAGTTTGAAGGTGTGAGTTGAATATTCTTATCCCTATTTTTTACTTTCCTATCTGTATACAGATATAAGGAAAGTATAGGAATCATTATTTTTTTTCGACCTCGAGTTTTCGACGGATTTTTACGTTTTGAGGTCCCCTGAATCCGTTTTGACTATTTTCGCGATGATGTCTGTGTGTCGCATAACTCATTAACCGATACACAGAAAAACACCAAATTTTAAACTTAAGCTTTGTTCCAGCGTCCAATGAACTGATTAGATTTTGAGCAGAGTCGGAACATCTGGGGGGTACTTTATGGGTGGTCATTTTTATATTTTATGGAATAAGTATATCTGTTATTTACGTTTGGGGAAGAAAATTCTTCAAATAAAAGTTACTTCTTATATTATTATCTAAAATTTTTGTTTTATACAAAATTTTTCTAAAATGGACCGTATTCCAGATATTTGAAAAATGTGTAAATTTTGAAATTTCAAGAAAACTCAAAAACGGATAAACAAAAAAAAATTAAATTTTAAACTTAAGTTTATTTCAGCCTGATGTGAAATGATTAGATTTTGGACAAAGTTGGAACATCTGGGGAGTACTTTATGAGAGGCCGTTTTTATATTTTATGGAATATATGTTATTTATGTTTGGAGAAAAAAATTGTTCAAATAAAAGTTACTTCTAATATTATTATCTATAATTTTTGTTTATGTCAAATTTTCTTGAAATGGTTCATATTCGAGAAATTTGACAAAATGTGCAAAATTCTGATTTTTATGAAAATTGTTAAACTAAAAGTTGTTTGCGATATCGATCTCTATAATTTTTGTTTATACATGATTTTTCTAAAATGCACCGTAATGGAAAAATTGTAGGAAAAGTGGTAAATTTAAATTTTTCAGTATTTTCGTTTTAAATGAATATCTATAGAAAAATGTTTCGAGGTAGATGTATGTGAAAAATGTATATATTTAGTTTATCCTCTAAACATTTATAGAGGTGCTGCAATAAGTTGTACAAAATAACCGGAAAAAGCCTATAATAACTAGATAGGAAAGTCATGTGTTGGACACATCAGATTTTTTAATTGAATCTTTTCCGAAAAATTGATTAAATAGTCAAATTATTTTGAGTGTGATTAGAACTACTGTTTGAGCTGACTACCTCTACCTGACGAGTCCCAATTAGAGTGAAACTAAACATATAGTAAAACAAAGGAAAACATAATTTTTAGAGGGATAGTTTGAAGGTTTGTGAGTTGAATATTCTTACCCCTATTTCTTTTAATTGAATCTTTTCAGAAAAATTGTTTAAATAGTTAAATTATTTTGAGAGTAGATTAGAACTACTGTTTGAGCTGACTACCTCTGCCTGATGAAACCCAATAAGGGTGAAACTGAACGTATGGTAAAACAGAGAAAAACATTTTTTAGATTTTTTAATAGATATTAACATTAGAAAGAAACTTTTTATCATAAGTATGGATAACCGCTTAAAAAACTCTTTACGAATGTTTAGCTCATAATTAAATTTTCAAAAAATGTTTCGTCTACACTACAAATTAATTGTGAGATTGATGCGATTTTGTTTAAAAAAAACAAATATTTTATATTTACAAAAAAATACCTCGAAAGATAGGCGTCCTATTAGACTGGAGAAATAAGATAGAATACAAGCATTTGTTGTAAAATTTAGATAGTCATTTAGGCATTGGATTGAATGTATATTTTTGTGTATTCGTTTAGAACGATTTATCCACCATTTTTTTTTATTGTAGTTGCAATTAAACTACCTAAGTCATTTTGAATGAAATATTAAATTTACATCATAAATAATTTAAATAATTATGTGTCATAAAAATTCGAATTTGCAATAATAATACAAGAATTTTACAGTTTAAATCGATAAATAATTTTTTATTTCATTGTTTTCCTTCAAATTTCGAGTTTTACAATTATTATTAGAAGAGCATTTCGAAATTATGTAACATCTATGCAATTGACCCGTTAAATGATAACAAAATGGCGCCTTTCCAAACAGCCGATTTATCAGTGGCTATTAATTTTTCGTAAAATATCACTTATCAGTAATTTGTTAATATTGTTTTCTTTACTGAGTATATAAAATCGAGAAATGAATAGCAAAAAACTGGAAATTCCTATTTCTAAAAACAAAATAAAGATTTTTGAATCTATTTACGTCATACGTATGGAAACAAATGTGGGGAAACCACAAAAGATTGATGTGTTTGTTTAATATTTTCACCGTTAATAGGATAATATTTTTCCAATTTTTGGTATTAATTGAAAGAAATTACAATATTAATTTAGACATTCGGATCTAGAGGAAAAAGGACGTTATACACTTAAAGCTATTAAATTATGTTATTCAAGGTAGTCCAAAGCGGGCGGCATAGCAAAAAAAAATTATTTTTCAGTAAGAAAAATGATTATTTTTATTTTTATCATTTTTTACTTTCCTATCTGTATACAGATATAAGGAAAGTATAGGAATCATGATTTTTTTCGACCTCGAGTTTCGACGGATTTTTACGTTTTGAGGTCCCCTGAATCCGTTTTGACTATTTTCGCGATGATGTCTGTGTGTGTGTGTGTGTGTGTGTGTGTGTGTGTGTGTGTGTGTGTGTGTGTGTGTGTGTGTGTGTGTGTGTGTGTGTGTGTGTGTGTGTGTGTGTGTGTGTGTGTGTGTGTCTGTGTGTGTGTGTGTCTGTATAACGCATAACTCATGAACCGATACACAGAAAAACACCAAATTTTAAACTTAAGCTTTGTTTCAGCGTCTAATGAGCTGATTAGATTTTGGGCAGAGTCGGAACATTTGGGGGGGGTACTTTATAGGTGGTCATTTTTATATTTTATGGAATATATCTGTTATTTACGTTTGGAGAAGAAAATTCTTTAAATAAAAGTTACTTCTAATATTATTATCTATAATTTTTGTTCCATACAAAATTTTCCTAAAATGGTCCGTATTCGAGAAATTTGACAAAATGTAAAAAAAATATTTTTTTATTAAAATTGTTCAAATAAAAGTTGTTTGTAATATAATTCTCTATAATTTTTATTCTTTACATAATTTCTCTAAAATGGACCGTATTCGAGATATTTGAGAAAATGTGTAAATTTCGAATTTTGAAGAAAACTCAAAAACGGATAAAGAAAAAAACATTAAATTTTAAACTTAAGGTTTATTTCGGCCTGACGTGAAATGATTAGATTTTGGACAAAGTCGGAACATCTGGGGGGGTACTTTATGGGAGGCCGTTTTTATATTTTATGAAATATATCTGTTATTTATGTTATTTATGTTTGGAGAGGAAAATTGTTCAAATAAAAGTTACTTCTAATATTATTATCTGTAATTTTTGTTTTATGTAAAAATTTCCTGAAATGGTCCGTATTCGAGAAATTTGACAAAATGTACAAAATTCTGATTTTTATTATGAAAGTTTTTGAAATAAAAGTTGTTTGCGATATCGATCTCTATAATTTTTGTTTATACATGATTTTTCTAAAATGGACCGTAATGAAAAAATTGTAGGAAATTAAAATTTTTCAGTATTTTCGTTTTCCATGAATATCTATAGAAAAATGTTTCGAGGTAGATGTATGTGGACAATGTATATATTTAGTTTATCCTCTAAACATTTATATAACTAGATAGGAAAGTCATGTGTTGGACACATCAGATTTTTAGAATTGATCCCTTAATTATCCCGAAATTTTATGTTTTTTAAACGACTTCAAAAAAGGAGGCGATAATTCTTTAACACGGTGTCCGATTTCAATGATTCTTTTTTTGTTAGGAAGGGGGTATTTTCAGGGATGGTCCCATATAAATTTGGTCAAAACTTAATAATTGGGTCCATGAGAAAATCCTCAAACTCTTTAGTTTTTATGTATTGTCCGATTTATAGGATTCTTTTTTGTTAGTAATGACGTACCTCAGGGGTGGTCCCATATAAATTTAGTTAAGATGTGGTGATGGCATCTGCACGTGTGTGAAGTCGGTTTTTTTAAATTTTTAATTTCTAATACTTTCTAAATGTTATTTGTTGGTTTATTTCAGAATTCCCATAAAAAAACATTTCGATGCAAAATTTCGACAAGAAAAAAGTAAGGAACAAGATAAAAGAAAAAAATGGCGAATAGTTTTAACAGGATAACACTGTAAATGTGTCAACTATTAACCAAGACATTATCACCGAGAAAAGGGATGGATACTTTTCATTGAACCACACTGTATATTACTGTATTTTTTTTCTATGAAACTCTTTCAATCACGCCATTATAATATCATTGTAAATATATTGCATTATCAATAATATTTTATCTAAATTAAAATTGTTTTTTTCATCTTCAACCATTTTATTAGTTTCTTACATAATAATTTTTGAGAAACGTCTAAATAATAATAATAAAAATATATAAACAATATTAAATGTAATCCCATATCTAAAATGAAAAATGGAATTGATAGATATTTATAATCTTTAAAAATTAGTTGATAAACCATATCTGTTGTGATAACCTCTTCGTCTAGACTGCATCATTTTATAGTAGACTAGACTGTGCAAGAGTACGATAAATAGTTGTTCTTTGTTTTTAGTTTTAAATTTCACCATAAATATTTGAAAATAATATACCTACCTTTATATAAGAGTTCGTAGAATCATGTAATAACTTTTACAATGGTAATCTGATTGATATTAGTTCAGATTCTATATCTGAAAAAGAGACAATTGATGCTGCTCGTAAATTAATAAATAAATTTGCTTCTGGTACTGATAAAATTCCATCATTTTTATTAAAAGATTGTTTAGAGTTTTAATCTATCACCTCAAGACAATCTTTAACCTAATTTTAAAAACTCAAGATTTCCAGATAGCTGGAAAGTAACTAAAGTGCGTCCTATACACAAATAGACAAAATAAATTCATAAATCAGAGATTGTAATTTTAATTTGATGTTTTTTTGTAAATAAAAAATTTCAATATATGAAAGGATATTTATTTTCTAAAATGTTTTTGTTTATTTATTTGTGTTTTATAAAAGAATGGAAGCATACTGAATGTCCCAAAACGAATTTATAAATACACTAATCTTTCTATGATTAAAATTTGGAAAAAATGCAAAAACAAGTTAATTAATTCGTTTTGAAATGAAAAATTATATTTTATAATCTGATTGGAAGTAAGAGGAGCAAAATGAAAAACTGGAGGGCTAGGTTGGTACTTATTCTTATATTTTCTCGAATATAACAGTCCATTTTAGAGAAATTATGTATAGAATAAAAATTATAGAGAATTATATTACAAACAACTTTTATTTGAACAATTTTTATAAAAAAAATATTTTTTTTACATTTTGTCAAATTTCTCGAATACGGACCATTTTAGGAAAATTTTGTATAGAACAAAAATAATTATAGATAATTATATTAGAAGTAACTTTTATTTAAAGAATTTTTTTCTCCAAACGTAAATAACAGATATATTCCATAAAATATAAAAATGACCACCTATAAAGTACCCCCCCCCACACAGACACACACACACACACACACACACACACACACACACACACACACACACACACACACACACACACACACACACACACACACACACACACACACACACACACACACACACACACACACACACACACACACACACACACACACACACACACACACACACACACACACACACACACACACACACACACACACACACACACACACACACACACACACACACACACACACACACACACACACACACACACACACACACACACACACACACACACACACACACACACACACACACACACACACACACACACACACACACACACACACACACACACACACACACACACACACACACACACACACACACACACACACACACACACACACACACACACACACACACACACACACACACACACACACACACACACACACACACACACACACACACACACACACACACACACACACACACACACACACACACACACACACACACACACACACACACACACACACACACACACACACACACACACACACACACACACACACACACACACACACACACACACACACACACACACACACACACACACACACACACACACACACACACACACACACACACACACACACACACACACACACACACACACACACACACACACACACACACACACACACACACACACACACACACACACACACACACACACACACACAGACATCATCGCGAAAATAGTCAAAACGGATTCAGGGGACCTCAAAACGTAAAAATCCGTCGAAAACTCGAGGTCGAAAAAAATCATGATTCCTATACTTTCCTTACATCTGTATACAGATAGGAAAGTAAAAATGATAGAACATTTACCAAATTGCAAAAGATAATCGAGAATGTGTTCAAAGAAGAAGAATCTGGACAAAATTTTGGATGTCGATACAACAGTGCCGCCTTTTATAGTAAATAATGACTCATCAAACCTTTAAATTCAGTTAAAAATCCCATTTTTGGGAAAGCTTTTAGTTTCACTCATATTTAATTGTTATTAATTAGGCAAAAACTCACATGCAGTATCGGCTATTGAACACTTTCCAATATGCTTTGCTAATGTCGAAGAGAGTTAGCATTACAGCTAACAAGAAACGAATAATATCAAAGTTGCCGTGAATATGCATACTGCATACACGTGGTCAGCTAATAGCTATGTTGATATTATCCGTTTCCTGCTCACGCTAACGTTAAATCTGTAGTTTTTGCATTGGACAAGAACAAAGCGTATTGTAAAGCGATCAATGGCCAGTATAGCATCATTAATGCATCAAAACTATCGTAAATAAACAAAAGTTACAATAAAACGTTTATCAGATAAGGTTTAATATATCTTTCGATTATTACAAAACCTTGAACGGAAATACCAAATCAATGGAGTGGCGTGACTAGTAAAGATGTCAAAAGTTTATCACTCAAAGGCGTAGTTTTAATAAGTTTTGCATAATTTTAAAACAACCATATTTTTAGAAGGTTTCTAATAATAATGATATTGATTATTGCATTAATGAAATGAAAGCATTGGGATAATTCAATTTTTTACAAAGATAATCATTATAGTACAATTTATAAACATATTTATACAAGGTGTAATCAAAATCTTATACTAATTATTCGAAATAAAGCTATATCAGAGGTAGATGGAAAAAAATTTGAACAGTATCTCTTCTCTACCTACTACTGTATTACTATTTTGTTCTGTTTTGTTATATTACTATATTTAATTATATTATAAAATTAAAACTTGTTGAAAAACACACTGTATTTAATTACAAATGTGTAACTATGTCAATTAATTAAAAACCATCTTGTGAACAAAGTAAAATATGTCTAGACACTAATTGTTTTGATATATACAGATATACAGGGTGTTTCCGAACTTGGCGTCCAAATTTGTAGGAGTGATAGTTATCATAATTTGAGAGCGATTGGCAGATTTCATTTTTACCTAAAAAAAAATTAAAGAAGTGAAGAACGCGTAGACATTTAAAATGAAGAGCAGGGCCGTCGAGAGCCAGGCCGGACCCCAGGACAATTCTCTAGATCGGACAAAAAAAGCTCTTCAAGTAAAAACTTTTCCTCCTCTACTTGAATTGAATTTTTTTCCTGTGTCGAATTTCTCAAACAAAATAAACAAAAAATCTGATGTGTCCAACACATGACTTTCCTATCTAGTTATTACAGGCATTTTCCAGTTATTTTGTACAACCTATTGCAGCATCTCTATAAATGTTTAGAGGATAAACTAAATATATACATTGTCCACATACATCTATCTCGAAACATTTTTCTATAGATATTCATTGAAAACGAAAATACTGAAAAATTTAAATTTAGCACTTTTCCATTACGGTCCATTTTAGAAAAATCATGTATAAACAAAAATTATAGAGATCGATATCGCAAACAACTTAAGTTCAACAATTTTCATAAAAATTAGAATTTTGCACATTTTGTCAAATTTCTCGAATACGGACCATTTCAGGAAATTTTGACATAAAGCAAAAATTATAGATAATAATATTAGAAGTAACTTTTATTTGAACAATTTTCTTCTCCAAACACAAATAACAGATATATTCCATAAAATATAAAAACGGCCTCCCATAAAGTACCTCCCCAGATGTTCCGACTTTGTCCAAAATCTAATCATTTCACGTCAGGCCGAAATAAACCTTAAATTTAAAATTTAATGTTTTTTCCTTTATCCGTTTTTGAGTTTTCTTCAAATTTCGAAATTTACACATTTTCTCAAATATCTCGAATACGGTCCATTTTAGAGAAATTATGTATAGGATAAAAATTATAGAGAATTATATTACAAACAACTTTTATTTGAACAATTTTTATAAAAAATTATTTTTTTTACATTTTGTCAAATTTCTCGAATACGGACCATTTTAGGAAAATTTTGTATAAAACAAAAATTATAGATAATTATATTAGAAGTAACTTTTATTTAAAGAATTTTGTTTTCCAAACGTAAATAACAGATATATTCTATAAAATATAAAAATGACCACCTATAAAGTACCCCCCTAGATGTTCCGACTCTGCCCAAAATCTAATCAATTCATTGGACGCTGAAACGAAGCTTAAGTTTAAAATTTGGTGTTTTTCTGTGTATCGGTTCATGAGTTATGCGTTATACAGACACACACACACACAGACACACACACACAGACATCATCGCGAAAATAGTCAAAACGGATTCAGGGGACCTCAAAACGTAAAAATCGAAAACTCGAAGTCGAAAAAAATCATGATTCCTATACTTTCCTTATATCTGTATACAGATAGGAAAGTAAAAACAGTTGCCGGCCCCCCTTATACCGCTGTCGGGTCCCCATTTGTGTCCGGGCCCCGGGAATTAGTCCCGGCTACCCCCCTCCCCCCCTCTAATCGGCCCTGATGAAGAATTCCATGATATGATACTTTAAAACATTATCACTAAAGAGAAAGGCATAAAGTCAAGTGATATTTTTTTCCAAAAATTCAATATTTAGAACGTTTTAATAAATTTAAATTTAATAAATATTCCAACAAAATTTGAAAACTTTTGTAACTAATATGAATTGATTATTTTTATTTACTGTCCTACAGTTTTTTAGATATCTAAATAAATAACATTATCTTTTTAAAAAGTTATAACTGGAGTTATAGAAACCACTGTAAAACGTTTAATATTAAATTGTATTTATCCATCAAAACTCACATAAATCATAAATAATAACCTAGAATTTAAAATATGTAAGTTACTGAGTTTTAGGAAAAGTTTTAGCAACGTCAACAAACTTTTATATAAATAAAAATTTCCTAGGTTTTTTTTCAAACATTTAGCACTACCTATGTTTCGGAAATTTATTTTTTTTCATTTTCAGGTGCACTCAAAAATAAAATTAAAAAAAAAAACACAAGGGAACGATTACAACAGTTTAAAATAGCAGAACCCCATCTTTTTCTTTTATCGTGTGAAGGTGTATTTGATAAAAGAAAAAGATGGGGTTCTGATATTTTAAACATTTTTAAACTGTTGTAAATCGTCCTTTTGTTTTTTTTTTAAATTTTTTACTGCACTCAAAGATTGAAAAAAATTAATTTCCGAAACATATGCAGTGCTAAATGTTTGAAAATAACAAAATGACCGATTAAACCTAGGAAATTTTTAATTAAGGTCAGGAAATTATCCTCATTTAAAAAAACATAACTTTTATATAACTTAAAAATCCTATTTGTGGAATTTGTATATTGTATTATTTTTTAATTCTAATTTAAAAACTAAAAAACACTTACGTAGTATTCGTTTTGTCTTAAATTCACGTCCAAAAATATACGTCTTCTTAGGCACAATCTCAGCGTTGACTTTTCCCAAAAAATCTTTGGTTAACGCTGGACCTTTCGTGAAAATTTGATTACAATTCTGTTCGAAAAACGAATTTCCACGATATTCCGCATCACAATCGTTGTATCTTTCCAAATCAGGATACATTTCTAAATACCTAACCTCACTTTCGGTGTTTTACAATATAACCTCACTTAATTTAATTCAAATTTGAACTCGGATTCTGGTAAAAATATTATTATCTCACTTTTGGTTCGTTGTTTGTTCTTCGAACTGATAATGGGTGAATAAATGAATGTTACCAGTTTTATATATAAATTTGCTTATCTGTTGAAGAAAATATAAACATGGATGTACTATCGGTTAGTTTTTTAAACGAATCGGATGATTCTATCTGAATTTTTACAGCTGGAACAAACGTTAATGATTTAAATTGTTATGAAGTAAACAAATTGTTTTGAATGAATTGATAGTTCCGCTAAATTAGAAATTCGTTGATTTTTTTTTATAATAACCTTTATTTTGTTATTTATTGATGTTACGATCTGCAGACCTTATCAATTTTGTCGCTTGACGTCTATAGAGATTGCAGTTTCATTTGTAACTGTGTCATCATCAATTATATTTCAAGATGTCCAACTATTTTGTCTAATTATTTAAAATGTATAGAATACAGAGACACCTTTATTTAACAAAAAAGAGAACAATTTAGATAAAAATATTTTCGATTAAATAATAAAACATTTAAACAAAATATCGATAAATTTATAAATTTATACAGTTTTTCTGTGCCATACAGGTGTAGGAATTTTGCTTCCACAGTTTAAAACAGAATAATATTGTCAAAATATTGTACATCTATGTGCATTTACATGATAAGTGCTGTTATGTCAATTTTAATTCTGTCTTAATCGAAAGTGTGTGTGTCAATTCAATGATGTCTAGGAACGTCTAGGAATGTCTAAAAATGTCTAAGAATGTCTAGGAATGTCTAGAAATGTCTAGGAATGTATAGGAATGTCTTGGAATATCTTGGAATGTCTAAAAATGTCTAGGAATGTCTAAAAATGTCTAAAAATGTCTAAAAATGTGTAAAAATGTGTAAAAATGTCTTAAAATGTCTAAAAATGTCTAAAAAAGTCTAGGAATGTCTAAAAAAGTCTAAGAATGTCTAACAATGTCTAGAAATGTCTAGGAAAGTATAGAAATGTATAAAAATGTCTAAGAATGTTAAAAAAAAGTCTAAAAATGTCTAGGAATGTATAGGAATGTCTAGGAACATCTAGAACTGTCTAGGAATGTCCATAAAGATCTAAAAATGTCTAGGAATGTTTAGGAATGTCCAAAAATATCTAAAAATGTCTAGGAATGTCTAGGAATGTCTAGGAATGTCTAGAAATATCTAAAAATGTCTAGGAATGCCTAGGAATATCTAGGAATGTATAGGAATGTCTTGGAATATCTACAAATGTCTAGGAATGTCTAGAAATGTATAGGAATGTCTAAGAATGTCTAGGAATGTCTAGGAATGCCTACGAATATCTAGGAATGCCTACGAATATCTAGGAATGTATAGGAATGTCTTGGAATATCTACAAATGTCTAGAAATGTCTAGGAATGTATAGGAATATATAGGAATGTATAGGAATGTCCAAGAATATCTAGGAATGTCTAGAAATATCTAAAAATGTCTAGAAATGCCTAGGAATGTCTAGAAATGTCTAGGAACGTCTAGGAATGCTTAAGAATGTCTAGAAATGTTTAGAAATGTCTAGAAATGCCTAGAAATGTCTAAGAATGAATAGGAATGTCTTGGAATGTCTAAGAATGTTTAAGAATGTCTGGGAATGTCGTAGAATGTCTAGGAATGTCTAGGAATGTCTAGGAATGTCTAGGAATGTCTAGGAATGTCTAGGAATGTCTAGGAATGTCTAGGAATGTCTAAGAATGTCTAGAAATGTCTAGAAATGTCTAGGAAAGTATAGAAATGTATAAGAATGTCTAAGAATGTTAAAAAAAAGTCTAAAAATGTCTAGGAATGTATAGGAATGTCTAGGAACATCTAGAACTGTCTAGGAATGTCCATAAAGATCTAAAAATGTCTAGGAATGTCCAAAAATATCTAAAAATGTCTAGGAATGTCTAAGAATGTCTAGGAATGTCTATAAATATCTAAAAATGTCTAGGAATGTCTAGGAATGCCTAGGAATATCTAGGAATGTATAGGAATGTCTTGGAATATCTACAAATGTCTAGGAATGTCTAGGAATGTATAGGAATGTCTAAGAATGTCTAGGAATGTCTAGGAATGTCTAGGAATGCCTACGAATATCTAGGAATGCCTACGAATATCTAGGAATGTATAGGAATGTCTTGGAATATCTACAAATGTCTAGGAATGTATAGGAATGTCTAGAAATATCTAAAAATATCTAGAAATGCCTAGGAATGTCTAGAAATGTCTAGGAACGTCTAGGAATTCTTAAGAATGTCTAGAAATGTTTAGAAATGTCTAGAAATGTCTAAGAATTAATAGGAATGTCTTGGATTGTCTAAGAATGTGTAAGAATGTCTGGGAATGTCGTAGAATGTCTAGGAATGTCTAAGAATGTCTAAGAATGTCTAGAAATGTCTAGGAAAGTATAGAAATGTATAAGAATGTTTAAAAAAGTCTAGAAATGTCTAGGAATGTTTACAAATGTCTAGGAATGTATAGGAATGTCTAGGAATGTCTAGGAATGCCTAGGAATATCTAGAAATGTATAGGAATGTCTAGGAATGTCTAAAAATGTCTAGAAATGCCTAGGAATGTCTAAGAAGGTCTAGGAATGTCTATAAGTGTCTAGGAATGCCTAGGAATGTATAGGAATGTCTAAGAATGTCTAGGAATGGTTAACAACGGGTTACAGACTGAGAATCGAGCAAAGGAAGGTATGCTTTTGATAAGGAAGTTTGAGCGGTCTCTGACAATAATATTAAATCTTTTAAATGCTTAGAAATGAGTAATGTGGTCAGATGAGTAATTGGAGCGGTTTTTGGAAGGCTTCAAAATAAGTTTTGGTTTCTAAGAAATGTTGTGTCAAACACTTACGGATGTGAAACATTTGAAAGCATTTTTAAAGTAATATGTAAAGTATATGTAATACAATGCGTTTTTTGTGCTTATAAATGAAAGTGGACCTGAAGATGACACATTCTGTGACAAGGTTATGGAACATTTGATTATCCCTAATTCAGGACCCTATTCTGAGCCATATATTTTTTGCCAAAAATAAATCAGCTCTATAATATTTCCCAATTAATTAATTGCTTTTCTGACTATGATTATCACACAAAAAAGCATGCTCTTATGCAAATGGCGCCACGGTTTATTCCTCATTGTTTATAATCATTATTTTTGTTTCGTATATCGGTATATTCCATTAAATGATTTCAATAAACATTTCGTAGATTATTATTTTTGTTTATTGGCTTATGATTAATTGCTGTACTTATTTTTTCTTTTCGATAGATCTAACTGTTTAGTTTTTTATCAAAAATTGGCGGCAACTGTTTAACCTTCAATTAATTTAGGAATAAACATTATTATTATGAATTTTAATATTTATTTTCATTACTACGTTTGAATATCTATATCCTATATGTATTTTTTACCTCTAGAACGTTTGTTTATCTACATCGAACAGGGTTTTATATATTTCAATTTGAAATGAGATGTAGTGATTGGAATGTCTTGGAAAGTCTAGAAATGTCTAGGAATGTCTAGGAATATCTAGGAATGTCTAGGAATGTCTAGGAATGTCTAGGAATGTCTAGGAATGTCTAGGAATGTCTAGGAATGTCTAGGAATGTATAAGAATGTCTAAAAATGTCTAAAAAAAGTCCAGAAATGTTTAGAAATGTTTAGGAATGTTTACGAAAGTTTACGAATGTTTACGAATGTTTAGGAATATCTAGGAATGTCTAGAAATGTCTAGGAATATCCAGGTATGTCTAGGAATATCTAGGAATGTCTAGGAATGTATAGGAATGTCTAGGAATGTCTAGGAATATCTAAAAAAAGTCCATAAATGTTTAGGAATGTTTACGAATGTTTAGAAATGTTTACGAATGTTTAGGAATATCTAGAAATGTCTAGGAATGTATAGGTATGTCTAGGAATGTCCAGGTATGTCTAGGAATGTCTAGGAATGTATAGGAATGTCTAAGAATGTCGAGAAATGTCTAGGAATGTCTAGGAATGTATAGAAATGTATAGGAATGTCTAGGAATGTCTAGGAATATATAAGAATGTATAGGAATGCATAAGAATGTCTAAAAATGTCTAAAAAAAGTCCGGAAATGTTTAGGAATGTTTACGAATGTTTAGAAATATCTACGAATGTCTAGGAATGTATAGGAATGTCTAGGAATGTCTAAAAAAAGTCCATAAATGTTTAGGAATGTTTACGAATGTTTAGAAATGTTTACGAATGTTTAGGAATATCTAGAAATGTCTAGGAATGTATAGGAATGTCTAGGAATGTCCAGGTATGTCTAGGAATATCTAGGAATGTATAGGAATGTCTAGGAATGTCTAGGAATGTCTAGGAATGTCTAGGAATGTCTAAGAATGTCGAGAAATGTCTAGGAATGTCTAGGAATGTATAGGAATGTATAGGAATGTATAGGAATGTATAGGAATGTCTAGGAATGTATAAGAATGTATAGGAATGCATAAGAATGTCTAAAAATGTCTAAAAAAAGTCCGGAAATGTTTAGGAACGTTTACGAATGTTTAGAAATATCTACGAATGTCTAGGAATGTATAGGAATGTCTAGGAATTTCCAGGTATGTCTTGGAATGTCTAAGAATGTCTAGAAATGTCTAAGAATGTTTAAAAATGTCTAGAAATGAATAGGAATGTCTAGAAACGTCTAAGAATGTTTAGGATTTTAACAGAAACAAGTGTTGGTTTATTCTGTTTGTTTTTTTAGTTTCTCCTCAACGAAATAACTTACAGAAGAAATATCAGAGAAGACTTTAATCTCCATAGAAGATATTTTAGAAATCGTTTTTTATTGAAGAAACATCAGCATGAATATAGATGAGTAGATAAAAATTTTAAAACCCAACAGTTTTTAAATCGCTATACTTAGTAATGTCCTACTTTACCGACAGTATAGTTTAACTGTTTACGAATGTTTAGGAATATCTAGGAATGTCTAAAAATGTCTAAGAAATGCCCAGGAATGTCTAGGAACATCTAGGAATATCTAAGAATGTCTAGGAATGTCTAGAAATGCCTAAGAATGTCTAAGAATGTATAGGAATGTCTTGGAATGTCTAGGAATGTCTAAAAATGCCTAGGAATATCTAGGAACGTCTAGGAATGTCTGAGAATGTCAGGAAATGCCTAGGAATGTCTAAGAATGTATAGGAATGTCTTTGAAGGTCTAAGAATGTCTAGGAATGTTTAGGAATGTCTACTTGTTAGAAATGTTGGAGGTGATCATATATTAATTCCTCAACATCTTCTATCTTTATAAAATTTACTGCAATATTTTTGGAAATAAAAAATCCAGGTCTAGTATTTTGGTTATACACCTTGGCCAACTACCATGGAGTGCTAACTACATTTTTGATCTCTGATAGCCTCGTTCACTTCTTTTCCTTTGGTTGTAGTAAGTCTTGAGCCCTAATAGACATTAATTTTCAGATTAGTGAAGTGGTGTTGAGGATATCATACCTAATAACCACCTTTAGGTACTTATTTCTTATTAACTACTTATATACTTACTGATTTTGGGCAGATTATTCTAATTGCTTGTCACAGTACATTGATGCGACTTATCCAGATGGTAACTTACATTTTGAGTGAAGTCATAGTATTTTGACATGTTTATGAAACCTTTTGTGGATTTTTTTTAAATTTTTAGTTTAAAATATACATTAAATAAGATAAGCTGAATTTAACCTACTGGGAATTGTTATATTTGTGATTGGGTAAGTTTTTCTTATTAAAATATTTATAAATAGATTGGACATAAACAAAGTTTTCACATACATCTTAAAAAATCAATATAAAATGGGTTAGGTACTAAGTTTATCAAATCTTCTGTTTCATCCCTACCTCTTTTTCCTTTTTTATATAGTTTTAAACATAATAATTAATTATTTTAAACATTCTTAACAAAATTTTCGTGTTTATTATATTTCTCATTTAAATTAGATAATCTATTTAATACAACGACTTTTAATCTTTAGCTACCAAACTTCACATAATGATTAATTACATTTGTTACAAATTGGTATCCCGTTTATCATCCTGAATAATATTATTCCCCAGATAAGAGATATTTTTGAATTTTATTTTCCATTTCACGTCAATCGAAGATCAAAAAATGACCGACTGGACAACTCGTTATTAATCTTTTATAGAAAACAAAAATAACGTACAATGTTTCGGGAATTTGTTATCGTTTTAATATACTTAATCAAATTTGATGTAATACGTGGGTAAAAGTTTAAATTATTTGGTAAAATATAGAAGAATTATATGATAAACAATCTAATGTTAATGTTATTTAATATAAAAAACACATTATTCTAAAAAAAACACTTTTAATGGACGCGGATTTCAACAAAACTGAATGTAACTTTCTGGTAACAAATTTAATATAAAAATATAATAAAACTGCAGTGTCCTTTGTAGATTTATGCAATTCATTTATTAACATTTAAACTATACTGATATAATTAAAAAAACTTTTAAATTAACACTGCTTTTTACTTGTTTCATAAACTAATAAAATTATTACTAAGTTTGGTTTTTATTAATGTTAATTATTAATATTTCCAATGAAATCAAGTAATACAACAATTAAGCTGTATCATTTCTATAAGCCAAGCAGTTCTCCTTCATCATCATGATTTGTTGTACCTACAGAGTTTAAAATTGGTGCAGAGCACATTTTCGTGGAATTTAAATGAGTTTGATACACTTGTTTCGCGTATTGTTAGGAATTTTAGAAAATTTATTAACTCTAGGGTAAAAAAAAATATTTTAACTAGACTCATTAAAAACTATAGGTAAATAAACATGTATCAGTCATATATTTATCGTACCAGAGCAGTGGTTGCATTTTAAAATAAGTTTCCGCTAGTAACACCGTGCAGTGAATTTGTACTCGCTAATCTTTTGTGAAGTACATAGGTTTTTGATTCGAAACAGCTGTTAGTGTATTTCTGGAGCAGTTAAACAATCATGATTTTTACTGGAAATTTCAAATATTTATTCTTCAGCTAGCATAAAAAAATCCCTCCCTTTATTGACCTCATCCTACTTGATTCCTACGTTGTTTGTATGTTGTGTTGCCTACATATTACTATGAATGAGTATACAGGTTATATACTATTTAATTTTAGTACTTATTGTGTCGGTATTCATTTAATTATTTACTGAAAATAGCGTATTTAAAATTTAGAACATCGTGCTCAAAAGGCTAAAAATGTGGTCTTCGTGACTAATTTCTCGAATATCTTACATCTGTATCACCTTCAGGATACTTTGAATCATTCCAAAAATTAAAGCAGTGACCCTATCTATTTCAAATTTTTATTTTTATTAGAATAAACCTTTCTGAAGGTCTCAACAACATTTATCATGAATATTCCAAAAATTGTGGTCTTGGTGACTAATTTCTCAAATATTTACATCTGTATCACCTTCAGGATACTTTGAATCATTTCACAAACTTAAGTATCTGTTTTAAATTTTAATTTTTATTAGATCGAACTTTTTTAAAATTGTATTTGATTTTAGGTCATAAAACGTAGTAAATACAATATACCATAAAACATTGTATGATTTCTACGTGCTCGCATGGTCATATAAACGTCCGTTAAATGTTAAAAGTTAATGGGCGAAGACATTCATATTTATAAACGTTACAATAAGATAGTAATATGCAATTATGTACAAAAAACTTTTAGTTATGGCTATAAAATTGATTACAATCCAAAAATAACCTTCACTTAAAGTGTATGACCCGGTATGATTTGAGGTTGTAATAACAAAAAGTGATTACGTAAATTCATGATAAGTATAATAAAATTAAATTTTTGTGCGGGCTTTTCTCACTTTCCTAATCATTTGGATGCAATGCAATGTTGAAATTTAGTTAATTAAATATTGGAAACCTATTTAAAAACAAATAATAATTATATGGCGTATGCGTCTATCATTAAGTCAGTTTTACCAAAAAGAAGAATTTACTTTAACTATGTGGGACTAATGAGGTCCTACAGCCAATTATTTCAAATCAAATAGGGCAATGAGACTTTATTCCTGACCACCCTTTCATAATGGGAGGCGCACGTGTCATATACATTTGAACTGATAGAAATAAGAATAAAATTATGGTATTTATATTGAAACAAAGTTAATTTTACTAATAACGACAACCATGTATATTTCCTAAACCCCTTAAAATTGGTGAGAATTCAATAAATGGTCTCACAACATTAATTTTATATTTCTGTTTAATTTATAGATAAATAGATAGTATTTTCGTTTAAAAAAAGACAGGGGCGCATATATAGCGGGTAATTACCGCCCCAAGACTAATATTGCTTATATAATTTTGTTTTTATTTTTATTTCTACTGGAAGTACTGGATACTGGATCACAAAAGTGATAGTGATACTAAAGTGACTTTTGTACTAAATTCTTCTCTACTAAAAACTAAAACGCACATCCGAATCCGACTTGAATATCTCTCAAAGTAACAACTTACATAGACATCGAGCGCGCGACGTTGCGAAATTAGACTGAAAGGTACTGCGTCGCGTATTATTTAGCAGATTTGAAATCTGAGATAGGAGCGTACTGGATAACGCTCTTAAAATAAATTGAAATGTTTCCAAATATTATTGTGCATACAACATACCTATGGATGACTGGATTCGGGAACAACATATCAACTATTGGGGAAGCACCCCAAAACAGGCACACGAAAAAGCCTTCATAGGCAGACCATGTCCCAAAAGAGAGAGAGAGATATGCTTTATTGTCGTAAAAAAATTAACAAAAATTTTATAGACAAAGCGTGTAACTTAAATACTAAACATATTATAAAAATAACTAAACAGCAGAAAAAACAAACAGAAACAAACAGACAAAATAGGAATAACAATTGCAATGGATATGCAATATCCGTCATTATAATTATTCTAATTTAATTTTTAAATTTAAATTTAAACTTTAATATTTAATTAATGCCATTGTATGTGGAACTCAAATGTCTAAGGTACGTTATAAAATTCTGCTACTGTGTAATATGGTCTTTCTAGAAGAAAAGCTTTAGCCAGTCTTCGGAACTTATCGTATGTATTTATAGATTTTAATTGCATCGGAAGGTTATTATACAATTTTTTGGCATTGTAGGTAATGGAATGTTTTAATAGGTCAGAAGTGGGCATTGTTAAATAAACATCAGTCTCTAAATTTCTTGTAGGATATCTACGAGTCGGTCTTTCGGATAAATTTTGAATGTGCTTGCGAACTAAGCAGACGGATTCGAAAATAAATAGAGCAGGAAGGGTTAGAATTTTGAAATTTTTGAAGTAATTTTCGCAATGTGTCCTACTACTTAAACCAAATACATAGCGGATTGCTCTTTTTTGCAGTTTAAAAATAGATTCAAAAAGGTATAAGCTACAAGAACCCCAGAAAGGTAAACCATAGCGAAGGTGAGATTCGAATAAGGAAAAGTAGGTTATTAATGCAGTAGAAGGAGTCAGCTCTTTAGAAACCGATTTAATGGCAAAACATACGGAGGATAATTTTTTTGCTAAGGTATCTATATGAGCAGACCATTTTAGAGAATCGTCTATATAAAGACCTAAAAACTTGATTGAAGTCACCGTTTGGATCAGATTATTGTTTAAAGTTATAGGTTGTAAAGTACCTCTGTAAGACAATGCTACAGTTTTACTGGTGTTGAAACAAAGTCCATTCGAATCAGACCAGGACTTAATAGTCACTAGATCTTCACTTATGATAGATTGTAATGTCTGCATGTTAGAATTATTCCAGGTTACACTGGTGTCATCAGCAAATAAAGTAATTCTACCACTTATTCTTAAGTCTGTGATGTCGTTGATGAATAATAAAAACAAAATTGGACCTAATACTGATCCTTGAGGTACTCCACTGCTTATTGCTAGATTTGTAGAATCCTCACCATTCGCCCGCACCTGTTGATTTCTATTTTCTAGGTAAGTTTTAAACCATTGTAAAGGAGAACCCCGTATGCCATAAATTTGTAACTTATTAATTAAAATATCATGATTTACACAATCGAAGGCCTTTGCGAAGTCACAAAATACTGAAGCGGTGAAAAGTTTATCATTAAGTGATGTGTATATTTCATTAAGAACGGAAAACATTGCGTCGCTAGTGCATTTTTTAGGTAGAAAGCCATACTGATGAGCTGTGAGGATGTTATGCTTGAAAAGAAAGGGCAAAAGACGGTTTTTCATTAGCCGTTCTACTATCTTCGATAAGGTAGGCAATAACGCGATAGGTCTATAGTTACAGGTTTTGGTTTTGTCGCCACCTTTATGAAGTGGGATTATTATAGCTGTTTTTAGACAGTTAGGAAAGAGACCAATTTCAAAGGATTCATTAATCAGTGAAGTTAAAATGTTGATTACTACATCCGATATATTTAGAAATATTTTGGTGGACAGGCCATCAATTCCACAGGAAAATTTATTTTGGATGTTGTTTATGGTTTGCACTAGTTCATGCTTGTCTACTGGCCTTAGGAAGAAACTTTCAGTGATCCTTTTAGTAGGTAGGAGGAAGGAGAGAGCATCCTGACTCGGAGCTATGTTAGATTTGATATTTTTACTTACATTTACGAAATAATTGTTTAGTTCATCTGGGCTAGGATTTACACTGTTTGAAGAACGGGTTTTATTCCTTAAGTCATTTATTATAGACCAGGTTTCTTTGGAGGAGTTTTTAGCTCTTGCGATGCGATTTTTGTAATAGTTTTTCTATTGGAGAACTACTATCAATGAATAGGAACCAGTTGAAAGTGATAACAGGGTTCATGACGGTGCACGCCCCAGTAAAGGGACACTTGAACAAAATTGGCATGTACAATGGGGAACTCATGTGCCGACTATGTCACAAGAAACCAGAAACGGCCAAAAACATACTGTGCAAATGCGAAGCTCTAGATCGCAAAAGACAGGCTCTTTTTGGACAACCCCAGGTTGATCCAACAACGTATAGAACCCACTCACATAAGGATCTGTACAAACTTGTACAAGGTACAAAGGTGATAGAGTGGGTGCTATGAACTAACATGGGGTAAAACACAATAAGCCAATAGGCTTCAGTGTTATTCGGAGACACATAGTCAGACGAGCCCAGGAGAGAAAAAAAAATACCTACTTTGTGTATTCTCTTCGTACGCCAATGGATTCACGCGAATTTGCTGACGGTCTAGATGATTTATTTAAGAAAATAAATAAATTGTTATTTTATGTAAAAACAAGACGTAACCATGACCTAAAGTATTTTGGGACAATTGCAGATTGTTGATCTATGACCGAGTTTCGTAGAATTCAGCCAAAATAAAAATTTTGTTATCAATGCAAATTTTGTTACAAAATTATAATTTTGAAATCACATGATAATATTTTATTATTACATTATAATTATTGAAGCGCATCTTTTTTTAAGACCAATAATCTTGCCATATATCGAGTGTTCATAAAATGAATATTTAATATTTTTAAAGGGCGGTGATCTGAAGATATTTGAAAAAAATTGACCTGAAGACATCATCTTCAAAGAGCTCTAGCTTCGAAACCAAAGCTCCAAGAGCACATGTTTATATGAACTTTTCACTCTATTTGTGCATGTTCTACATGCCCTAAAAATCTGTAACACGTATTCATTAACACTCTGTATATATTTTTATATTTATTAAATATATTGTCTTGTTTTTCAGTGTACTTTAATGTTTTTCAATGTGATAATACATGGAAAAATTTTTTTGAACAATGAAATGAAAGTTTTTTGGATTTTTTTGATATTCCTTTGTGGCGCTATCATAAATGCAGAAAAAAGTATACCTTATATGGGACAGACATCAGAATTAATAGCTGTAGTTGTTGTAAGTAACTATATCTATATTTTTTTAATAATTTAATAATTATGACCAAAGCTGTCATCTTCACTTGACGTGTATTTTTAAGGATAATTCTTTATCGCGTTTTTTGATTTTTATAAGAAAAGGGATACCTCAGAGATCCGTATACAGTTGGTCAGGATCTAATGATTTATGAGAAAATAAAAAGAGTTTTGAGTTTTTAAAAATTTACTTGTTAAAAAAATAACTCATAACATATTGACTACGTTTTTTTGTACATCTATAAAGCAAACAATAATGAGTTTATTTTTTTTTTTTTTTTAGTTATTTCGACACGGTGATAGAGCTCCTTTACAATCATGGCCCAATGATAAATATTTTGAAGAAAAATATTGGCCGAATGGTTTAACGCAGTTGACGCAGGTAAAATATTGATATAGTTGTTTTTTATGATGTGTACATTAATTTACATAAATTATTCTAATAATTATTTACACTGGTTTTTAACTAGAGGTCAATTGTCTTAAAATAACAATTTGGAATAAACAAATCGTAATTCATATGTCTATAAATCGATGAAACTTGAAAAGTTGTTCTGGGTAAATTTTTAATAGTTATCCGATATCTCCAAGACTACAATTCTTGGAATATTCACAAGAAATATCGATGAGACCTTCAGAAAGGTTTATTCTAATAAAAATGAAAATCTGAAATAGATAGGGTCACTATTTAAATTTGTAGAATTTTTGGGATGATTCAAAGTATTCTGAAGGTGATAAAGATATAGATATTTGGAAAGATAATCAGTCACCAACACCACAATTTTTAGAATATTCATGATAAATTTTGATGAGATCTTTAAAAAGGTTTATTCTAACAAAAATAAAAATTTAAAATCGATAGGATCACTACTTTAATTTTTGGGATGATTCAAAATATCCTGAAGATGATACAGATGTAGATATTCGAGAAATTAGTCACCAAGACCACAATTTTTGGAATATTTATTATAAATTTTGGTGAAACCTTCAGAAAGGTTTATTCTAATAAAAATGAAAATCTGAAATAGATAGGGTCACTATTTAAATTTGTAGAATTTTTGGGATGATTCAAAGTATTCTGAAGGTGATAAAGATATAGATATTTGGAAAGATAATCAGTCACCAACACCACAATTTTTAGAATATTCATGATAAATTTTGGTGAGATCTTTAAAAAGGTTTATTCTAACAAAAATAAAAATTTAATATCGATAGGATCACTACTTTAATTTTTGGGATGATTCAAAATATCCTGAAGATGATACAGATGTAGATATTCGAGAAATTAGTCACCAAGACCACAATTTTTGGAATATTTATTATAAATTTTGGTGAAACCTTCAGAAAGGTTTATTCTAATAAAAATGAAAATCTGAAATAGATAGGGTCACTATTTAAATTTGTAGAATTTTTGGGATGATTCAAAGTATTCTGAAGGTGATAAAGATATAGATATTTGGAAAGATAATCAGTCACCAACACCACAATTTTTAGAATATTCATGATAAATTTTGGTGAGATCTTTAAAAAAGTTTATTCTAACAAAAATAAAAATTTAATATCGATAGGATCACTACTTTAATTTTTGGGATGATTCAAAATATCCTGAAGATGATACAGATGTAGATATTCGAGAAATTAGTCACCAAGACCACAATTTTTAGAATATTTATTATAAATTTTGGTGAAACCTTCAGAAAGGTTTATTCTAATAAAAATGAAAATCTGAAATAGATAGGGTCACTATTTAAATTTGTAGAATTTTTGGGATGATTCAAAGTATTCTGAAGGTGATAAAGTTATAGATATTTGGAAAGATAATCAGTCACCAACACCACAATTTTTAGAATATTCATGATAAATTTTGGTGAGATCTTTAGAAAGGTTTCTTCTAGCAAAAATAAAAATTTAACATCGATAGGATCACTACTTTAATTTTTGGGATGATTCAAAATATCCTGAAGATGATACAGATGTAGATATTCGAGAAATGAGTCACCAACACCACAATTTTTAGAATATTCATGATAAATTTTGGTGAGATCTTTAGAAAGGTTTCTTCTAGCAAAAATAAAAATTTAACATCGATAGGATCACTACTTTAATTTTTGGGATGATTCAAAATATCCTGAAGATGATACAGATGTAGATATTCGAGAAATGAGTCACCAAGACCACAATTTTTGAAATATTCATTATAAATTTTGGTGAGACGTTCAGAAAGGTTTATTCTAATAAAAATAAAAATTTGAAATCGATAGGGTCACTAATTTAATTTTTGGGATGTTTCAAAGTATCCTGAAGGTGATACAGATGTAGATATTCGAGAAATTAGTCACCAAGACCACAATTTTTGAAATATTCATTATAAATTTTGGTGAGACGTTCAGAAAGGTTTATTCTAATAAAAATAAAAATTTGAAATCGATAGGGTCACTAATTTAATTTTTGGGATGTTTCAAAGTATCCTGAAGGTGATACAGATGTAGATATTCGAGAAATTAGTCACCAAGACCACAATTTTTGGAATATTCATTATAAATTTTGGTAAGACATTCAGAAAGGTTTATTCTAATAAAAATAAAAATTTGAAATCGATAGGGTCACTAATTTAATTTTTGGGATGTTTCAAAGTATCCTGAAGGTGATACAGATGTAGATATTTGAGAAATTAGTCACCAAGACCACAATTTTTGAAATATTCATTATAAATTTTGGTCAGACCTTCAGAAAGGTTTATTCTAATAAAAATAAAAATTTGAAATGGATAGGGTCACTATTTTAATTTTTGGGATGATACAAAGTATCCTAAAGGTGATACAGATGTAGATATTCGAGAAATTAGTCACCAAGACCACAATTTTTGGAATATTTATTATAAATTTTGGTGAGACCTTCAGAAAGGTTTATTCTAATAAAAATAAAAATTTGAAATGGATAGGGTCACTAATTTAATTTTTGGGATGTTTCAAAGTATCCTGAAGGTGATACAGATGTAGATATTCGAGAAATTAGTCACCAAGACCTCAATTTTTGGAATATTCATTATAAATTTTGGTGAGACGTTCAGAAAGGTTTATTCAATAAAAAAGAGGTTTCTATTATTTAAATTTGTAACCTAAAAACGACACCAATGTCTAAGAATTTCGTCTAATATTCTGCGACCTGTAAACTGCAAAACCACCTACGTTTTTTTAACTGTTACCATCTGCATAAAAGTGTCATTAATTTCTCAAAAATCATATGTTTCGTTGAGTTTAATAACCGAAATATATTTAAATTTCATCATTTACACTGAAAACATTTTTTACTTGTAATTTTTTATAAAATTAAAATATCAAGAAGATATTTTATTTTATTATACAAGTAATGGAGGAGTGTTTTGTATATTTAGTTATCTTGTGATAACCAGCATACTTCCAGGTATCCAGATGGGCAATCCATATTCAAGCAGGGATCTGATTGAATTTATCGAGACATCACTAGAGTTTCTGAGCATAAATACAAGAGTTTTCAACGATTTATCAGTAATGTTAGATTATCATCTATCTTAGTTACTCAATTGATGACTGTATCGCAAATAGAATAATCAAAGATTATTTTGTTATGCACCCTAGTAAATGTAATTGTATAACATTTAGAAATATTGACTATCAAAGTTAGCTTTTCAATTTTTAATGACACAATGGTGTGCTTAACTGAGATGCAGCTTTAGGTTAAATTAGTACGATTAAGGGATGATTTTACTGCTATTAACACTCCACCACCCAGGCCCGACTAGGCCGGGATTAATTCCCGGGGCCCGGGCTCAAATGGGAGCCCGGCAGCGTTATAAGGGGGGCCCGATAATAGGGTTTTCTGCAAGAGACATTCGACATAAGAAGAGAAAGGGGACGTGATGAAAATTAAAAAGTTTTAGCTTATTAACTTAGGGGAGTTACTTTTTTTTTTTTTAAGATTCTTTTGGACAGGGCCCGATGTAGAGAATTGTCCCGGGGCCCGGCTTGGCTCTCGGCGGCCCTGCCACCACCACCACTAGATTTACAGCTAAATAGATATTTGATATGATAAAGATGGAAAACAATTCGAATTAAAATTTTTCTTGTTTGTGGTTTTTTTTTAAGTACATTCAGCGATAATTCTTTACTATGTTGCCTGATTTCAATGAATCTTTTTTTTTAGAAGAGTAATACATTATTTTATTATTTTGTTAATGTATTTTTTCTAAGTTTTTTTTTAAGAGTTAAGGTTTAAGCTTGTCATTTGCTTATATCATATGCGCTTCAATTTTTATTTTATTCCAAATGTCTTTGTATTTTAATTATTATCATTATAAAATTATTGATAAAAGTTTTAAATAATATTTCAAGAACTTACCTGAACACAAATATTTACAGCAAAAATCACTGCATGGAATTGTAAAATCCGAATTTGATAAAAAATACTTTTTCGTTATAGTTTTGGGATTTATCGGTGAATAATTCAAGACAGCCTCCATATTTTACAACCAACAAGACAAAATTAATTAAAACACGTAACAATATAAGCTTTTTCGTTTCTCGAATAAGAACTAAACGAAACAACACTGTTTAACAAAAAATATGTCACAGAACATTTGGTATAATGGTATAAACATGTTTTTGATAAAGATTTGAAAAAAAAAATGTATTTTATTATTTTTGGTCCATTATTATCGATAATAAGGTACAAGTAAACTGTGACTAATTCTTTATTGTAATCTTTGAAATATTTTACTAAACTACTAAATAAACAGTTTTAAATTAGCATACCTACCTCTATGACGAATAATGTATTCTGAGAAAAGTGAAAAAACAAACCAAATTTGATTAAATTATTAGCTATATTAGGAAAACATGTTCTTAGTTGTTAAATATGTGCAAATATTAGTAAAAGTTTAGACTATTCTTATTGATACATTTCCAAATTATATAATAATATTAAATAATAATAATATTAATAAAAACGTTCCATAGTAAATATAGGTAGCGTCTCCGAAACATATGGGAATACCAGCTTTTCGGAATCAACAAAGTTGCTGCCATTAGGTTCTTTCGTTCGTCCCACTGGTGTAGGAATGAACTACACCAACGTACACTAAACCTTTCGTTCGGCCCGGTGTAAAATCCACTAAACCTTCCTGTCGGCGATGTGGTGTCCACTGGGGACCTATTTTCAAAGTATGTGAGCACTCATTTCTCTCAAGATTCTCATCAGAAATGTCATACGTCAATGTGGAAACGCTGTATTTAAAGACATCGAGGATTAAAATTCTTAGGAAGATTTTAATTTTCTCTAAATAAACCGAGAGAAACAGTCAGTGAGTTCACACTGGCCCTAAGAGCCCTAAAAATACGGTTTTACGTTGACGTATGACATTTCTCTTGAGAGAAATGAATTCTCTCGAGTTTGAAAATAGCTCCCCAGGTGGATATTTTCTCCATCAGCTATTTAGCAGGAATGAATTACCACAGCTTATACAATACAGCTCCACAACTCCGTGTCGGCGTCTTTGATCTGGCGGTCGAGAACCAAGCAAGACGGAATGGTGCTATCTCTGTTAGATTCGAGGGAAAAGTCGGGCCCGGATTAAACAATTTTTTTATTATTGAAAAAATTGAAAACCTTGGCGTAATAAGGTTGGTTACATGCCATATTAAGTAAGTTTTGGGAAATTAAATTTTTAATTTGTTTTAAATCTGTCAAATATAATTAGAAACATTATTTAAATATAAATATTACGAAAAATAGCACATCTTTCGGATTAGAGGTAAAATAATTTGTATGTGGCTAGTAAAATCCTCGTTAACAAATGTTTTGAGCTAAAACAGTCACTTCACGACAAATTGTGGCTTGGATCCTTTTTACACAATTGTTAAAGAATTGTGTCACGCTCGTGGATGCAAATCAAGTGGTACCCCGTATCTCTAGCAAGTGTTACTCTTCGCGCAAAGGGTTTATACCTAGATAAACGAATGCTTCGACTGAGGTCTGGGAACTCTATGGTATTTTGGAATTATAAAGAATTTGTGCTTTTATTTTAACAATATTGGTTATATTTAGATGTATTCTTATTAATTGAAATACAGATTTGTAGAAGTAATACTTTGACAGTTTTTATTAATATAATATATTCAATTTTTATCTGACCATACCGAAGTAGGGAATTTTGAAACTTTATAGTAATGTGAAATTTGAATTACAATATTACACGATATTACATAATTAGTACTTATTTTACGTAGGTACTAAATTTGTACTTGGAGAAAGTAATATCGATTTTTACAAGAAAAATTGAAAAGTAAATTAATTTAGTTCCTATTTCTGATGTAAAACTTAAACCAAGAAAACAAATAAATAGTAGTTTGTTCAACAAGGGTGGATATGATTGCCATATCACACAAAGACGAAGTTTGAGCACGACGTCGTAGGCGGAGTACTCAATCGTCTGATTGTGATATGAACAATCCACTCGATATGGTCAGTATATTTTTTCTACGACCCACTAACGAAAATCTACAAATTTAAAAAATGATTTTAGGTTATTTAGACAAAATAACTAATTTTAAAATAATTTACGAAGTTGGCTAATTTATAAAATAAAATAAACATGAAAAAATAATTAGTCCTCGGCCTAGATTCGATCCCGGGCTTTTAGCGTGGAAGGCAGATGCTCTATCCTCATCTTCACCGAAACTTTCAGGACTTTAGTTTTAATACTCGTAATTAAATTAGTATCATGTAGTTTGATTAAAATTTTTTTTTTTTAAATGTGGACACAATAAAAACAAAAATGCTATTATTCATCGAGTCTACACAAAAATTTTAATGTACTTTTTCGTTTTGTAGTATGTGCGTAGATTGGCTAATATCCATGCACAGATTACAAAACGAAAAAGTACATTGCCTTTAATTGAACGAATATATTTCATATTCATTCTAGGTAGTAAGAACACTGCAAAAAAAAATAAATTCGTCAATCACCGTTCCTATTTTGATCAACCGACTGCTATTATTTTTAAAATTTTAAATAAATGGCAATTCTGTCAAACTAATTGTCAGTATATTTTTTTGTTATTGAGATTAAACATACATTAAAATAGGTTATTCTTTTGAAAAACGTTAGCATGGATAACTAAAGGGTATTGGGTTAATTAATTCTAAAAGTGTGGTACAAATGTTATTTTTTGTAGCCAATTCTTCAAAATTATTTTGAAATATCTTTTCAATATTGAATATTAGTTCTACAAATTCATCATTTGACAGTTGCAGATTTCCAAATGTATCTCTGAATTGACGTTATCATATGCCTTTAAAAATCAATAAAAAGAAAAATCATCTATTTCAACGTGTTCTTTGTTATATATAAGACAGGTATCACAGGAGTGGATCCTCAAGGCTTTTATTAAAAGGTAACCACATACATACCTGATAAAAATTTTCTGTAGCAACTCGTCTTTACAATAATTTAGGGTGTTAATAATTTCATCATAAAATAAAATACAATGTGTTCCATTTAAAAAACATACATTTTAATTTGCCAGACAAAAACGTGACACCCTGTATATCCAAAGAACTTTTTAAAATATGTAGGTATTTTTCAAATCCATATAACTTTTATTTAAAACTTTTTTGCGTGTCTATAACAAAATAATGAACAATAACGCACTAATGGGACACCCTGTATAAATTATATTTTTAACAATGAAAATTTCTTATAATGTGGTACTTATTGGTTTGGGTCCTTGGGAAAACTAAAGAATGTTTTCTTGCAGGTATAACCCTTATTAAAACAGCTTTTGACTGCACAAACAGAATGATTTCTTTTTTTTTTTTCACTCATTCTACTCACAGCTAAAGAGTCACCAAAATAATAACAGTACCTTTAACTCAAACAAAATCAACGAAATTATAGGCTCCACGAAATTATACAATCAACGAAATTATACGTACGACTCAACACCTTACCTAAGTACGCTTCTGAACACCAAAACCGTCTTTTCCCTTCGAAGGCGGAGCTTAAGCGATGCGCGACGAAATCGACGCAAACCGTTGCCGCCAAGAGAGTGTTTTAGCTGTATTGTATAAGCTGTGGTAATATGCTTGCCGTTCCAGTGCAGTGTTGCCAGTTTGTTACTATTGTAACAAATCTATTACAAGTATGAAGAGTTTATTACATTATTACATGTCGAATAAATCTATTACATTATTACATTTTCACGAACCTCCAACGATTGATGAACATAAACCTTAAACGTGTGTCCTGATTTTCATTTTACCGTTTACTCCAAACAAATTACAATAATAACAATATACCTAAGAAAAATTGTTTTACGTAAGATCCAAAACAATTATGGACATGTATAGTCTATTTTTATGTATAAGACAGTAATAAAACAGCATTTCTAATGCAAAACTTACGGCCATATGCACCATTCTTCTGTTAATAGTTATCAGAGAGTTAACTACATAACTGACTGTTAAATTGACAATTTTGTATTCACCATTACAAAATACGACTAACAATCTGTTAAAGGCGTTGTTAATGTAACAAACCAAATTTGGCCTGTTAATTTTACTTATCAGACTATTTTAATTTTACTTGTTTATTTTGAAGGGTTTTATAGGATATGAACAGTAATATATACGTAACAGACTGATTTCTTACTGAAACTGGTAAATTAGATGGTACATAGATGGTGCATAGCAAATTCTGTTAACACACTGTTATTTTTTATACTACTGTTAGATAACAGAGGACTTAGCTGGACAATGGTGCATATGGCCGTTAGTACGGTAATTTTATATATTTTTACAGAATAATCTAAATATTTCCTAAAATTGTAATAAATGTACCTGAGCTATTACAAGTTTTGGGTCTTTTATTGGTCCTTTATAAACATAAGCTGTACAGAACAATAGAAAAAGGTTTGGACAGGCCAAAAGCCTTGTGTATTAAAGATTACATAGCCGTATCTTAAGATTATTTTCAATAAGTACCTATTTGCCAATTTTGTTTTATTTTAATTCCAAGAATTTCTTACAGTAATCGAATTATAAGTAGATAAATAACTTCCCAACAAATTTCACCGAAAATGCGATTATTGGTTTTCCATTTAGTAAGGAGGTCCAAGTTGTGTATTCTTGACAGTTTACTAAATGTCGTTTAGTTGCAACTTGCAAGGTGCAGTGTGAATTCTAGTGTGATCATGGAAAATTTGGAAGGGCCGCGTAAACGAAAAAGAATCGGTCCTTTAACAGTTAATGAAAAAACGTTAATATTTAATTATTTTAAATCATTTACAGACAAAAATTTATGTAAAAGTGTTGATGACACAGTGGAATTAGTTAGTAGTACGCTTGGTGTTGGGAAATCTACGATTTACAGAGTTGTTAAAGAAGAGAAATGTGGCGAGTATCAAACAGCACGTAAAGCTTCAAGAAAACCAAAATTTCAATTAGAAAGTCTTTTGAAAGAAAGACTTCGAAGGAAAGTGCATGCGTTCTTCTTTAGAAAAGAATTTCCGACAGTAGACAAAGTTATTACCACGGTTCGGGATGATAAGGATTACCCTGAAATGAGTCGAAGCACACTAAGAAAACTTTTAAAAGAAATAGGTTTTCTATGGAAAACGCATTCCAGAAAGTCTATTTTAATAGAAAGAAGCGATATTGTAGTATGGAGAAGAAATTACCTAAGGACTATAAAAGAAATGAGAAACCAAAGAAGAAATATATTTTATTTAGATGAAACATGGATCAACGAGGGACATAAACCAAATAAATTTTGGCAAGATGAAACTGTTACAAGTCGAAGACAGGCTTTTTTAAATAATTTATCTACTGGTTTAAATCCACCATCAGGAAATGGGCGCAGACTAATAATAGTACACATCGGTAGTTCAAACGGTTTTGTTAAAGGTGGTTTATTAACTTTTGAATCTACTCGTACCGGTGACTACCATGAGGACATGAATGCTGATGTCTTTAAAGAGTGGTTCGAACAAATTATAGATCTTCTTCCTCAGAATTGTATAATAGTAATGGATAATGCAAGTTATCACTCGAGACTTATAGAAAAAATGCCCACAACCACCCAGACAGCACAAAAATATTGCATGAATATTCAATGCATATCTCAACTGCATACTACTATATTCCATGGATATGCCATATCCACCATGGCATATGACAGGAAGATTGCAGGAATATTCAAGGTCACCATGAAACATATGCCCACGACATGTTTTTATCTGCCAAAATATATGTATGGCATATTCTCTGGATTTACTGAGGATATCTATGTATGCCTATATTCATGGTATTTTGAATATTCATGGCATATTCAATTTTTGTAATGCCGTACCAGTTTAGAAAATAAAACCCATACTTAAATACAAAATAAATTTTATTTTAAAAATAAAGCAAATTTTAAAAAATAATACATACATATAAAAAACTAAAAATATAAATTTATTTGCAGAGGTTCTTCACGTACTTTTCTCCTAAAAAAAATGACATAGAAGATATGTATATGTATTACGAGATATTTATAAATTGTTTAGATTTTGATGCTTTCAAAAATAACTGAGATGAAAATATCAGTAAAATAGAAATATTTCAAAATCTTGAGACAAACATTACAGTAATACTTACTTCTATAGCATCTTTGGGTCTCTTTATTTATACTAAAGGCCTCTACATTTTCCGTTGCCATTTCTGTACTGTGGATTTTCCTACACATCTCTAAAAAAAAACAAAAATAGGTTTACATAGAGCCTTATCTGCAATTTTATTACGAATTAACCATATTTGGATTTCCTCTTAACACTTTTATATTAATCAGTTACTTTATTACTAAGAATAGGTAATTAATTAGCCTTAGATGTCTTTGAATTAATATTATCCTATACAAAGAGAGCTGTTCAAATAAACTCAAATTCTTGAATTTTACACGAATTTTTTCCTGATAAAAAGAATAATGGTATTTCCTCGGAAGATTCAGTAAGAAGCTTACATTTTAAATTCATCTGAATCTAATGCTATCATTATTTGATAACAAAAAAGTCTCGTCTACCAATTGATTTACACTTCTTATAAAATATTTATGATTTTAAGCACCACACTGATACTACAGAAGGACCATATATTATAATTAATCAGACTTACCCCTTAGGTGAAAAAAAAAACTAAAACTCCATCAAGTGGCCCCTCCACTCATATCTATGCAAGTGGCACGTCTCTAGCAAATTTGACAATGTTTGGTTATGTGTCATATTCTTCCTCTTTTTTTTTTCATTAGTGGCCTTCACCGTTTAGAGTATTTGACCAGGGTATCAATAATAAAAAATATTCCTCAATAAGGCACTATTAGGTAATTTTTACTACCAACTACAAATACGTACTAGGCGCATACTTTTGACTGTTAGAATCATTATTTTGTCCTTTTCTTTTCTACATTATAGGAAAAACTATACATACTTATTTTATCTATGAAGAGAAAGATAATTTGATCTCGGAGGTTTGATTTTTTTTATTAATTGAAAATAAGTTTGCATGATTTAAAGTTACATTCGGGAGTTCTAAGTCCACGTATTTGTTTAATTTAAGTCTTTATAAACTAAACAAGGATGATCCTTTTAACTATGGCTTCATTTGTACTTATAAATAATAAAACAAAATAGTTAAATATAATATAATATTCTACAGAGATATCCATACAATATGAAAAATGAATATGCAGAGCATATCAAAAATACATATGCCTGGAATATCATTCTAGAATGTAGAATATGAAATATATTCTGTGAATATTCCATAAATATTGCAATATATTTTGGCAAATAGGCAGATTGGTGGCATATGCCAGGGATATAGTGTGCTGTCTGGGCAAGTGGTTAAAAAAAGATTTACAGAATTGGCTAAATTCAAAGAATATTAAGTTCCATCCCGGTTCTGTGAGAAAAGAACTGTATCATTTGTGTTCCCTTCATAAAGAGAAATTCAAAAAATATGAAATTGATGAAATTGCAAAAAATTGTTGGATGACGGTGGTTAGATCACCACCATATCATTGCGAAGTAAACCCGATTGAACTGATATGGGCACAGATAAAGGGAGAAGTTTCAAGAACAAATAATTCTTTTAAAATGAGTGATGTTAAACAGTTGTTTTTGGAGGCTGTAAATAATGTGAAGCCGGACAACTGGGAAAAGGCAGTAAATCATACGATTAAAGAAGAAGAGAAAATGTGGAAGTTGGACAATATTACTGATGAAATGATCGAGCCATTCATTGTAAATATTGGTTGCGACAGTTCATCTTCTGATTTCGATTCTGATTTGGATTTGTAGGTAAGAAGTAGGTTTTATATTAAAATTATTATTTATGAACGTAACGTTGTTTAAAAGTCAAAGTTTAAACCCTTATACCTACATAACCCGTTTGACACAATGTTCTTAACATACCTTGTGGAAAAATAAGACATTTTAGAAAAAATTGCACTTTTTTACCTTCAGCTGTTTAGAAGTTATAAGCAGGTTAATTAGGTGAAAATATAAGTGTATACTCGAGGAATAACTTCAAAAAATATTTTAACTGTCTACTAAAAGAAGTGATACGCCTATGGATTACGAACGCTTTATTATTTTAATACTCTCTCATACATAAAAATAGACTATAGTAGTGATTTTGTTAATGGATCTAGGTTCATTTGTACCGCTACTCGTTACGAAATAAACCAAGCTTAAAATGTCATTTTTCCATTAACAATGTCATTTTAAGCTTCGCCTAATTCTTATAACTACCAAAGAGTACAAAATATAACTATAAAAGAAAAGTCACTCGCGGCATTTACAAAGGAAATCGCACTTCAAATGCGTTTTTTCAGAGTACAGAGCTATACCGGGGTTAAGCGGTAAGACGCGCGCGACGCACAGTACTTAAAATACACAGCAGAATCTAACGTAGCGCAGCAAAGGAGCCTTACGCGTTGAACTACACCGGTATCCAGCCGATCGCGAAAGGACTGTGGAGGACTGGCGGCTGATCGCCTTAGAAGGCAGTAATTGGACGAGTGACTCCTCTTTTATATTTTGTACTCTTCGTAACTACAAGCGGTGCAAATGGCCCCTAGTTTCTGAAGCTTTGTCAATGCGCGCTTGCCTCGCTCGATCCTTTCTCTAGTGGTTTAACACAACGGTGGAATCGGTCTTAATCAAGGCATCATTCCACTTACTTTTTTCACTATCTCTAACCTCAATTTCTCTTTTTATTTAGTATGGTGATCTGTTTGAGAACAATCATCAGTGGCCTCTAACCTAAATACGCATACGTTAAACGCGGTCTCTACTTGAAGGCACATTTACTAAACGCGGCCTTTTACATAAAATACAGCTAGCAAAAAAAATTGTACAATACATTCTAATAAAGATTATAATTATGTCAAAATGACATTCAAATCCTAACCTTAGATATTTAGGACCAATCAGCATTTACGATTTATAATTATGACAGCTTACAGCAAGGAAGATATTAATTTTTAAACTCTAATTTGTAGATATTGTATGGCATAATATTATTAGAAGTTACTTGAAATTGAAAATGGAATAAAATAGGAATTGCTTCCAGTTTTAAATTCGTCTTTTCCGGCAGAATTCATAATGCAATCATAATTTAAAAAATGTTTCCAATATATTTTAGTAACTTCAATCGTTCCTAATTCTAGTTTTTGAATCCAGATTTCCGTTCCAACCAGTGATTAACCCAAACTCACCTACTATACATTGTTATCTGAATAGTTAGTAAAGCAGCCTTCCCATTTTCTTATTTTAAAAACTCACTTTCGTTACAACTCATTATAAATACAACATTTTCTTCTTCCTCTCGTAATTCCATCAAAAAAATTAGTTTCTTTGTGTATACATCTAAGTTTGCGTCAGAATAAAAATACCAACAATTAGGAAACTGGTTTTGTTCCAAATTTCATGTTATTAATTTTTTTATTACTAGTTTAATTAAAAAAAAAAATCAATTAAAAGTTCTGCAAGGTCTAACACCTAAAATTCAACCATCAGATATTATTTTTTTGCGTCGTATACGAGGTGCGTCAAAAAATATAAATTTTGCTTAAATATTTGTTATTGTTATTAATTATAACGATCTTCTACTCCTCAAGGTAAATTGAGGGAATTTAAGAGAAATATTCTAGAATTGCGACTTATTTAGATGTATTTTAGTTCTTCAAAAGTTTTAATCAGGTACAGCATTTTGAAACTTGTTTTTTTGTTTGTTGATGTTTCTACGTGATATTTCACACGCTTCGAAGAGACAACATATTTAGCTTGTATGAGATTATTTGTAGTTATATTCCCCGATGTTTCGAATAAAAATATTGTTAATTAAAACCAATTTATTTCTAAAAAATCTATTATCTTTAAAGTTAATTTTTTTTTTATTTTTAGAAAGGTATAAGACGTGCCCATTCGTTAGGTCAATGGTTTCGTAAACGATATGATGCATTCCTCAGTGAAATATACACTTCAAAAGAAATATACGTTTGGTCCACAGATTTGGATAGGACTCTAATGACAGCACAGGCAGTTCTGAATGGTCTTTATCCGCCTAAAAACTTTCAGGTCTGGAACAAAAGAATTCCTTGGCAACCTATTCCTGTGCACACATCACAAAGGCACAAGGATGATATTGTTTTGGACAAGAGGTATAGTTGTAACCAATTATATAAGGTTAGAAGGTGGTTATTTATAACTATGACCTTTAAATTTCAATCCAAAACTCTATTTAACATTCCATCAATTCAATTTTGTGTTACTCGCTATTTTATAACCAATCAGAGAAAAAATAGACTTGGCAACGATGTAATATACCAAAACGCAGCAATAAAAATAAGAAAAAGAAAATAATTGACATATTTTTAATTAATACAGACCACGGACGGTTCCTCTATTGATTCAATTGTGCAGTAAATACCCAGTTTTATTTCCTAAAATGACATAAATAACACAAAAATACAAAAATTTTAATATTTTTATTATGTTTAAACATGTTAATATTTATTTTTTTGGTACGCCACTGCGCTCTGCCTGGTCGCATCTCTGATATGCTGATTGGGTACGAGAGGTTTCCGTAAATGCCTGTAGGTAAAAAGAGAAGTTAACCATATAAAAGTATTTTTGATTATAATTAATTAAAATTATAACGTGACCATTAGTTGTAATTATCTTCAAAAAATGTTTAAGGAATTGTCCAAAATTTCGAAAATTATTGAAAGAGGCGAAGAAAACATTTTATCCTAAGTTAGAACAACAGTATAGAGAAATTGTTCAAATTATTAGAGAATATTCAGGTTGGCCAACTGTAACTCTAGATCAAGTCGAACAATTTAGAAACCAATTATACGTTTTTGAAAATTATAATGAATCATTTATCCCTAATTGGAGTAAGAAGATATATCCACATCCACATTTACATTATATAGCAAGTAAGAAACATATGACGTACACATTTTCCTATTTTCTTTTATTGAATATTCTAATTTATAGAACATTTTTATTTAAAATGTTTTTTCAGCTTTCAAAATGACCGCCATATTGGATATAATACTATTACGGTGCGCTGATATTTGTATATTTTAGATATACCATTGCAAGTTCCAACGTCAACAACTGCATTGGCAAGATTAAAAATAGGACCATTTTTCCACAAACTTTTTTGTCATTTTGAAAATTTTACATGTATGTCTCCTTTATCGAAAGTAGGACCTAAATTTTTGATGTTATCCTGTCACGATTCTTGTTTAATTTCTGCCATGGACGCCATGAAAATCTTTGATTTTAGAAATATTGGATTTTCGGGTGCGTATTTGCATTTTTATTTAGTTTTTCTCTCATTAATTATTGATTTTTATTGATTTTTATTAATTTTTATTGACTTTTATCGATTTATATTGTTTTTTATTAATTTTTATTGATTTCTATTGATTTTTATTGATTCTTATGGATTTTTCTCAATTTTTATTAAATTTTATAAATTTTTATTGATTTTTTATTGGTTTTTATTGATTATTGCTAATCTTTATTGATTTTTATTGATTTATATTAATTTTTTATTGATTTCTATTGTTATTGCTTTCTATTGATTTTTATTAATTTTTATTGATTTCTATTGATTTTTTTATTGGTTTTTATTGATTATTGCTGATTTTTATTGATTTTGACTGATTTTTTATTGATTTCTATTAATTTTTATTGATTTTTATTGATTTTTATTAATTTTTATTGACTTTTATCGATTTATATTGTTTTTTATTAATTTTTATTGATTTCTATTGATTTTTATTGATTCTTATGGATTTTTATCAATTTTTATTAAATTTTAAAATTTTTATTGATTTTTATTGATTATTGCTAATCTTTATTGATTTTTATTGATTTATATTAATTTTTTATTGATTTCTATTGTTATTGCTTTCTATTGATTTTTATTAATTTTTATTTATTTCTATTGATTTTTTTATTGGTTTTTATTGATTATTGCTGATTTTTATTGATTTTGACTGATTTTTTTTATTGATTTCTATTAATTTTTATTGATTTCTATTAATTTTTATTGATTTTTTATTGATTTCTATTGATTTCTATTGATTTCTATTGATTTCTATTGATTTCTATTGATTTCTATTGATTTCTATTGATTTCTATTGATTTCTATTGATTTCTATTGATTTCTATTGATTTCTATTGATTTCTATTGATTTCTATTGATTTCTATTGATTTCTATTGATTTCTATTGATTTCTATTGATTTCTATTGATTTCTATTGATTTCTATTGATTTCTATTGATTTCTATTGATTTCTATTGATTTCTATTGATTTCTATTGATTTCTATTGATTTCTATTGATTTCTATTGATTTCTATTGATTTTTATTGATTTTTAATAATTTTGACTGATTTTTTATTGATTTTTATTGATTTTTTTTTATTTTTATTGATTTCTATTGATTCTTAGGGTCGTTGTGTTAAAAGGAGATTAAAATGACATTGTTGATGTAAAAATATTATTTTAAATTTCGTTTAACACAACAGTGGAATCGGTCCTTATTGATTTTTATTGATTTTAACTGATTTTTATTGATTTTTATTGATTTTAACTGATTTTTTATTGATTTTTTATTGATTTCTATTGATTTTTATGGATTATTTGATTTTTTTGGATTATTTGATTTTTATTGATTTTTACTGGTTTTTTACTGACTTTTTATTGATTTCTATTGATTTTTATTGATTTCTATTGATTCTTATTGATTTCTATTGATTATTATTGATTTCTATTGATTCTTATTGATTTCTATTGATTCTTATTGATTTTTATTGATTTTTTATTGATTTTTTTTTATTTTTATTGATTTCTATTGATTTTTTATTGATTTCTATTGATTCTTATTGATTTTGACTGATTTTTTATTGATTTATATTGTTTTTTTATTAATTTTGTTTTAGACACTCTGATATGGGAATTGAAAAAATCAAAACAGGGACATTTTTTCACGAACATACTTTATAAACATCAAGATTATAATAAAAAATTAGAAGAACTCAAGCTAAACGAATGCGATTTCAATTGCGACTATAAAAGTTTCAAAAATATTATGAATGACGTGATTATACATATCGACGATTGGGAAAAAGAATGTTATCAAGACATCACGTTCAAAAACTTCACTACAACATAACAAATTTGATTATTATTAAAATAATTAACATTATAATGAAAATCTGCTTTGTTTCCCGTCAAATTTGCTCTTAGAGCCTAGAAATGTCCGGCGGCGGGGGGAGGGAGAGGGGCACTGTTTGTTCTACTGCCTATTGTAGTAGCACAAGCAATGTCTCATCTGGTCCCAGTGAGTTGTTTCCTTTCTCTGTTGTAACTAACTGACAGTTCCAGTATTGACAATGTCATGTCAATTGTCATTAGATATAAGATATATTAGTGTAACATCTCCTCCTGGCTCAGATATTAAATAAATATCCGATAAAATACCATGAATCTCTCTTAGATTTTCTAACAGTAGTGATGGCTTCAGTACATCCCCCCCATTGTCATTTTTGCCTTATTAAAATATTCACGCGTTTAAGTGAGTTCGGTATTCCACCAGCTTACTTTTTTTGAAGTTTTCCTGCGCTTAACGAACAGTTATTTTGATAATTTTTAGTACTAACACTTGTTTTAACGGTTTTTAATACTGCCCCCAGCTCTACCCCGTATCCAAAGACTTTCTAGACACTTACAAGTACCAATGTGATTCTAAACAAAAGAAAAGACCAGAGGTCAATGTTAATAACCTCATTCCTTCATTCCAGTTACTGATTATAAAAGGAGGTTCATTCCCACAATTCAATATGTCCCGGTTGGTGGTTAAAATGAATTTAAGCAATTACTCACCTCTTTTGTTGTTTTCCGTGCTGCACCATGCAGGTTTTTGGGCCTGACAGGAGTTTACCAGGTTCCTCAGCTCATCTGTTGGTGGAAGACTCCAGTAAAAGTATGCAGAGGTTATAATGTTGCCTGCTATGATGTCCATCTTAACTGCTGCAGAAATCCGAGCTCAATCATATGCCCTTTGTAGATCCAGGGTTCTGATACTAGTGCTCCGTTTATGTCCTCTCTGATGATGGTTGCGGAGGCTGCCTTGTAATGCTTCAGATTAGCTCGCGCTATTCTGAGCATCCGAAGGTTCTTTCTTCTTCTATCTTTGCACTCTGAAGATTGCCTGCGTTAGACCCAGATAGGGTTTTAACTGCAGGTTTTCTAAAGCCTTCAGAGAATCGTCGTCAATTAACAACACAATGGTTTGACCGTTTGCTTCCAATTGTCTGTGAATTATTTGCCACCGTTCCGTTTGCAGCCCTTGGTTTTGGGATTTGAGAAACGTAAGAATCTTCGCGACGTCCATCGTCTGCATGGGTGTGGGTATCCAAGCTACAACTTTGTTGGTTCGAAAGATCTCGGTGGAGGTTCCCACCATAAGTTGCGCTCCCTGCCACGGTTGGAGATATGGGATTATTTCGCAGAGCCAGGTTTTTGCGGTGTCATTGGCACAGATCAAGAAGAGCGCTCCTTTATGGAAATATCCCTTCTTGAACTGCGGTCCTGATTCCTCTCCGCTCATCAAAATTTCTCTCATCAGTTCTTCCTGGATCCGATTCGCTTGATGTTCATTCAGTTTTTCCATAGGGAATCTTGTAGGTACTACCGCCATTTTAATAGGCGTCGTATAGGAGAAGCCAGCGTCTACCGCTTGCGCTGGAGAAATGGTTGCCCGATTGAGTTGCGGAGTTTGAATTAGAGTTCTTCTCTCAGCCCTGGGTATGACCGGTCGTCCTTCAGCAATAGCCTTCTGAATTGCTATTTTCCTTCTTTGGGCGCCCGAGAGCCGCGTAATCGGCTCCAGGTGAGTTCTGTCGAGTGTTGAGGCAAATCTGTTTCGGTTAGTTTCGTCTTTGGGGCTCGCCTGAGGTATTGTGAGATTACTTCCCCCAGAACGTTTACGTTTGAATGGTCGTCCTTCAGCAATAGCCTTCTGAATTGCTAATTTCTTCTTTTGGGCGCCTGAGAGACGTTTAAACGGCTCCAGGTTAGGCCTGGTGAGTTTTGCGGCAACTCTATTCTGGCTAGTTTCATTCTTAGAGTTTGTGGAGCTACCACTGGGCCTCGGAAGTTGTTCCGCCTGAGGTGTACCCTCAGGACGTTGCACATAAGTTAATTCTTCTGGTGTTGTTTTTAAATTGTTTTGGTCCATATTAGTCCCACGATCAGCTAGGGAAATAAACGTCCGCCCGATCAGAGCCCCGCATAACCGGGTAAGGCTGGATACAAGGGGGTTTCGCCTGGTGCCCCCAGAGGAACGTTCGCGACCGCTTGCCCAGCGGCCATTCAGCTTTCGGCACGTTGCCTTACACCTTAGCTTGGGTTTTCGTTGGAGTGTCGTTTGGTTAGTTAATAGAGTTGCTCTAGAGCAACGCTATTAACGTATCCAGCGGTGCCACGGGGAGGCAGACACTCGATGAATGTATTTCTCCATTGCTATGCAGAAAGAGATACTTACAAGTAAGTAATCTTAACTACAAAGCAATGGCTAAGGCTACAACCAATCCCGCCATACCTCTATGCAGCATCGAAAAGTAAGGGCATATAAAGATATCCGGGTTCAATTCCCAGGAACGACAGGCTTTTTTTTAAATCTCCAATAGTTTACCCTTTTGGGGTTTGCGGATGGTCTTAACGATTCGTAGGGGGATTTTTGAGTATTGTTTCCGAATTTTCAAATTATCCGGGTACGATTATCATTTGTTTTGACACTACTTCAGTGTAAATATTAAATACAAGTTGCTGTAGGGAGTGAAGATAGTTTGGCAACAGATATATCTGGTAAAAATTGTTTTATTGATTGATTTTTTTAAAATTTTTATTTAATATTATTTATTATTATTGATTATTGATTTTTATTGATTTATATCGATTTATATCGATTTATATTGATTTATATTGATTTGATTTATATCGATTTATATTGATTATTATAGATTTTTAATGATTTTTACTGATTTTTACTGATTTTTTTATTGATTTTTATTTAATTTTATTTATTATTATTATTGATTTTTAATGCTTTTTTATTGATTTTCATTGATTGATTTTTTAAAAATTTTTATTTAATATTATTTATTATTATTGATTATTTATTGATTTATATCGATTTATATTGATTTATATCGATTTATATTGATTTTTATGGATTTTCAATGATTTTTACTGATTTTTTATTGATTTTTATTTAATTTTATTTATTATTATTACTGATTTTTTATTGATTTCTATTGATTTTTATTAATTTTTGTTGCTTTTTTTAATGCTTTTTACGGCTTTTTTAATGATTTTTATTGATTTTTTATTGATTTTTAATGCTTTTTTATTGATTGATTTTTTTAAAAATTTTATTTAATATTATTTATTATTATTGATTATTTATTGATTTTTATTGATTGATTTTTATTGATTCCTATTGAATTTTATTGACTTTTAATGCTTTTTTATTGATTTTTTATTGATTCCTATTGAATTTTATTGATTTTTACTTGATTTTTATTGATTTTAGTTGATTTTTATTTAATTTTATTTATTATTATTATTATTGATTTTTAATGCTTTTTATTGATTTTTTAAAAATTTTTATTTAATATTATTTATTATTATTGATTATTTATTGATTTATATCGATTTATATTGATTTATATCGATTTATATTGATTTTTATGGATTTTCAATGATTTTTACTGATTTTTTTATTGATTTTTATTTAATTTTATTTATTATTATTTAATTTTATTTAATATTATTACTGATTTTTTATTGATTTCTATTGATTTTTATTAATTTTTGTTGCTTTTTTTAATGATTTTTACGGCTTTTTTAATGATTTTTATTGATTTTTTATTGATTTTTAATGCTTTTTTATTGATTGATTTTTTTAAAAATTTTATTTAATATTATTTATTATTATTGATTATTTATTGATTTTTATTGATTGATTTTTATTGATTTTTATTGATTCCTATTGAATTTTATTGACTTTTAATGCTTTTTTATTGATTTTTATTGATTCCTATTGAATTTTATTGATTTTTAATGCTTTTTTATTGATTTTTATTGATTTTTTTATTGATTCGTATTGAATTTTATTGATTTTTATTGATTTTAGTTGATTTTTATTTAATTTGATTTATTATTATTAATTTTTGTTGTTTTAATTTTTGATTTTTATTGCTTTTATTGATGTAGAAAAATAAAGTATCCTAGTAATTTAGTTAAATGAAAATTTACGTTTAAAGTTGAAAAATATAGTGTCCCAGTAAACTTTTCCTGGATAATAATTTTTATTAAATAAGATATTTATAAATATATGTTAATTTTATTAATTATTAAGTCAAATAATTATTTAGTTACCAAGTAATTACCAATAGAATCCACATTCACTTTTTTGTATATATTTTGTGGTTGTACAGAAGAAGGAAAGGTAATTTTCGAATGGAGCTTCATTACATCCCCCCCTTTTTTAAAAATTCGATTATTTTACAAATAAAAACGACTGGAACGTAATTAAATTGATTAGATATTCTTCTAAAGTGGTTTCTCCATAAATTGAGTGGAAGGGATGAAATATTTTTACGACATATTAGGAAAAAAAAAATAGGAAAAATTATAAGAAAACAAAGAGAAAAAAATCGTTAGTAGTCACACAAAAAAATGTTTACCAGCTAACATAAACCAAAAAAATACGGTCATGGACTTACCTTTCTGACAGATGTCTTAAAGCTGTCTTTGGTTAATAGTTACGGTTAAAAAAATGGAATTAAAGTAAAATAACGAAATATCTCATAAAAATATGTACTTATATAAATAACATCAATTTTTTTTTTAATTTGAGAAAATTATAGTTAACAGAATAATCTCGAAAACTAACAGGGCGAATCACAATAAAATATATAAATAATAACTTTGGTAACAATTTTATTAGAAATATAATTCAAATCTCGGGATTTAATTAAATTCACCCTGTACTACTTTTTAAATATTGCTCCTACCCAATAAAAAATTATTTCCTTACGGTGCTAGTTTGTTATTTAAAATACCGGGCGATTCTCTACAAGTGAACTCAAAATTTTTTTTAATTATTTGTGTAGTCGTAGAAAAAGTATAGTACGCAAATATTTTTCCCATTGTTTATACTTATAAAATGTTTAACTTTGATTAATGTAAAATATAAAACATCAAGAATCACCCTGTACAGACATTAAACAATTAAGTTAATCTTATTCGTAAATGCAAGAAGATAAATAAAAATATTAAAGATTCATAAATTAAAACAAAATTTCCTTAAACTATATTATTAATTCATAAAATAAACCATTTCTCCAGTCTCATTCATAATTATACGGTGCGTAGAAAAAGTATGGAATAAATTTATTAATTCGCAAACAAACTGTTGAATTTTGTTTTTTTTGTATATTTTTGGATTTGGTTGTATAGAAATAGAAAAATTTATGTTCGAATGGAGGCTTCATTACATCCCCCCCTTTTTCAAAATTCAATTAGAGAAATTAGAATAACTTAAATCTAATATATTAAAAAAAGTTTGATTCGTACCTGAATTATGCAACACCCTGTATTAATCAATGTAATTTTAAAAGATAGCCTTCAAGTTAACCTACAAATTTTGTTAATACATTTTTTAATATCTCTAACCACAAGAATGATATCGAACTTTTCCACAATATTGGTGCACCCTGTATGATGCATCTAGATTATTTTTTAAATCCCCTCCAACACACATTCGTTCCCCATTTTTTATTTTTTTGAATGTTTGTACAGAAGAAAGTTCGAATTTCGAATGGAGCTTCATTACATCCCCCCCTTTTTTTAAAATTCGATTTTTTTATAAAGAAAGAAAAATATAAGAAAATAAATAAGTAAAAAAATCAAAGTAATTATTATATTATCTACATCTTTATTGAGACTTACATTTTCATCTGCACGACGAGGGCACGTCGCAATTCATTTTTTCTTACACTACCTTTTAGCCCGTCCCACTGACAGGACGCGCTTTCTTTCAAAAATAGTTATTCATTTATTGCAAAAATATTGTATTCCATATTTTTTACACGCACTGTATACGCATTTGTATTTATTCGAAAACAGATGCACGGTAAATATCAAATCGTTCATAACTTAATTGTAGGTACTAAGTGTATTTGTATAAGTGAAAAGAAAAATGTATATTCAAAAATATGATCACTTTGAAAGTGATAGAGTAGACTTTATATACTACTTTGTTTTTGTTGCCTTTTTGTAGTAGCGGTTGCTTCTTTATTGACGTTTTAAATACTGTTTGTTGGGTGTTCCTGGGGAACAAAAATTCTTCGAAATATTACCTGAAAATAAAAAACTACTAGTAGTATTGATTTTAATTTATTTTAATTGATTTTAATTGATTTAAATTGATTTAAATTGATTTTAATTGATTTTAATTGATTTAAATTGATTTTAATTGATTTAAATTGATTTTAATTGATTTTAATTGATTTTAATTGATTTTAATTGATTTTAATTGATTTTAATTGATTTTAATTGATTTTAATTGATTTTAATTGATTTTAATTGATTTTAATTGATTTTAATTGATTTTAATTGATTTTAATTGATTTTAATTGATTTTAATTGATTTTAATTGATTTTAATTGATTTTAATTGATTTTAATTGATTTTAATTGACTGTAATTGATTTTAAATTGATTTTAATTGACTGTAATTGATTTTAAATTGATTTTTATCGCTTTTTAATGATTTTAATTGATTTTTACTGATTTTCATTGATTATTATCGATTTTAATTGATTTTTTATTGAATTTAATTGATTTTTTATTGATTTTAATTGATTTAAATTAATTTTTATTTTCCTGAAATATTTTAATAAGCTGGAAATAAAACTGATTAAAATAAAACCTTTCTTACCTCACTTTTCCTTCTGCCGCCATTTTGGCGTTTGCATTTTCGATTCTCATTCTTTTTGTTTGTTTTTGGTGCTGCTCTTGAAAATCTCTTTCCGTTATATCCAACCTATTTATCTAAAAATTATAAAATAGTTATTTGACTAGGAACTAGACAAAGAATTGTTTTCAAATAATTATTTTTTAAATAAAATACTTACATTATAAACTAGGTTTTCTTCGGCTAAAATGCTTTCAGGTGGATTACGTATCCTAGCCAAAGTCTCGCAAAGACCAGGACATTGTCTTCGACTTTTCGGTGTACCCAAACAGCCTGAAATATCAAATTTTATATTAACTAAAAGTTAATTTAAAACCAGTTTTTAAAATTCGAGGATTTCCCATCTTAAATTTCTTAAAAAATCTAAAAATTTCTTAAAAAATCTAGAAATTTCTTAAAACACCTAAAATTTTCTTAAAATAGTTAAAATTTTCTTAAAAAATTAAAAATGTTCTTCAAATCGTTAAAACTTTCTTAAAAAATTAAAAATTTCTTTAAAAAACTAAAAATTTCTTAAAATATCTAAAATGTTCTTAAAAAAATCTAAATATTTCTTAAAGCACCTAAAATTTTCTTAAAATCGTTAAAACTTTCTTAAAAAAATAAAAATTTCTTAAAAAACTAAAAATGTCTTAAAAATCAAGAAATTTCTTAAAACATCCAAAATTTTCTTAACATCATTAAAACTTTCTTAAAAAATTTAAAATTTCTTAAAAAATCTAAAAATTTCTTAAAACATTAAAATTTTCTTAAAATCGTTAAACATTTCTTAAAAAATTAAGTTTTCTAAAAAACTAAAAATTTACAAAAATCTAAAAATTTCTTTAAAAATCTAGAATTTTCTTAAAATCGTTAAAAATTTCTTGAAATATTAAAAATTTATTTAAAAAACTAAAAATTTCTTAAAAAAACTAAAAATTTCTTAAAAAAACTAAAAATTTCCAAAAAATTTCTTAAAAAATCTAACAATTTCTTAAAATCCCTAAAAAAATTAAAACTTTCTTAAAAAATTAAAAATTTCTTTAAGAAACTAAAAAGTTCTTAATTTAAAAATCTAGAAATTTCTAAAAACATCTAAAATTTTCTTAAAATCGTTAAAACTTTTTTGAAAAATTAAAAATTTCTTAAAAAAACTAAAAATTTCTTAAAAAAAACTAAAAATTTCTTAAAAATTTCTTAAAATCCCTAAAAAAAAATTAAAAATTTCTTAAGACATCAAAAAAAATCTAAAAATTACTTGAAAAAACCAAAAAAAAAATTTTAAAAATCTAAAAAAATTTTTAAAGTATTTAAAAATTTCTTTAAAAAACCTAAAAATTTCTTAAATAATATAAAAATTTCTTAGAAAAATCTAAAATATATATTTTTACTTACCAATAAGTATAACTAAAGAAGTTTTAAATAAAACTTTAACTCCTTCGCAAAGGAAGATGTCCCATACCCTCAAGAGGGTATCCCAAGGTAAAGTCCTGGTAAATGCGCATAGAAACCATTCTGTACAATAAAACATCGGTTCTGCACTGACTTTTTTTAAATGCCTATAGACCGGTGGACAAACCTTTTTTAATAAACCTAAAATAATATTAAATTAAAAAATATTTCACAATAAAAGTAATTTTGAATAGTTTAGTGTAATTATGAATAATTATGAATAATTATGGATAGTTATGAATAGTTATGAATAATTAATTATGAATAATTATGAATAATTATGAATAATTATTAATAATTATTAATAATTATGAATAATTATGAATAATTATGAATAATTATGAATAATTATGAATAATTATGAATAATTATGAATAATTATGAATAATTATGAATAATTATGAATAATTATGAATAATTATGAATATGTATGAATAATTATGAATAATTATGAATAATTATGAATAATTATGAATAATTATGAATAATTATGAATAATTATGAATAATTATGAATAATTATGAATAATTATGAATAATTATGAATAATTATGAATAATTATGAATAATTATGAATAATTATGAATAATTATGAATAATTATTTATGAATAATTACGAATAGTTATGAATAATTACGAATAATTAGGAATAGTTATGAATAATTATAAATAATTATAAATAATTATAAATAATTATAAATAATTATAAATAATTAGGAATAATTAGGAATAGTTATAAATAATTATAAATAATTATAAATAATTATAAATAATTATAAATAATTATAAATAATTATAAATAATTATAAATAATTATAAATAATTATAATTATAAATAATTATAAATAATTATAAATAATTATAAATAATTATAAATAATTATAATTATAAATAATTATAAATAATTATAAATAATTATAAATAATTATAAATAATTATAAATAATTTTAAATAATTATAAATAATTATAAATAATTATAAATAATTATAAATAATTATAAATAATTATAAATAATTATAAATAATTATAATTATAAATAATTATAAATAATTATAAATAATTATAAATAATTATAAATAATTATAAATAATTATAAATAATTATAAATAATTATAAATAATTATAAATAATTATAAATAATTATAAATAATTATAAATTATTATAAATAATTATAAATAATTATAAATAATTATAAATAATTATAATTATGAATAATTATAATTATGAATAATTATAAATAATTATGAATAATTAGGAATAATTAGGAATAATTATGAATAATTATGAATAGTTATGAATAGTTATGAATAATTATGAATAATTAGGAATAATTAGGAATAATTAGGAATAATTATGAATAATTATGAATAGTTATGAATAGTTATGAATATTTATGAATAATTACGAATAATTATGAATAGTTATAAATAGTTATGAATAATTATGAATAATTACGAATAATTATGAATAGTTATGAATAATTATAAATAATTATGAATAGTTATGGATAGTTATGAATGGTTATGAATAATTATGAATAATTATGAATAATTATGAATAATTATGAATAATTATGAATAATTATGAATAATTATGAATAATTATAAATAATTAGGAATAATTATGAATAATTACGAATAATTACGAATAATTACGAATAATTATGAATAATTATGAATAATTATGAATAATTATGAATAATTTCGAATAATTTATGTAATATCTCACCCTGTAAAATAAGTCCATCCCTTTGTACCACGTCCATAGTAGGCGAGTAATAATCCTCAAGATATTTGTTTGATATTGAAACAAGACACCAGAAAGCCTGTACAGAGGGCATGTGCATTAACAGAAATGCCGCTACAGGCGCCTGAGCTTGACAGTAGCCAATGTCAGGAAAATGAACGGTATACGCTTTAAGCACGTTAAAAAGCTCTTGTTGTCTAAAAATAGTTCGTATATTATGTTTTGTCTGCTGTTGATAAGTATAAAATCTATTAGATCAGCTACCTTCTTAAAAAGTCCTGTACAAAGCAACAAATAAAATCATTAATAATAAATTACTAACCCTGGTTTATCTTCAGAGCTAAACATCTCATGTAAGGGAAACTGCCTGTGTATATCTTTTTTTATATCTTCAATGCATTTCGGATCACCCTCAGCTTTCAAACATTCTTCATATTTATTCGGTTGTTTGTCCAACAAAACTTTACCTCCACACAAATACAGCCATGCCTTGGGACGCATGGACTGAGGAATACCTATAAATACCTAATTGTTACCCACTAGAATCATTTTAAGCCACTGGGCTTCCGTTTATAGAAAGCCCAGTGGCCTCAGACGCCGAGTGAAATGCGATATATATATATATATATATATATATATATATATATATATATATATATTTAAAGTGACAGTTTTTCTTACTTTTTACGTATATTAAAAAACGAAACTATCATTTTTACCTTTTCTACACCTCTCTTTAACTTTCCTATAATTCGTATCCATATAAAAATTCCATTGCGACAACATTTTCAGCCATTTCCTTTCCCTTCTCAAAACGGTTTCGGCCGGTGGGCCCTGTCTGGGTTCCGGAGAGTACTGAGAACCTCCCAAGAAGCCATGACGGTCCGGAACCGTCGATATTACGCTTCCATCTAACAAAGTGGAAGCTTCAGAGGTTACGGAAATGGCGTCCGGTGCTAGTGAGTTTTCTGAGATCATCTTTTAGTGACGATTATCGTTGTAATGACATCTTCGGAGTCTGTGAATGGAAAAATTGTTTGTTGGATTTTGTTTGCGGTTGTTGTTAAGGGCCAGGGTCAGTTCGGTGATATTGTAATGAAATATTAATAATGGGATATTGTTGTATTTGTTTATTACATATTATTTATGTAAATTATAAATAAAGTATCTGTGAAAAAATGTTTGTCATTTCTGAACAATTATGGCTATAAAATTAAAATCTGATATTTCTTTAAAAAATTAAACAAAGGGGGTACGTTTCAGTGTTGATGAAAAAAATAATTTCTTAAAAAATAAAAATTTATTAAGAAATTTAAAAAATCTAAAAGTTCTTAAAATTTTAATTTCTCTAAAAAATTATTAAAAAATTAAAAATTACTTAAAACTAAAAATTTCTTAAAAATCTAGAAATTTCTTAAAAAATTAAAAAAATTAAAAATTTCTTAAAAAATCTATTTTTTTTAAATCTAATAATTTTTTGAAAAATCAAAAATTTCTTAAAAAATCTAAAAATTTATTAAAAAATCTAAATTTCTTAAGGATCTAAAAATTTCTTAAAAAATTTTAAAATTCTTAAAATTTAAAAATTCTTAAAATCTCCAATTAAAAAATTAATAAAAATTAAAAAATATTAATAAAAATGATTAAAAAAATAAGAAAACAAATAATAATAAAAATGAAAAATTAATTAATAAAAATCTATAAAAATTAAAAAACAATAAAAATTAATAAAAAAAAATAAAAAAATAAATGAAAATAAATAAAAATTATTAAAAAATTATTTAAAAAAATAAAAACAAATAAAAATTAATAAAATCAATGAAATAAATTCAAAAAAATTAAAAAACAAAAATTAATAAAAATAAATAAAAATAGAAAAAATAAATTAAAATAAATAAAAATTTTTTCTCATCTAAAAATTTCTTAAAAAATCTAACAATTTCTTAAAAATTAAAAAATTTAAAAAATCTAAAAGTTCTTAAAATTCCTAAAAATTTCTTTAAAAATCTGAAATGTTCTTAAATTCTCTAAAAAAATTTTAAAAAATTTAAAATTTCTAAAAAATTTAGAAATTCAAAAATCAAAAAAAAACTAAAAAAAAAATTAAAAATTTCTTAAAAATCCTAAAAAAAATTTTAAAAAATAAAATCTAATAATTTCTTGAAAAATCAAAAATTTCTTAAAAATTAACAATTTCTAAAAAAAATCTAAAAATTTATTAAAAATCTAAATTTCTTAAAAATCTAAAAATTTATTAAAAAATCTAAATTTCTTGGAAATTAAAAATTTTTTATCTAGAAATTTCTTAAAAATGCTTAAAAAATTCTTAAAATCTCTAAATAAAAATAAATAAATAAAAATGATTAAAAAATAAGAAAACAAATAATAAAAATTAATAAATAAAAATCTATAAAAATTAAAAAAACATTAATAAAAATTAATAAAAAAAAAAATTAATAAAAATAAATAAATAAAAATAGAAAAAATAAATTAAAATAAATAAAAATTTCTTTCATCTAAAAATGTCTTAAAAAGTCTAACAATTTCATAAAAATTAAAAAATTTTAAAAATCTAAAAGTTCTTAAAATTCCTAAAAATTTCTTTAAAAATCTGAAATGTTCTTAAATTCTCTAAAAAATTTTTAAAAAATTTAGAAATTCAAAAATAAAAAAAAAAACTAAAAAAAAATTTCTTAAAAATTCTAAAAAAATTTTTAAAAAATAAAATCTAATAATTTCTTGAAAAATCAAAAATTTCTTAAAAATCTAACAATTTCTAAAAAAATCTAAAAATTTATTAAAAATCTAAATTTCTTAAAAATCTAAAAATTTATTAAAAAATCTAAATTTCTTGGAAATCTAAAAATTTTTTATCTAGAAATTTCTTAAAAATGCTTAAAAAATTCTTAAAATCTCTAAATAAAAATAAATAAATAAAAATGATTAAAAAATAAGAAAACAAATAATAAAAATTAATAAATAAAAATCTATAAAAATTAATAAAACATTAATAAAAATTAATAAAAAAAAACAAAAATTAATAAAAATAAATAAATAAAAATAGAAAAAATAAATTAAAATAAATAAAAATTTCTTTCATCTAAAAATGTCTTAAAAAATCTAACAATTTCATAAAAATTAAAAAATTTAAAAAATCTAAAAGTTCTTAAAATTACTAAAAAAATTTCTTTAAAAATCTGAAATGTTCTTAAATTCTCTAAAAAATTTTTAAAAAATTTAAAATTTCTAAAAAATTTAGAAATTCAAAAATCAAAAAAAAAACTAAAAAAAAATTAAAAATTTCTTAAAAATTCTAAAAAAATTTTTAAAAAATAAAATCTAATAATTTCTTGAAAAATCAAAAATTTCTTAAAAATCTAAAAATTTCTAAAAAAATCTAAAAATTTATTAAAAATCTAAATTTCTTAAAAATCTAAAAATTTATTAAAAAATCTAAATTTCTTGGAAATCTAAAAATTTTTTATCTAGAAATTTCTTAAAAATGCTTAAAAAATTCTAAAAATCTCTAAATAAAAATAAATAAATAAAAATGATTAAAAAATAAGAAAACAAATAATAAAAATTAATAAATAAAAATCTATAAAAATTAAAAAAACATTAATAAAAAAAACAAAAATTAATAAAAATCAATGAAAAAAAATAAAAATTAATAAATATAATAAAAATTAATAAAAATGAATAAAATTAATGAGTATTTTGTAATTTTAATGAGTGTATTCTATTAGCAAAGTGTAAACAAGGGCATTTTAGTCTTGATTTTTGATAATCCTTGTAAAAAAGCATTTATTTTAAATTTTATTTAATTTAGTATTTGATTTTAGGCATTAAAAAATTCATTTTAATAAGAAAACATTAAAAAATGAGTCTCCTTGCATAATAATAAATTTCCCCCTAAATTCAAGACAATTTTAAGATATGGCAACAAAGCATCGAAATTTTCTCTACTTTACTTATGCCCCAAATTAAAATTCAATATGGATGCAGTAAAATTATCAATTTTACATGAAATCCTAATTTGTGCACAGTTTAAAAACATTCAAAAAAATATGTAGAATGCTGTACATTTTTTGAACTGCAGTATTTTTTTCATATTTTTTAATAGTATTTAATAATTAGAAGGCTTTAAAGAAAATTCAAATTGATACTGAGATATTTAACAAAAACTCTGATATTTCTTTAAAAAATATATTCAAAAGGGGGACTATAAGACACATTTCAATGTTGATAAAAAAAGGAATGTAGGGTTATCCTTGCATTTCACCTGTGCCTTGGCTTCATTACAGTGACCATTCTCATTAAATACTGCACAAATACAGTCATCAACTACACTATTAATACCAAAAACAGGCATATTACAATTTAATTCACTCTATCTGCTATATAATATTGTTTTTCCTGCCATACCTTTTGACACAACAGCATTTAATGAATTTTACCACTCTATAACAGTTTTATGAGCTATTTAATAGGCATAGTGAGTTTTTACTACAAGAAATTGGTGTTAAATGTAGAATTTAGTTATTATATAGTCATTTTAGCCATAAATGATGAATTTTTTAAAAATGTAGTTCATATATCTGTAGCTTAGAGGTAAACTGCACTGTATCATTCTAGTTAGCTTTTCAGTATAGCATTTTCAATGTTGTTTGGGTCATTTTTGGGCTATATAATTACATATTGTTTCGAGAAGAAATCCATTTAGACACCCATTTATTGTCAGAATATTTATGTATTTTTTACCAACCTAACTAATAAAACTTCCTATTTTTATTTTAATTTGTTTTGTATCAACATAGTGCAGTTCCCCTCCAAGGCAAAGATATATAGGTAGATTTTTGTCAGATTAGCATAAACAACATTTGTTCAAATGGCAAAAAGTATCAATATAGTTCATTCATTTTTTTTAATAAGCAAATACCATTTTTTTATTTACCTCTACCTAACTAAAAATGTTACAAAATTAAAAACAAAAAATGTGAAATGTATTTTTGAAATTTAAACCACGTCAAATGTAACTGCATTTGCGAAATATTTAGCAAAAGTTAATAACAGAACAAAGCAATTAAATTCCTGGTGTATAACGAAATTTTGAAGTTTGGTAATTAGTTAATTTGCAATTCAATATGAATCATCTTGTAAATTCCCATACTCAGTGCACAATATGTATTTAAAATTGATTTAAAATGATTCCTATACATTAAATCATTAGCTACAATAATATTTTTGTGGTAAATTAAAAATGCAAGATGTTTACTTACTTACCAGGATCGCGTTTTGAATTTGCTTTTCAACTGGAATTCGGACGTTTATTTTTCACTTTAGTTGATGACAACGTTTGAACTACACTTAAATTTAAATATAACACTTGGAATATAGAAATTATACAAATATTTTTTAATAATAATTAGATTATTTTCTACAAAATATTTGGAGGCGAGGCTTGTTATTTTTGACTTGACAACTAGATGACAATTATGACACATGAGAGGTGTCAAATGTTACAAAATTATTCTTCTTCGTTAATAATTAATAGATGGTCTTGATCTATGAAGGAATGATTGTATACTACTACTATTTAGGTAACCAGCTCCTTATGGCGTTTTTAAATGTTACAAAATAATCCTTCTTCGTTAATAATTAATAGATGGTCTTGATCTATGAAGGAATGATTGGATACTACTACTATTTAGGTAACCAGCTCCTTAGGGCGTTTTTTTTAATAATAATGGATTTTTTTCCGCAAAATAGTTGTATTTAACTACAAAATGGCTGCCCGTTTGAAATGACAGGCACATGATTAATATGGCAACACTGTGAGCCTGGTAGTTTGATAGGGTCAATGATGTAGTTATATAGATTGATCATCTATGTTTTTTAAAAATAAACATTGAAGTAAAAACGTAAGTAAATAATTTTTTTAACATATTCAAAGGCTGGAAATTGGTTTTGAAATACATTTTTGCTGAACAGATTCAAATTAATGAACACTTTCTAGGCAATATGGTCGCAAACGACCCACTTTGAGCAATCTATATAATTATATATGTAACATTGACCCTGTCAATAACAGGGTTGCCATATCTACAGTTCCCACTGGCAGCATTTTGACAGGTCGTTGGAATGCTTAATTAAGCAATCCAATGTCCTGTCAGAATGGATAAAAATGGCCGATGCTTGGCGAAAACATTAATTATTAATTAATTAATAAGAAAACTATATATTTTTGATATTAATACATTTTAGTACCTATAAAAATTAATTTCAAAATTCCTTGGATAATAACCTTCATTACATCCCCCCCGCACTTGCATCCTCGATACCGTTACACATCAAACGGTTATTAATAGAAAGTAGGCCATTAATGGGACCAATTAATGCCATTGTCAACATTACCTGGATGTGTTAACACACGCTCAACGGAAAAATATGTAAAATTGGTAACAAGAAAACTAAGAAAATGTTATAAGCAAAAACTATATTTAATGTATAAAAAAATGTAACAAAATGTCTTCATAACATACGTATTAATATTTCAAACCTAGTGAATAAATAATTATCTATTTCTTTTTTCAATTGACCACAGATGCTATTATATTAATACAAATAAATAAAATTTTACAATCTTGATATTTTTCTTTTAGTTCACTAAACATTTGTTCGTAATATAACACATTTTAATATCTTAATTTAATAATAAAATTGAAGTAACAGTAGTTAATATAACAGTCGAAAATCTCTATCACACTTCTTGTAAATGCTTAGAAACAGCTAGTGATTTAAACGGTTCAGACCACATCTTTCTCAAATCACCCTAAAACAGAAAAACTCTCATCGAGTCGTAGAAAAAATAAACTTTTGTTGGCTCACCTTGAGGTACGCCATTGTGAGCAAAGGTAACAGAGTGAAGGGAACTAAATATAAGAGAGCTGGTTGGGCGGCTTTGAACAGTTCGGATGTGACAGTAGCTGTCAGTAAGCCTAGAAAATAACCTAAAAGAGAACAATGAAAGTAAGTCAGTCTGGATCCGGATAGACCTTGGGATTTCCTATAGGCGTCGTAACGCAATACGAAACACAGCAACAGACCCGGCATCACAATGTCTCCTAAACCTGGAACATTAATAATTTAAATTAGATAGAAATATTTATTAAGTTCAATTTTTGTTTAATTAATGCTAAATTAACAATCATCAACAATAATCAACAATCATCATTAACAATCAATCATCAACAATTATCTACACAATCATTAGAATCAATCCTCAATAATCAATCATAAACAATCAATCATCAACAATCAATCAATCATCTACACTCAATCATCTAGAATCAATCATAAACAATCAATCATAAACAATCAATCAACTATCAATCAATAAATCAAAAAATCAATCATCAACAATCAATCATAAACAATCAATCATTAATTATCAACAATCAATCATTAACAATCAATGATAAATAATGAATTACCAACTATCAATCATCAACAATCAATCATCAACAATCAATCATAAACAATCAATCATAAACAATCAATCCTCAACAATCAATCATCAACAATTAATCATCAACTATCAATCATCAACAATCAATTATAAACAATCAATCATAAACAATCCAGAATCAATCCTCAACAATCAATCATCAACTATCAATCCTCAACAATCAATCATCAACAATCAATCATCAACAATCAATCATCAACAATCAATCCTCAACAATCAATCATAAACAATTAATCATCAACTATCAATCCTCAACAATCTATCATCAACAATCAATCATAAACAATCATCCAGAATCAATCCTCAACAATCAATCATAAACAATCATCCAGAATCAATCCTCAACAATCAATCATAAACAATCAATCATGAACTATTAATCATCAACAATCAATCATCAACAATCAATCATCAACAATCAATCATCTACACTCAATCATCTAGAATCAATCCTCAACAATCAACCATAAACAATCAATCATCAACTATCAATTATCAACTATCAATCCTCAACAATCAATCATGAACAATCAATCAGAAACAATCAATCATAAACAATCATCCAGAATCAATTCTCAACAATCAATCATCAACTATCAATCCTCAACAATCATCTACACTCAATTATCTAGAATCAATCCTCAACAATCAATCATAAACAATCAATTATCAATCATCAACTATCAATCCTCAACAATCAATCCTCAACAATCACTCCTCAACAATCAATCATAAACAATCAATCATCAACTATCAATCCTCAACAATTAATTATCAACAATCAATCATCAACAATCAATTATAAACAATCAATCATAAACAATCATCCAGAATCAATCCTCAACAATCAATCATAAACAATCATCCAGAATCAATCCTCAACAATAAATCATAAACAATCAATAATTAACTATTAATCATCAACAATCAATCATCAACAATCAATCATAAACAATTAATCATCAACTATCAATCCTCAACAATCAATCATCAACAATTAATCATCAACTATCAATCCTCAACAATCAATCATCAACAATCAATCATCAACAATCAATCCTCAACAATCAATCATCAACAATTAATCATCAACTATCAATCATCAACAATCAATCATCAACAATCAATTATAAACAATCAATCATAAACAATCCAGAATCAATCCTCAACAATCAATTCTCAACAATCAATCATAAACAATTAATCATCAACTATCAATCCTCAACAATCAATCAACAATCAATCATCAACAATCAATCCTCAACAATCAATCCTCAACAATCAATCATCAACAATCAATCATAAACAATCATCCAGAATCAATCCTCAACAATCAATCATAAACAATAATCCAGAATCAATCCTCAACAATCAATCATAAACAATCAATCATGAACTATTAATCATCAACAATCAATCATCAACAATCTATCATCAACAATCAATCCTCAACAATCAATCATAAACAATTAATCATCAACTATCAATCCTCAACAATCAATCATCAACAATCAATCATCAACAATCAATCCTCAACAATCAATCATCAACAATCAATCATAAACAATCATCCAGAATCAATCCTCAACAATCAATCATAAACAATCAATCATGAACTATTAATCATCAACAATCAATCATCAACAATCAATCATCAACAATCAATCATCAACAATCAATTCTCAACAATCAATCATAAACAATCAATCATGAACTATTAATCATCAACAATCAATCATCAACAATCTATCATCAACAATCAATCCTCAACAATCAATCATAAACAATTAATCATCAACTATCAATCCTCAACAATCAATCATCAACAATCAATCCTCAACAATCAATCATCAACAATCAATCATAAACAATCATCCAGAATCAATCCTCAACAATCAATCATAAACAATCAATCATGAACTATTAATTATCAACAATCAATCATCAACAATCAATCATCAACAATCAATCATCAACAATCAATCCTCAACAATCAATCATAAACAATTAATCATCAACTATCAATCCTCAACAATCAATCATCAACAATCAATCCTCAACAATCAATCATCAACAATCAATCATAAACAATCATCCAGAATCAATCCTCAACAATCAATCATAAACAATCAATCATAAACAATCAATCATGAACTATTAATCATCAACAATCAATCATAAACAATCAATCATTAATAATCAATCATCAATAATCGATCAATCATCAATAATCGATCAACAATCAATTCTCAACAATCAATCCTCAACAATCAATCATCAACAATCATCTACACTTAATCATCTAGAATCAATCCTCAACAATATCGCTTTCTTACCTAACATACTAAAGTGTCCCGAATTATGAATGCATGGAAACAAAAGTTTACCAGGCAGACTGAGTTTCGGCGCTTCTTTGGCAACGCCCCCTATGTGCAATTTTCTAGCAACTATGCTCACCGGGTTTTCGGCCGGTCTTGTAGCTACCTACAAATATAAAATTGACGGTACAGTGACGTACCTGTATTTCCACTAATTTATTACATGTTAACAGACTTTTATAACATATTCTCATTGGTATGAATGGGCATATTATCTGCCCTGTGGACTGTATATCCGGTATATTTATTTTTACCCGACAATATTGATTTGTAAACCGACTTAAACGGCAAAGAGTCGTCTATTTATATAAAAATTGCTGCGCACCGCACTGGTCTCGCAGAATTCTAGATATTTCTTGAATGTACTAGATGAGAAAATTGTTATAGATGACATAAATTGGATTGCCAAGCCCCTTAAAAGTCACGTGAAATACATAATAATAGCAATGAACATGTAAAGCTAAAGCATATGGACACAAATTTGGAGTTATTTACATTTTTTTTCTACATACCTTGACCATGACATTGGTGCTGAAAATATACGAAGAGAAAAACACCCAAAACACATCGTATATTAATAAACCAGTCAAAAGTAGGGTGGATACTTTTAAACTGGGCAATCTCACAAAGGCAATGAAAGCTACGCATAATCCCATACCCATTGCGTCCATCAAAAGCCAATGACCTAAAAAAATGGCTCATCAACACATAACTCATGTAGAAATCACTATAAAATTTGTTAAACAAGTTTTAATAGTGGATAAAGAAAAGCAATTTAAAACGTTCTTCCATTATACCTAGAAATATAATTACCTGTCAAAACCCAAATACAAACGATGAACATAGATAGAGAAAAAGAAAACAGTTCAGCGGCAGTAAACCTTCCGCACATTCCAAACGAGATCTTTTTTCCATCTGAACATGGTCCTATTATGTATTGACACATTGGCAGAAGAAGGAAGGCAAGAGCAACTGTTGCAATCACTAAAAAATTAAGTACACTTGATTTGTTTTTATATAAATCTCCTAAAATCATTTTTAACAAAGATACAGCTGTTTTTTGTTTAAAAATAATAATTAAAATAAAACACATCCAAACTTCTAGCCAACGAAGTATTTTGTAATACAGCATAATTTTTTATTATTAAATAAAAAAAAAAACAAAGCCATTTACAGGGGTGAAGATAGCAGCCAATTTCAGCAGCCAAAAAAACACAATTCGTCAAATAAATGAAAAGCCAAATTCATTTTTGGCAATTAAATAGTAAATTGCAAGTACTATATAGAATTAAAAGAAAAATTGCTTCCAAATAGCCAAAGGGTTGATTTCTCAATCCTCATATTTAAAAAAATCATAATTCGTAAAATAAATGAAAAGCCAAATTCATATTTGGCAATTAGAAAGTAAATGGCAAGTACTATATAGAATTAAAAGAAAAAAAAACTTCCAAATAGTCAAAGAAGTTGATTTCTCAATACTAATATTAAAAAAAAAATTATAATTTGTAAAATAAATGAAAAGCCAAATTCATATTTGGCAATTAAATAGTAAATTGTAAGTTCTATACAGAATTAAAGGGAAAATTACTTCCGAATAGTCAAAGGAGTTGATTTCTCAACCCTAATATTTAAAATAAAATCATAATTCGTAAAATAAATGAAAAGCCAAATTCATATTTGGCAACTAAATAGTAAATTGCAAGTACTATATAGAATTAAAAGAAAAATTGCTTCCAAATAGCCAAAGGGTTGATTTCTCAATCCTCATATTTAAAAAAATCATAATTTGTAAAATAAATGAGAAGCCAAATTCATATTTGGCAATTAGAAAGTAAATGGCAAGTACTATATAGAATTAAAAGAAAAAAAACTTCCAAATAGCCAAAGGGTTGATTTCTCAATCCCCATATTTAAAAAAATCATAATTTGTAAAATAAATGAAAAGCCAAATTCATATTTGGCAATTAGAAAGTAAATGGCAAGTACTATATAGAATTAAAAGAAAAAAAACTTCCAAATAGTCAAAGAAGTTGATTTCTCAATACTAATATTAAAAAAAAAATTATAATTTGTAAAATAAATGAAAAGCCAAATTCATATTTGGCAATTAAATAGTAAATTGTAAGTTCTATACAGAATTAAAGGGAAAATTACTTCCGAATAGTCAATGGAGCTGATTTCTCAACCCTAATTAAAATAAAATCATAATTCGTCAAATAAATGAAAAGCCAAATTCATATTTGGCAATTTAATAGTAAATTGCAAGTACTATATAGAATTAAAGGGAAAATTGCTTCCAAATAGTCAAAGGAGTTGATTTCTTAATGCTAATATTTAAAAAAATCATAATTCGTAAAATAAATGAAAAGCCAAATTCATATTTGGCAATTAGAAAGTAAATGGCAAGTACTATATAGAATTAAAAGAAAAAAAAACTTCCAAATAGTCAAAGAAGTTGATTTCTCAATCCTAATATTAAAAAAAAATTATAATTTGTAAAATAAATGAAAAGTAATTCATATTTGGCAATTAAATAGTAAATTGTAAGTTCTATACAGAATTAAAGGGAAAATTACTTCCGAATAGTCAAAAGAGTTGATTTCTCAACCCTAATATTTAAAATAAAATCATAATTCGTCAAATAAATGAAAAGCCAAATTCATATTTGGCAATTTAATAGTAAATTGCAAGTACTATATAGAATTAAAGGGAAAATTGCTTCCAAATAGTCAAAGGAGTTGATTTCTTAATGCTAATATTTAAAAAAATCATAATTCGTAAAATAAATGAAAAGCCAAATTCATATTTGGCAATTAGAAAGTAAATGGCAAGTACTATATAGAATTAAAAGAAAAAAAAAACTTCCAAATAGTCAAAGAAGTTGATTTCTCAATCCTAATATTAAAAAAAAATTATAATTTGTAAAATAAATGAAAAGCCAAATTCATATTTGGCAATTAAATAGTAAATTGTAAGTTCTATACAGAATTAAAGGGAAAATTACTTCCGAATAGTCAAAGGAGTTGATTTCTCAACCCTAATATTTAAAATAAAATCATAATTCGTAAAATAAATGAAAAGCCAAATTCATATTTGGCAATTAGAAAGTAAATGGCAAGTACTATATAGAATTAAAAGAAAAAAAACTTCCAAATAGCCAAAGGGTTGATTTCTCAATCCTCATATTTAAAAAAATCATAATTTGTAAAATAAATGAAAAGCCAAATTCATATTTGGCAATTAGAAAGTAAATGGCAAGTACTATATAGAATTAAAAGAAAAAAAACTTCCAAATAGCCAAAGGGTTGATTTCTCAATCCCCATATTTAAAAAAATCATAATTTGTAAAATAAATGAAAAGCCAAATTCATATTTGGCAATTAGAAAGTAAATGGCAAGTACTATATAGAATTAAAAGAAAAAAAAAACTTCCAAATAGTCAAAGAAGTTGATTTCTCAATCCTAATATTAAAAAAAAATTATAATTTGTAAAATAAATGAAAAGCCAAATTCATATTTGGCAATTAAATAGTAAATTGTAAGTTCTATACAGAATTAAAGGGAAAATTACTTCCGAATAGTCAAAGGAGTTGATTTCTCAACCCTAATATTTAAAATAAAATCATAATTCGTAAAATAAATGAAAAGCCAAATTCATATTTGGCAACTAAATAGTAAATTGCAAGTACTATATAGAATTAAAAGAAAAATTGCTTCTAAATAGCCAAAGGAGTTGATTTCTCAATCCTCATATTAAAAAAAATCATAATTCGTCAAATAAATGAAAAGCCAAATTCATTTTTGGCAATTAAATAGTAAATTGCAAGTACTATATAGAATTAAAAGAAAAATTGCTTCCAAATAGCCAAAGGGTTGATTTCTCAATCCTCATATTTAAAAAAATCATAATTTGTAAAATAAATGAAAAGCCAAATTCATATTTGGCAATTAGAAAGTAAATGGCAAGTACTATATAGAATTAAAAGAAAAAAAAAACTTCCAAATAGTCAAAGAAGTTGATTTCTCAATCCTAATATTAAAAAAAAAATTATAATTTGTAAAATAAATGAAAAGCCAAATTCATATTTGGCAATTAAATAGTAAATTGTAAGTTCTATACAGAATTAAAGGGAAAATTACTTCCGAATAGTCAAAGGAGTTGATTTCTCAACCCTAATATTTAAAATAAAATCATAATTCGTAAAATAAATGAAAAGCCAAATTCATATTTGGCAATTAAATAGTAAATTACAAGTACTATATAGAATAAAAGGAAAAATTGCTCCTGAACAGCCAAAGCGGTTGATTTTGGCTGCTGAAATTGATTTGTTTTTATATAAATCTCCTAAAATCATTTTTAACAAAGATACAGCTGTTTTTTGTTTAAAAATAATTATACTTTAAAATAAAACACATTCAAACTTCTAGCCAACGAAGTATTTTGTAATAAAGCATAATTTTTAAATTATTAAATAAAAAAAAAACAAAGCCATTTACAGGGGTGAAGATAACAGCCAATTTCAGCAGCCAAAAAATCATAATTCGTAAAATAAATGAAAAGCCAAATTCATATTTGGCAATTACAAACTAAATGTCAAGTACTATATACAGTTAAAATGAAAATTGCTTCCAAACAGTTAAAGGGGAATTTCTCAACATTAATATTTAAAAAAAAAATCATAATTCGTCAAATAAATGAAAAGCCAAATTCATTTTTGGCAATTAAATAGTAAATTGCAAGTACTATATAGAATTAAAAGAAAAATTGCTTCCAAATAGCCAAAGGAGTTGATTTCTCAATCCTCATATTTAAAAAAATCATAATTTGTAAAATAAATGAAAAGCCAAATTCATATTTGGCAATTAGAAAGTAAATGGCAAGTACTATATAGAATTAAAAGAAAAAAAAACTTCCAAATAGTCAAAGAAGTTGATTTCTCAATCCTAATATTAAAAAAAAATTATAATTTGTAAAATAAATGAAAAGCCAAATTCATATTTGGCAATTAAATAGTAAATTGTAAGTTCTATACAGAATTAAAGGGAAAATTACTTCCGAATAGTCAAAGGAGTTGATTTCTCAACCCTAATATTTAAAAAAAAATCATAATTCGTCAAATAAATGAAAAGCCAAATTCATATTTGGCAACTAAATAGTAAATTGCAAGTACTATATAGAATTAAAAGAAAAATTGCTTCCAAATAGCCAAAGGAGTTGATTTCTCAATCCTCATATTTAAAAAAATCATAATTCGTCAAATAAATGAAAAGCCAAATTCATATTTGGCAACTAAATAGTAAATTGCAAGTACTATATAGAATTAAAAGAAAAATTGCTTCTAAATAGTCAAAGGAGTTGATTTCTCAACCCTAATATTTAAAAAAAAATCATAATTCGTCAAATAAATGAAAAGCCAAATTCATATTTGGCAACTAAATAGTAAATTGCAAGTACTATATAGAATTAAAAGAAAAATTGCTTCCAAATAGCCAAAGGAGTTGATTTCTCAATCCTCATATTTAAAAAAATCATAATTTGTAAAATAAATGAGAAGCCAAATTCATATTTGGCAATTAGAAAGTAAATGGCAAGTACTATATAGAATTTAAAAAAAAAAAACTTCCAAATAGTCAAAGAAGTTGATTTCTTAATCCTAATATTAAAAAAAAAATTATAATTTGTAAAATAAATGAAAAGCCAAATTCATATTTGGCAATTAAATAGTAAATTGTAAGTTCTATACAGAATTAAAGGGAAAATTACTTCCGAATAGTCAAAGGAGTTGATTTCTCAACCCTAATATTTAAAATAAAATCATAATTCGTCAAATAAATGAAAAGCCAAATTCATATTTGGCAATTAGAAAGTAAATGGCAAGTACTATATAGAATTAAAAGAAAAAAAACTTCCAAATAGCCAAAGGGTTGATTTCTCAATCCCCATATTTAAAAAAATCATAATTTGTAAAATAAATGAAAAGCCAAATTCATATTTGGCAATTAGAAAGTAAATGGCAAGTACTATATAGAATTAAAAGAAAAAAAAAACTTCCAAATAGTCAAAGAAGTTGATTTCTCAATCCTAATATTAAAAAAAAATTATAATTTGTAAAATAAATGAAAAGCCAAATTCATATTTGGCAATTAAATAGTAAATTGTAAGTTCTATACAGAATTAAAGGGAAAATTACTTCCGAATAGTCAAAGGAGTTGATTTCTCAACCCTAATATTTAAAATAAAATCATAATTCGTCAAATAAATGAAAAGCCAAATTCATATTTGGCAATTTAATAGTAAATTGCAAGTACTATATAGAATTAAAGTGAAAATTGCTTCCAAATAGTCAAAGGAGTTGATTTCTTAATTCTAATATTTAAAAAAATCATAATTCGTAAAATAAATGAAAAGCCAAATTCATATTTGGCAATTAGAAAGTAAATGGCAAGTACTATATAGAATTAAAAGAAAAAAAAAACTTCCAAATAGTCAAAGAAGTTGATTTCTCAATCCTAATATTAAAAAAAAATTATAATTTGTAAAATAAATGAAAAGCCAAATTCATATTTGGCAATTAAATAGTAAATTGTAAGTTCTATACAGAATTAAAGGGAAAATTACTTCCGAATAGTCAAAGGAGTTGATTTCTCAACCCTAATATTTAAAATAAAATCATAATTCGTCAAATAAATGAAAAGCCAAATTCATATTTGGCAATTTAATAGTAAATTGCAAGTACTATATAGAATTAAAGTGAAAATTGCTTCCAAATAGTCAAAGGAGTTGATTTCTTAATTCTAATATTTAAAAAAATCATAATTCGTAAAATAAATGAAAAGCCAAATTCATATTTGGCAATTAGAAAGTAAATGGCAAGTACTATATAGAATTAAAAGAAAAAAACTTCCAAATAGCCAAAGGGTTGATTTCTCAATCCCCATATTTAAAAAAATCATAATTTGTAAAATAAATGAAAAGCCAAATTCATATTTGGCAATTAGAAAGTAAATGGCAAGTACTATATAGAATTAAAAGAAAAAAAAAACTTCCAAATAGTCAAAGAAGTTGATTTCTCAATCCTAATATTAAAAAAAAATTATAATTTGTAAAATAAATGAAAAGCCAAATTCATATTTGGCAATTAAATAGTAAATTGTAAGTTCTATACAGAATTAAAGGGAAAATTACTTCCGAATAGTCAAAGGAGTTGATTTCTCAACCCTAATATTTAAAATAAAATCATAATTCGTAAAATAAATGAAAAGCCAAATTCATATTTGGCAACTAAATAGTAAATTGCAAGTACTATATAGAATTAAAAGAAAAATTGCTTCTAAATAGCCAAAGGAGTTGATTTCTCAATCCTCATATTAAAAAAAATCATAATTCGTCAAATAAATGAAAAGCCAAATTCATTTTTGGCAATTAAATAGTAAATTGCAAGTACTATATAGAATTAAAAGAAAAATTGCTTCCAAATAAGCCAAAGGGTTGATTTCTCAATCCTCATATTTAAAAAAATCATAATTTGTAAAATAAATGAGAAGCCAAATTCATATTTGGCAATTAGAAAGTAAATGGCAAGTACTATATAGAATTTAAAAAAAAAAAACTTCCAAATAGTCAAAGAAGTTGATTTCTTAATCCTAATATTAAAAAAAAAATTATAATTTGTAAAATAAATGAAAAGCCAAATTCATATTTGGCAATTAAATAGTAAATTGTAAGTTCTATACAGAATTAAAGGGAAAATTACTTCCGAATAGTCAAAGGAGTTGATTTCTCAACCCTAATATTTAAAATAAAATCATAATTCGTCAAATAAATGAAAAGCCAAATTCATATTTGGCAATTTAATAGTAAATTGCAAGTACTATATAGAATTAAAGTGAAAATTGCTTCCAAATAGTCAAAGGAGTTGATTTCTTAATTCTAATATTTAAAAAAATCATAATTCGTAAAATAAATGAAAAGCCAAATTCATATTTGGCAATTAGAAAGTAAATGGCAAGTACTATATAGAATTAAAAGAAAAAAAACTTCCAAATAGCCAAAGGGTTGATTTCTCAATCCTCATATTTAAAAAAATCATAATTTGTAAAATAAATGAAAAGCCAAATTCATATTTGGCAATTAGAAAGTAAATGGCAAGTACTATATAGAATTAAAAGAAAAAAAAATTCCAAATAGTCAAAGAAGTTGATTTCTCAATCCTAATATTAAAAAAAAATTATAATTTGTAAAATAAATGAAAAGCCAAATTCATATTTGGCAATTAAATAGTAAATTGTAAGTTCTATACAGAATTAAAGGGAAAATTACTTCCGAATAGTCAAAGGAGTTGATTTCTCAACCCTAATATTTAAAAAAAAATCATAATTCGTCAAATAAATGAAAAGCCAAATTCATATTTGGCAACTAAATAGTAAATTGCAAGTACTATATAGAATTAAAAGAAAAATTGCTTCCAAATAGCCAAAGGAGTTGATTTCTCAATCCTCATATTTAAAAAAATCATAATTCGTCAAATAAATGAAAAGCCAAATTCATATTTGGCAACTAAATAGTAAATTGCAAGTACTATATAGAATTAAAAGAAAAATTGCTTCTAAATAGTCAAAGGAGTTGATTTCTCAACCCTAATATTTAAAAAAAAATCATAATTCGTCAAATAAATGAAAAGCCAAATTCATATTTGGCAACTAAATAGTAAATTGCAAGTACTATATAGAATTAAAAGAAAAATTGCTTCCAAATAGCCAAAGGAGTTGATTTCTCAATCCTCATATTTAAAAAAATCATAATTCGTCAAATAAATGAAAAGCCAAATTCATATTTGGCAACTAAATAGTAAATTGCAAGTACTATATAGAATTAAAAGAAAAATTGCTTCTAAATAGTCAAAGGAGTTGATTTCTCAACCCTAATATTTAAAAAAAAATCATAATTCGTCAAATAAATGAAAAGCCAAATTCATATTTGGCAACTAAATAGTAAATTGCAAGTACTATATAGAATTAAAAGAAAAATTGCTTCCAAATAGCCAAAGGAGTTGATTTCTCAATCCTCATATTTAAAAAAATCATAATTTGTAAAATAAATGAGAAGCCAAATTCATATTTGGCAATTAGAAAGTAAATGGCAAGTACTATATAGAATTTAAAAAAAAAAAACTTCCAAATAGTCAAAGAAGTTGATTTCTTAATCCTAATATTAAAAAAAAAATTATAATTTGTAAAATAAATGAAAAGCCAAATTCATATTTGGCAATTAAATAGTAAATTGTAAGTTCTATACAGAATTAAAGGGAAAATTACTTCCGAATAGTCAAAGGAGTTGATTTCTCAACCCTAATATTTAAAATAAAATCATAATTCGTCAAATAAATGAAAAGCCAAATTCATATTTGGCAATTTAATAGTAAATTGCAAGTACTATATAGAATTAAAGTGAAAATTGCTTCCAAATAGTCAAAGGAGTTGATTTCTTAATTCTAATATTTAAAAAAATCATAATTCGTAAAATAAATGAAAAGCCAAATTCATATTTGGCAATTAGAAAGTAAATGGCAAGTACTATATAGAATTAAAAGAAAAAAAACTTCCAAATAGCCAAAGGGTTGATTTCTCAATCCCCATATTTAAAAAAATCATAATTTGTAAAATAAATGAAAAGCCAAATTCATATTTGGCAATTAGAAAGTAAATGGCAAGTACTATATAGAATTAAAAGAAAAAAAAAACTTCCAAATAGTCAAAGAAGTTGATTTCTCAATCCTAATATTAAAAAAAAATTATAATTTGTAAAATAAATGAAAAGCCAAATTCATATTTGGCAATTAAATAGTAAATTGTAAGTTCTATACAGAATTAAAGGGAAAATTACTTCCGAATAGTCAAAGGAGTTGATTTCTCAACCCTAATATTTAAAATAAAATCATAATTCGTAAAATAAATGAAAAGCCAAATTCATATTTGGCAACTAAATAGTAAATTGCAAGTACTATATAGAATTAAAAGAAAAATTGCTTCTAAATAGCCAAAGGAGTTGATTTCTCAATCCTCATATTAAAAAAAATCATAATTCGTCAAATAAATGAAAAGCCAAATTCATTTTTGGCAATTAAATAGTAAATTGCAAGTACTATATAGAATTAAAAGAAAAATTGCTTCCAAATAGCCAAAGGGTTGATTTCTCAATCCTCATATTTAAAAAAATCATAATTTGTAAAATAAATGAGAAGCCAAATTCATATTTGGCAATTAGAAAGTAAATGGCAAGTACTATATAGAATTTAAAAAAAAAAAACTTCCAAATAGTCAAAGAAGTTGATTTCTTAATCCTAATATTAAAAAAAAAATTATAATTTGTAAAATAAATGAAAAGCCAAATTCATATTTGGCAATTAAATAGTAAATTGTAAGTTCTATACAGAATTAAAGGGAAAATTACTTCCGAATAGTCAAAGGAGTTGATTTCTCAACCCTAATATTTAAAATAAAATCATAATTCGTCAAATAAATGAAAAGCCAAATTCATATTTGGCAATTTAATAGTAAATTGCAAGTACTATATAGAATTAAAGTGAAAATTGCTTCCAAATAGTCAAAGGAGTTGATTTCTTAATTCTAATATTTAAAAAAATCATAATTCGTTAAAATAAATGAAAAGCCAAATTCATATTTGGCAATTAGAAAGTAAATGGCAAGTACTATATAGAATTAAAAGAAAAAAAACTTCCAAATAGCCAAAGGGTTGATTTCTCAATCCTCATATTTAAAAAAATCATAATTTGTAAAATAAATGAAAAGCCAAATTCATATTTGGCAATTAGAAAGTAAATGGCAAGTACTATATAGAATTAAAAGAAAAAAAAAATTCCAAATAGTCAAAGAAGTTGATTTCTCAATCCTAATATTAAAAAAAAATTATAATTTGTAAAATAAATGAAAAGCCAAATTCATATTTGGCAATTAAATAGTAAATTGTAAGTTCTATACAGAATTAAAGGGAAAATTACTTCCGAATAGTCAAAGGAGTTGATTTCTCAACCCTAATATTTAAAAAAAAATCATAATTCGTCAAATAAATGAAAAGCCAAATTCATATTTGGCAACTAAATAGTAAATTGCAAGTACTATATAGAATTAAAAGAAAAATTGCTTCCAAATAGCCAAAGGAGTTGATTTCTCAATCCTCATATTTAAAAAAATCATAATTCGTCAAATAAATGAAAAGCCAAATTCATATTTGGCAACTAAATAGTAAATTGCAAGTACTATATAGAATTAAAAGAAAAATTGCTTCTAAATAGTCAAAGGAGTTGATTTCTCAACCCTAATATTTAAAAAAAAATCATAATTCGTCAAATAAATGAAAAGCCAAATTCATATTTGGCAACTAAATAGTAAATTGCAAGTACTATATAGAATTAAAAGAAAAATTGCTTCCAAATAGCCAAAGGAGTTGATTTCTCAATCCTCATATTTAAAAAAATCATAATTCGTCAAATAAATGAAAAGCCAAATTCATATTTGGCAACTAAATAGTAAATTGCAAGTACTATATAGAATTAAAAGAAAAATTGCTTCTAAATAGTCAAAGGAGTTGATTTCTCAACCCTAATATTTAAAAAAAAATCATAATTCGTCAAATAAATGAAAAGCCAAATTCATATTTGGCAACTAAATAGTAAATTGCAAGTACTATATAGAATTAAAAGAAAAATTGCTTCCAAATAGCCAAAGGAGTTGATTTCTCAATCCTCATATTTAAAAAAATCATAATTTGTAAAATAAATGAGAAGCCAAATTCATATTTGGCAATTAGAAAGTAAATGGCAAGTACTATATAGAATTTAAAAAAAAAAAACTTCCAAATAGTCAAAGAAGTTGATTTCTTAATCCTAATATTAAAAAAAAAATTATAATTTGTAAAATAAATGAAAAGCCAAATTCATATTTGGCAATTAAATAGTAAATTGTAAGTTCTATACAGAATTAAAGGGAAAATTACTTCCGAATAGTCAAAGGAGTTGATTTCTCAACCCTAATATTTAAAATAAAATCATAATTCGTCAAATAAATGAAAAGCCAAATTCATATTTGGCAATTTAATAGTAAATTGCAAGTACTATATAGAATTAAAGTGAAAATTGCTTCCAAATAGTCAAAGGAGTTGATTTCTTAATTCTAATATTTAAAAAAATCATAATTCGTAAAATAAATGAAAAGCCAAATTCATATTTGGCAATTAGAAAGTAAATGGCAAGTACTATATAGAATTAAAAGAAAAAAAACTTCCAAATAGCCAAAGGGTTGATTTCTCAATCCTCATATTTAAAAAAATCATAATTTGTAAAATAAATGAAAAGCCAAATTCATATTTGGCAATTAGAAAGTAAATGGCAAGTACTATATAGAATTAAAAGAAAAAAAAATTCCAAATAGTCAAAGAAGTTGATTTCTCAATCCTAATATTAAAAAAAAATTATAATTTGTAAAATAAATGAAAAGCCAAATTCATATTTGGCAATTAAATAGTAAATTGTAAGTTCTATACAGAATTAAAGGGAAAATTACTTCCGAATAGTCAAAGGAGTTGATTTCTCAACCCTAATATTTAAAAAAAAATCATAATTCGTCAAATAAATGAAAAGCCAAATTCATATTTGGCAACTAAATAGTAAATTGCAAGTACTATATAGAATTAAAAGAAAAATTGCTTCCAAATAGCCAAAGGAGTTGATTTCTCAATCCTCATATTTAAAAAAATCATAATTCGTCAAATAAATGAAAAGCCAAATTCATATTTGGCAACTAAATAGTAAATTGCAAGTACTATATAGAATTAAAAGAAAAATTGCTTCTAAATAGTCAAAGGAGTTGATTTCTCAACCCTAATATTTAAAAAAAAATCATAATTCGTCAAATAAATGAAAAGCCAAATTCATATTTGGCAACTAAATAGTAAATTGCAAGTACTATATAGAATTAAAAGAAAAATTGCTTCCAAATAGCCAAAGGAGTTGATTTCTCAATCCTCATATTTAAAAAAATCATAATTCGTCAAATAAATGAAAAGCCAAATTCATATTTGGCAACTAAATAGTAAATTGCAAGTACTATATAGAATTAAAAGAAAAAAAAACTTCCAAATAGTCAAAGAAGTTGATTTCTCAATCCTAATATTAAAAAAAAATTATAATTTGTAAAATAAATGAAAAGTAATTCATATTTGGCAATTAAATAGTAAATTGTAAGTTCTATACAGAATTAAAGGGAAAATTACTTCCGAATAGTCAAAAGAGTTGATTTCTCAACCCTAATATTTAAAATAAAATCATAATTCGTCAAATAAATGAAAAGCCAAATTCATATTTGGCAATTTAATAGTAAATTGCAAGTACTATATAGAATTAAAGGGAAAATTGCTTCCAAATAGTCAAAGGAGTTGATTTCTTAATGCTAATATTTAAAAAAATCATAATTCGTAAAATAAATGAAAAGCCAAATTCATATTTGGCAATTAGAAAGTAAATGGCAAGTACTATATAGAATTAAAAGAAAAAAAAAACTTCCAAATAGTCAAAGAAGTTGATTTCTCAATCCTAATATTAAAAAAAAATTATAATTTGTAAAATAAATGAAAAGCCAAATTCATATTTGGCAATTAAATAGTAAATTGTAAGTTCTATACAGAATTAAAGGGAAAATTACTTCCGAATAGTCAAAGGAGTTGATTTCTCAACCCTAATATTTAAAATAAAATCATAATTCGTAAAATAAATGAAAAGCCAAATTCATATTTGGCAATTAGAAAGTAAATGGCAAGTACTATATAGAATTAAAAGAAAAAAAAACTTCCAAATAGCCAAAGGGTTGATTTCTCAATCCTCATATTTAAAAAAATCATAATTTGTAAAATAAATGAAAAGCCAAATTCATATTTGGCAATTAGAAAGTAAATGGCAAGTACTATATAGAATTAAAAGAAAAAAAACTTCCAAATAGCCAAAGGGTTGATTTCTCAATCCCCATATTTAAAAAAATCATAATTTGTAAAATAAATGAAAAGCCAAATTCATATTTGGCAATTAGAAAGTAAATGGCAAGTACTATATAGAATTAAAAGAAAAAAAAAACTTCCAAATAGTCAAAGAAGTTGATTTCTCAATCCTAATATTAAAAAAAAATTATAATTTGTAAAATAAATGAAAAGCCAAATTCATATTTGGCAATTAAATAGTAAATTGTAAGTTCTATACAGAATTAAAGGGAAAATTACTTCCGAATAGTCAAAGGAGTTGATTTCTCAACCCTAATATTTAAAATAAAATCATAATTCGTAAAATAAATGAAAAGCCAAATTCATATTTGGCAACTAAATAGTAAATTGCAAGTACTATATAGAATTAAAAGAAAAATTGCTTCTAAATAGCCAAAGGAGTTGATTTCTCAATCCTCATATTAAAAAAAATCATAATTCGTCAAATAAATGAAAAGCCAAATTCATTTTTGGCAATTAAATAGTAAATTGCAAGTACTATATAGAATTAAAAGAAAAATTGCTTCCAAATAGCCAAAGGGTTGATTTCTCAATCCTCATATTTAAAAAAATCATAATTTGTAAAATAAATGAAAAGCCAAATTCATATTTGGCAATTAGAAAGTAAATGGCAAGTACTATATAGAATTAAAAGAAAAAAAAAACTTCCAAATAGTCAAAGAAGTTGATTTCTCAATCCTAATATTAAAAAAAAAATTATAATTTGTAAAATAAATGAAAAGCCAAATTCATATTTGGCAATTAAATAGTAAATTGTAAGTTCTATACAGAATTAAAGGGAAAATTACTTCCGAATAGTCAAAGGAGTTGATTTCTCAACCCTAATATTTAAAATAAAATCATAATTCGTAAAATAAATGAAAAGCCAAATTCATATTTGGCAATTAAATAGTAAATTACAAGTACTATATAGAATAAAAGGAAAAATTGCTCCTGAACAGCCAAAGCGGTTGATTTTGGCTGCTGAAATTGATTTGTTTTTATATAAATCTCCTAAAATCATTTTTAACAAAGATACAGCTGTTTTTTGTTTAAAAATAATTATACTTTAAAATAAAACACATTCAAACTTCTAGCCAACGAAGTATTTTGTAATAAAGCATAATTTTTAAATTATTAAATAAAAAAAAAACAAAGCCATTTACAGGGGTGAAGATAACAGCCAATTTCAGCAGCCAAAAAATCATAATTCGTAAAATAAATGAAAAGCCAAATTCATATTTGGCAATTACAAACTAAATGTCAAGTACTATATACAGTTAAAATGAAAATTGCTTCCAAACAGTTAAAGGGGAATTTCTCAACATTAATATTTAAAAAAAAAATCATAATTCGTCAAATAAATGAAAAGCCAAATTCATTTTTGGCAATTAAATAGTAAATTGCAAGTACTATATAGAATTAAAAGAAAAATTGCTTCCAAATAGCCAAAGGAGTTGATTTCTCAATCCTCATATTTAAAAAAATCATAATTTGTAAAATAAATGAAAAGCCAAATTCATATTTGGCAATTAGAAAGTAAATGGCAAGTACTATATAGAATTAAAAGAAAAAAAAACTTCCAAATAGTCAAAGAAGTTGATTTCTCAATCCTAATATTAAAAAAAAATTATAATTTGTAAAATAAATGAAAAGCCAAATTCATATTTGGCAATTAAATAGTAAATTGTAAGTTCTATACAGAATTAAAGGGAAAATTACTTCCGAATAGTCAAAGGAGTTGATTTCTCAACCCTAATATTTAAAAAAAAATCATAATTCGTCAAATAAATGAAAAGCCAAATTCATATTTGGCAACTAAATAGTAAATTGCAAGTACTATATAGAATTAAAAGAAAAATTGCTTCCAAATAGCCAAAGGAGTTGATTTCTCAATCCTCATATTTAAAAAAATCATAATTCGTCAAATAAATGAAAAGCCAAATTCATATTTGGCAACTAAATAGTAAATTGCAAGTACTATATAGAATTAAAAGAAAAATTGCTTCTAAATAGTCAAAGGAGTTGATTTCTCAACCCTAATATTTAAAAAAAAATCATAATTCGTCAAATAAATGAAAAGCCAAATTCATATTTGGCAACTAAATAGTAAATTGCAAGTACTATATAGAATTAAAAGAAAAATTGCTTCCAAATAGCCAAAGGAGTTGATTTCTCAATCCTCATATTTAAAAAAATCATAATTTGTAAAATAAATGAGAAGCCAAATTCATATTTGGCAATTAGAAAGTAAATGGCAAGTACTATATAGAATTTAAAAAAAAAAAACTTCCAAATAGTCAAAGAAGTTGATTTCTTAATCCTAATATTAAAAAAAAAATTATAATTTGTAAAATAAATGAAAAGCCAAATTCATATTTGGCAATTAAATAGTAAATTGTAAGTTCTATACAGAATTAAAGGGAAAATTACTTCCGAATAGTCAAAGGAGTTGATTTCTCAACCCTAATATTTAAAATAAAATCATAATTCGTCAAATAAATGAAAAGCCAAATTCATATTTGGCAATTAGAAAGTAAATGGCAAGTACTATATAGAATTAAAAGAAAAAAAACTTCCAAATAGCCAAAGGGTTGATTTCTCAATCCCCATATTTAAAAAAATCATAATTTGTAAAATAAATGAAAAGCCAAATTCATATTTGGCAATTAGAAAGTAAATGGCAAGTACTATATAGAATTAAAAGAAAAAAAAAACTTCCAAATAGTCAAAGAAGTTGATTTCTCAATCCTAATATTAAAAAAAAATTATAATTTGTAAAATAAATGAAAAGCCAAATTCATATTTGGCAATTAAATAGTAAATTGTAAGTTCTATACAGAATTAAAGGGAAAATTACTTCCGAATAGTCAAAGGAGTTGATTTCTCAACCCTAATATTTAAAATAAAATCATAATTCGTCAAATAAATGAAAAGCCAAATTCATATTTGGCAATTTAATAGTAAATTGCAAGTACTATATAGAATTAAAGTGAAAATTGCTTCCAAATAGTCAAAGGAGTTGATTTCTTAATTCTAATATTTAAAAAAATCATAATTCGTAAAATAAATGAAAAGCCAAATTCATATTTGGCAATTAGAAAGTAAATGGCAAGTACTATATAGAATTAAAAGAAAAAAAAAACTTCCAAATAGTCAAAGAAGTTGATTTCTCAATCCTAATATTAAAAAAAAATTATAATTTGTAAAATAAATGAAAAGCCAAATTCATATTTGGCAATTAAATAGTAAATTGTAAGTTCTATACAGAATTAAAGGGAAAATTACTTCCGAATAGTCAAAGGAGTTGATTTCTCAACCCTAATATTTAAAATAAAATCATAATTCGTCAAATAAATGAAAAGCCAAATTCATATTTGGCAATTTAATAGTAAATTGCAAGTACTATATAGAATTAAAGTGAAAATTGCTTCCAAATAGTCAAAGGAGTTGATTTCTTAATTCTAATATTTAAAAAAATCATAATTCGTAAAATAAATGAAAAGCCAAATTCATATTTGGCAATTAGAAAGTAAATGGCAAGTACTATATAGAATTAAAAGAAAAAAACTTCCAAATAGCCAAAGGGTTGATTTCTCAATCCCCATATTTAAAAAAATCATAATTTGTAAAATAAATGAAAAGCCAAATTCATATTTGGCAATTAGAAAGTAAATGGCAAGTACTATATAGAATTAAAAGAAAAAAAAAACTTCCAAATAGTCAAAGAAGTTGATTTCTCAATCCTAATATTAAAAAAAAATTATAATTTGTAAAATAAATGAAAAGCCAAATTCATATTTGGCAATTAAATAGTAAATTGTAAGTTCTATACAGAATTAAAGGGAAAATTACTTCCGAATAGTCAAAGGAGTTGATTTCTCAACCCTAATATTTAAAATAAAATCATAATTCGTAAAATAAATGAAAAGCCAAATTCATATTTGGCAACTAAATAGTAAATTGCAAGTACTATATAGAATTAAAAGAAAAATTGCTTCTAAATAGCCAAAGGAGTTGATTTCTCAATCCTCATATTAAAAAAAATCATAATTCGTCAAATAAATGAAAAGCCAAATTCATTTTTGGCAATTAAATAGTAAATTGCAAGTACTATATAGAATTAAAAGAAAAATTGCTTCCAAATAGCCAAAGGGTTGATTTCTCAATCCTCATATTTAAAAAAATCATAATTTGTAAAATAAATGAGAAGCCAAATTCATATTTGGCAATTAGAAAGTAAATGGCAAGTACTATATAGAATTTAAAAAAAAAAAACTTCCAAATAGTCAAAGAAGTTGATTTCTTAATCCTAATATTAAAAAAAAAATTATAATTTGTAAAATAAATGAAAAGCCAAATTCATATTTGGCAATTAAATAGTAAATTGTAAGTTCTATACAGAATTAAAGGGAAAATTACTTCCGAATAGTCAAAGGAGTTGATTTCTCAACCCTAATATTTAAAATAAAATCATAATTCGTCAAATAAATGAAAAGCCAAATTCATATTTGGCAATTTAATAGTAAATTGCAAGTACTATATAGAATTAAAGTGAAAATTGCTTCCAAATAGTCAAAGGAGTTGATTTCTTAATTCTAATATTTAAAAAAATCATAATTCGTAAAATAAATGAAAAGCCAAATTCATATTTGGCAATTAGAAAGTAAATGGCAAGTACTATATAGAATTAAAAGAAAAAAAACTTCCAAATAGCCAAAGGGTTGATTTCTCAATCCTCATATTTAAAAAAATCATAATTTGTAAAATAAATGAAAAGCCAAATTCATATTTGGCAATTAGAAAGTAAATGGCAAGTACTATATAGAATTAAAAGAAAAAAAAATTCCAAATAGTCAAAGAAGTTGATTTCTCAATCCTAATATTAAAAAAAAATTATAATTTGTAAAATAAATGAAAAGCCAAATTCATATTTGGCAATTAAATAGTAAATTGTAAGTTCTATACAGAATTAAAGGGAAAATTACTTCCGAATAGTCAAAGGAGTTGATTTCTCAACCCTAATATTTAAAAAAAAATCATAATTCGTCAAATAAATGAAAAGCCAAATTCATATTTGGCAACTAAATAGTAAATTGCAAGTACTATATAGAATTAAAAGAAAAATTGCTTCCAAATAGCCAAAGGAGTTGATTTCTCAATCCTCATATTTAAAAAAATCATAATTCGTCAAATAAATGAAAAGCCAAATTCATATTTGGCAACTAAATAGTAAATTGCAAGTACTATATAGAATTAAAAGAAAAATTGCTTCTAAATAGTCAAAGGAGTTGATTTCTCAACCCTAATATTTAAAAAAAAATCATAATTCGTCAAATAAATGAAAAGCCAAATTCATATTTGGCAACTAAATAGTAAATTGCAAGTACTATATAGAATTAAAAGAAAAATTGCTTCCAAATAGCCAAAGGAGTTGATTTCTCAATCCTCATATTTAAAAAAATCATAATTCGTCAAATAAATGAAAAGCCAAATTCATATTTGGCAACTAAATAGTAAATTGCAAGTACTATATAGAATTAAAAGAAAAATTGCTTCTAAATAGTCAAAGGAGTTGATTTCTCAACCCTAATATTTAAAAAAAAATCATAATTCGTCAAATAAATGAAAAGCCAAATTCATATTTGGCAACTAAATAGTAAATTGCAAGTACTATATAGAATTAAAAGAAAAATTGCTTCCAAATAGCCAAAGGAGTTGATTTCTCAATCCTCATATTTAAAAAAATCATAATTTGTAAAATAAATGAGAAGCCAAATTCATATTTGGCAATTAGAAAGTAAATGGCAAGTACTATATAGAATTTAAAAAAAAAAAACTTCCAAATAGTCAAAGAAGTTGATTTCTTAATCCTAATATTAAAAAAAAAATTATAATTTGTAAAATAAATGAAAAGCCAAATTCATATTTGGCAATTAAATAGTAAATTGTAAGTTCTATACAGAATTAAAGGGAAAATTACTTCCGAATAGTCAAAGGAGTTGATTTCTCAACCCTAATATTTAAAATAAAATCATAATTCGTCAAATAAATGAAAAGCCAAATTCATATTTGGCAATTTAATAGTAAATTGCAAGTACTATATAGAATTAAAGTGAAAATTGCTTCCAAATAGTCAAAGGAGTTGATTTCTTAATTCTAATATTTAAAAAAATCATAATTCGTAAAATAAATGAAAAGCCAAATTCATATTTGGCAATTAGAAAGTAAATGGCAAGTACTATATAGAATTAAAAGAAAAAAAACTTCCAAATAGCCAAAGGGTTGATTTCTCAATCCCCATATTTAAAAAAATCATAATTTGTAAAATAAATGAAAAGCCAAATTCATATTTGGCAATTAGAAAGTAAATGGCAAGTACTATATAGAATTAAAAGAAAAAAAAAACTTCCAAATAGTCAAAGAAGTTGATTTCTCAATCCTAATATTAAAAAAAAATTATAATTTGTAAAATAAATGAAAAGCCAAATTCATATTTGGCAATTAAATAGTAAATTGTAAGTTCTATACAGAATTAAAGGGAAAATTACTTCCGAATAGTCAAAGGAGTTGATTTCTCAACCCTAATATTTAAAATAAAATCATAATTCGTAAAATAAATGAAAAGCCAAATTCATATTTGGCAACTAAATAGTAAATTGCAAGTACTATATAGAATTAAAAGAAAAATTGCTTCTAAATAGCCAAAGGAGTTGATTTCTCAATCCTCATATTAAAAAAAATCATAATTCGTCAAATAAATGAAAAGCCAAATTCATTTTTGGCAATTAAATAGTAAATTGCAAGTACTATATAGAATTAAAAGAAAAATTGCTTCCAAATAGCCAAAGGGTTGATTTCTCAATCCTCATATTTAAAAAAATCATAATTTGTAAAATAAATGAGAAGCCAAATTCATATTTGGCAATTAGAAAGTAAATGGCAAGTACTATATAGAATTTAAAAAAAAAAAACTTCCAAATAGTCAAAGAAGTTGATTTCTTAATCCTAATATTAAAAAAAAAATTATAATTTGTAAAATAAATGAAAAGCCAAATTCATATTTGGCAATTAAATAGTAAATTGTAAGTTCTATACAGAATTAAAGGGAAAATTACTTCCGAATAGTCAAAGGAGTTGATTTCTCAACCCTAATATTTAAAATAAAATCATAATTCGTCAAATAAATGAAAAGCCAAATTCATATTTGGCAATTTAATAGTAAATTGCAAGTACTATATAGAATTAAAGTGAAAATTGCTTCCAAATAGTCAAAGGAGTTGATTTCTTAATTCTAATATTTAAAAAAATCATAATTCGTAAAATAAATGAAAAGCCAAATTCATATTTGGCAATTAGAAAGTAAATGGCAAGTACTATATAGAATTAAAAGAAAAAAAACTTCCAAATAGCCAAAGGGTTGATTTCTCAATCCTCATATTTAAAAAAATCATAATTTGTAAAATAAATGAAAAGCCAAATTCATATTTGGCAATTAGAAAGTAAATGGCAAGTACTATATAGAATTAAAAGAAAAAAAAATTCCAAATAGTCAAAGAAGTTGATTTCTCAATCCTAATATTAAAAAAAAATTATAATTTGTAAAATAAATGAAAAGCCAAATTCATATTTGGCAATTAAATAGTAAATTGTAAGTTCTATACAGAATTAAAGGGAAAATTACTTCCGAATAGTCAAAGGAGTTGATTTCTCAACCCTAATATTTAAAAAAAAATCATAATTCGTCAAATAAATGAAAAGCCAAATTCATATTTGGCAACTAAATAGTAAATTGCAAGTACTATATAGAATTAAAAGAAAAATTGCTTCCAAATAGCCAAAGGAGTTGATTTCTCAATCCTCATATTTAAAAAAATCATAATTCGTCAAATAAATGAAAAGCCAAATTCATATTTGGCAACTAAATAGTAAATTGCAAGTACTATATAGAATTAAAAGAAAAATTGCTTCTAAATAGTCAAAGGAGTTGATTTCTCAACCCTAATATTTAAAAAAAAATCATAATTCGTCAAATAAATGAAAAGCCAAATTCATATTTGGCAACTAAATAGTAAATTGCAAGTACTATATAGAATTAAAAGAAAAATTGCTTCCAAATAGCCAAAGGAGTTGATTTCTCAATCCTCATATTTAAAAAAATCATAATTCGTCAAATAAATGAAAAGCCAAATTCATATTTGGCAACTAAATAGTAAATTGCAAGTACTATATAGAATTAAAAGAAAAATTGCTTCTAAATAGTCAAAGGAGTTGATTTCTCAACCCTAATATTTAAAAAAAAATCATAATTCGTCAAATAAATGAAAAGCCAAATTCATATTTGGCAACTAAATAGTAAATTGCAAGTACTATATAGAATTAAAAGAAAAATTGCTTCCAAATAGCCAAAGGAGTTGATTTCTCAATCCTCATATTTAAAAAAATCATAATTTGTAAAATAAATGAGAAGCCAAATTCATATTTGGCAATTAGAAAGTAAATGGCAAGTACTATATAGAATTTAAAAAAAAAAAACTTCCAAATAGTCAAAGAAGTTGATTTCTTAATCCTAATATTAAAAAAAAAATTATAATTTGTAAAATAAATGAAAAGCCAAATTCATATTTGGCAATTAAATAGTAAATTGTAAGTTCTATACAGAATTAAAGGGAAAATTACTTCCGAATAGTCAAAGGAGTTGATTTCTCAACCCTAATATTTAAAATAAAATCATAATTCGTCAAATAAATGAAAAGCCAAATTCATATTTGGCAATTTAATAGTAAATTGCAAGTACTATATAGAATTAAAGTGAAAATTGCTTCCAAATAGTCAAAGGAGTTGATTTCTTAATTCTAATATTTAAAAAAATCATAATTCGTAAAATAAATGAAAAGCCAAATTCATATTTGGCAATTAGAAAGTAAATGGCAAGTACTATATAGAATTAAAAGAAAAAAAACTTCCAAATAGCCAAAGGGTTGATTTCTCAATCCTCATATTTAAAAAAATCATAATTTGTAAAATAAATGAAAAGCCAAATTCATATTTGGCAATTAGAAAGTAAATGGCAAGTACTATATAGAATTAAAAGAAAAAAAAATTCCAAATAGTCAAAGAAGTTGATTTCTCAATCCTAATATTAAAAAAAAATTATAATTTGTAAAATAAATGAAAAGCCAAATTCATATTTGGCAATTAAATAGTAAATTGTAAGTTCTATACAGAATTAAAGGGAAAATTACTTCCGAATAGTCAAAGGAGTTGATTTCTCAACCCTAATATTTAAAAAAAAATCATAATTCGTCAAATAAATGAAAAGCCAAATTCATATTTGGCAACTAAATAGTAAATTGCAAGTACTATATAGAATTAAAAGAAAAATTGCTTCCAAATAGCCAAAGGAGTTGATTTCTCAATCCTCATATTTAAAAAAATCATAATTCGTCAAATAAATGAAAAGCCAAATTCATATTTGGCAACTAAATAGTAAATTGCAAGTACTATATAGAATTAAAAGAAAAATTGCTTCTAAATAGTCAAAGGAGTTGATTTCTCAACCCTAATATTTAAAAAAAAATCATAATTCGTCAAATAAATGAAAAGCCAAATTCATATTTGGCAACTAAATAGTAAATTGCAAGTACTATATAGAATTAAAAGAAAAATTGCTTCCAAATAGCCAAAGGAGTTGATTTCTCAATCCTCATATTTAAAAAAATCATAATTCGTCAAATAAATGAAAAGCCAAATTCATATTTGGCAACTAAATAGTAAATTGCAAGTACTATATAGAATTAAAAGAAAAATTGCTTCTAAATAGTCAAAGGAGTTGATTTCTCAACCCTAATATTTAAAAAAAAATCATAATTCGTCAAATAAATGAAAAGCCAAATTCATATTTGGCAACTAAATAGTAAATTGCAAGTACTATATAGAATTAAAAGAAAAATTGCTTCCAAATAGCCAAAGGAGTTGATTTCTCAATCCTCATATTTAAAAAAATCATAATTCGTCAAATAAATGAAAAGCCAAATTCATATTTGGCAACTAAATAGTAAATTGCAAGTACTATATAGAATTAAAAGAAAAATTGCTTCTAAATAGTCAAAGGAGTTGATTTCTCAACCCTAATATTTAAAAAAAAATCATAATTCGTCAAATAAATGAAAAGCCAAATTCATATTTGGCAACTAAATAGTAAATTGCAAGTACTATATAGAATTAAAAGAAAAATTGCTTCCAAATAGCCAAAGGAGTTGATTTCTCAATCCTCATATTTAAAAAAATCATAATTTGTAAAATAAATGAGAAGCCAAATTCATATTTGGCAATTAGAAAGTAAATGGCAAGTACTATATAGAATTTAAAAAAAAAAAACTTCCAAATAGTCAAAGAAGTTGATTTCTTAATCCTAATATTAAAAAAAAAATTATAATTTGTAAAATAAATGAAAAGCCAAATTCATATTTGGCAATTAAATAGTAAATTGTAAGTTCTATACAGAATTAAAGGGAAAATTACTTCCGAATAGTCAAAGGAGTTGATTTCTCAACCCTAATATTTAAAATAAAATCATAATTCGTCAAATAAATGAAAAGCCAAATTCATATTTGGCAATTAGAAAGTAAATGGCAAGTACTATATAGAATTAAAAGAAAAAAAACTTCCAAATAGCCAAAGGGTTGATTTCTCAATCCCCATATTTAAAAAAATCATAATTTGTAAAATAAATGAAAAGCCAAATTCATATTTGGCAATTAGAAAGTAAATGGCAAGTACTATATAGAATTAAAAGAAAAAAAAAACTTCCAAATAGTCAAAGAAGTTGATTTCTCAATCCTAATATTAAAAAAAAAATTATAATTTGTAAAATAAATGAAAAGCCAAATTCATATTTGGCAATTAAATAGTAAATTGTAAGTTCTATACAGAATTAAAGGGAAAATTACTTCCGAATAGTCAAAGGAGTTGATTTCTCAACCCTAATATTTAAAATAAAATCATAATTCGTCAAATAAATGAAAAGCCAAATTCATATTTGGCAATTTAATAGTAAATTGCAAGTACTATATAGAATTAAAGTGAAAATTGCTTCCAAATAGTCAAAGGAGTTGATTTCTTAATTCTAATATTTAAAAAAATCATAATTCGTAAAATAAATGAAAAGCCAAATTCATATTTGGCAATTAGAAAGTAAATGGCAAGTACTATATAGAATTAAAAGAAAAAAAACTTCCAAATAGCCAAAGGGTTGATTTCTCAATCCCCATATTTAAAAAAATCATAATTTGTAAAATAAATGAAAAGCCAAATTCATATTTGGCAATTAGAAAGTAAATGGCAAGTACTATATAGAATTAAAAGAAAAAAAAAACTTCCAAATAGTCAAAGAAGTTGATTTCTCAATCCTAATATTAAAAAAAAATTATAATTTGTAAAATAAATGAAAAGCCAAATTCATATTTGGCAATTAAATAGTAAATTGTAAGTTCTATACAGAATTAAAGGGAAAATTACTTCCGAATAGTCAAAGGAGTTGATTTCTCAACCCTAATATTTAAAATAAAATCATAATTCGTAAAATAAATGAAAAGCCAAATTCATATTTGGCAACTAAATAGTAAATTGCAAGTACTATATAGAATTAAAAGAAAAATTGCTTCTAAATAGCCAAAGGAGTTGATTTCTCAATCCTCATATTAAAAAAAATCATAATTCGTCAAATAAATGAAAAGCCAAATTCATTTTTGGCAATTAAATAGTAAATTGCAAGTACTATATAGAATTAAAAGAAAAATTGCTTCCAAATAGCCAAAGGGTTGATTTCTCAATCCTCATATTTAAAAAAATCATAATTTGTAAAATAAATGAGAAGCCAAATTCATATTTGGCAATTAGAAAGTAAATGGCAAGTACTATATAGAATTTAAAAAAAAAAAACTTCCAAATAGTCAAAGAAGTTGATTTCTTAATCCTAATATTAAAAAAAAAATTATAATTTGTAAAATAAATGAAAAGCCAAATTCATATTTGGCAATTAAATAGTAAATTGTAAGTTCTATACAGAATTAAAGGGAAAATTACTTCCGAATAGTCAAAGGAGTTGATTTCTCAACCCTAATATTTAAAATAAAATCATAATTCGTCAAATAAATGAAAAGCCAAATTCATATTTGGCAATTTAATAGTAAATTGCAAGTACTATATAGAATTAAAGTGAAAATTGCTTCCAAATAGTCAAAGGAGTTGATTTCTTAATTCTAATATTTAAAAAAATCATAATTCGTAAAATAAATGAAAAGCCAAATTCATATTTGGCAATTAGAAAGTAAATGGCAAGTACTATATAGAATTAAAAGAAAAAAAACTTCCAAATAGCCAAAGGGTTGATTTCTCAATCCTCATATTTAAAAAAATCATAATTTGTAAAATAAATGAAAAGCCAAATTCATATTTGGCAATTAGAAAGTAAATGGCAAGTACTATATAGAATTAAAAGAAAAAAAAATTCCAAATAGTCAAAGAAGTTGATTTCTCAATCCTAATATTAAAAAAAAATTATAATTTGTAAAATAAATGAAAAGCCAAATTCATATTTGGCAATTAAATAGTAAATTGTAAGTTCTATACAGAATTAAAGGGAAAATTACTTCCGAATAGTCAAAGAAGTTGATTTCTTAATCCTAATATTAAAAAAAAAATTATAATTTGTAAAATAAATGAAAAGCCAAATTCATATTTGGCAATTAAATAGTAAATTGTAAGTTCTATACAGAATTAAAGGGAAAATTACTTCCGAATAGTCAAAGGAGTTGATTTCTCAACCCTAATATTTAAAATAAAATCATAATTCGTCAAATAAATGAAAAGCCAAATTCATATTTGGCAATTTAATAGTAAATTGCAAGTACTATATAGAATTAAAGTGAAAATTGCTTCCAAATAGTCAAAGGAGTTGATTTCTTAATTCTAATATTTAAAAAAATCATAATTCGTAAAATAAATGAAAAGCCAAATTCATATTTGGCAACTAAATAGTAAATTGTAAGTACTATATAGAATTAAAAGAAAAATTGCTTCTAAATAGTCAAAGGAGTTGATTTCTCAACCCTAATATTTAAAAAAAAATCATAATTCGTCAAATAAATGAAAAGCCAAATTCATATTTGGCAATTTAATAGTAAATTGCAAGTACTATATAGAATTAAAGGAAAAAATGCTTCCAAATAGCCAAAGGAGTTTATTTCTCAACCCTAATATTTAAAAAATCATAATTCGTAAAATAAATGAAAAGCCAAATTCATATTTGGCAACTAAATAGTAAATTGCAAGTACTATATAGAATTAAAAGAAAAATTGCTTCCAAATAGCTAAAGGAGTTGATTTCTCAATCCTAATATTTAAAAAACTCATAATTCGTAAAATAAATGAAAAGCCAAATTCATATTTGGCAATTAGAAAGAAAATGGCAAGTACTATATAGAATTAAAGAAAAAATTGCTTCCAAATAGTGAAAGGAGTTGACTTCTGAATCGTAATATTTAAAAAAAAAATCATAATTCGTCAAATAAATGAAAAGCCAAATTCATATTTGGCAACTAAATAGTAAATTGCAAGTACTATATAGAATTAAAAGAAAAATTACTTCTAAATAGTCAAAGGAGTTGATTTCTTAATCCTAATATTTAAAAAAATCATAATTCGTAAAATAAATGAAAAGCCAAATTCATATTTGGCAATTAAATAGTAAATTGCCAGTATTATATAGAATTAAAGTAAAAAATGCTTCCGAATAGCCAAAGGAGTTTATTTCTCAACCCTAATATTTAAAAAAATCATAATTCATAAAATAAATGAAAAGCCAAATTCATATTTGGCAATTAAATAGTAAATTACAAGTACTATATAGAATAAAAGGAAAAATTGCTCCTGAACAGCCAAAGCGGTTGATTTTGGCTGCTGAAATTGGCTGTTATCTTCGCACCGGTAAACCATTTGACTTACAAAGTACAAAAGACGTCTCCAAAAAGTGAATAGTAGCTGAAATTGATTATCTAAATGAATGGACATAAATCAACCACATCTAGTGAACCGCAAGGTTCAATATTGGAGCCATTATATTCATTATTGAGATAACAACAAAATACCAAATCATTGCTTTATGCTAATGACTTAAAATCGATTTCAAATGACTTCTTTCATTACTAATTTGTACTAATAAGTAGTAAACGTAAATATTTCTACTAGCAACCATTAATAATTGTTTTTTTTTTTTTTAACTTACCAGCAGTACAAATCGCAAACAGCATCTGCATGGAATCGAAAAAGAAAAACATAACTAAAAGGGACACGCTGGCGCCCAAAGGCAAACACAATGCCTGCATCGTATCCAATGTCTGCACGCTGTTTTCAGTGGAAACAGATTGCGGGGGATTCAACAAGGAATTCGTTGTACCGTTAGCGCGTTCTCTGGCCTCTTGCTCCATGTTTAGGCTGCGAAAAGAGCCGTATACGATAAGCAACATCGATATCAAGAACGTCGAGACTCGACTCGAGTCCATGATGGAATACGCCCATTGATATTCGACCGTTTGGCTTTGGCTGTCTGCCATTACGGGCAGTTCTTCTTTTGACACTATCTGAAAACATATAATATATCTTCTCTGGAAAGAAAAAGGGGCTGTTGAAACTTTCAACATATTGAAGCAACGCGTCAACTATTCCTATTTGTTTATCTTCCAGAACTTCATCAAATCTCACGAAAGCCACTTCAGATATTGACATTTCAATAAAAAATAGAATGTTAGATGAATTTACAAAATTAGTATTCAATATTAGTTTTTAAAATGTAAAGCAGGAGTGTTGTTATTGGATTTAGACTAGTAAAGGTTGCTAAACGTTGCCAGAAAATTATTTTCGTCCGTAAAAGAAAACTTAGTTTGATGGGAAATGTAAGCGCGCCTCGCACAGGGGCGTAAATCGAAAAATGTTTAACTTGAATTAGAATCACCAAAAATCTGTTTAAATCTATGATGTGACAAAGGGGTGTATATTCATATAGAAAACATATTTTGGCAAATTAATTTGCACTTAGATACAATATAACAAAAATATATGATGCTTTATTTACCCTATAATCTGGTAATACTAGAGAATCTGAAAATAGCAACATAACTAATTTATTACTTTTGAAAATTAAGTTGTTTAAATTTATTTGTTCCATAATGTGCTAAAAAAATTAATGTCGTAAGTAAAGTCATACAAGATAAAATAAATTACAAATTGAAATGATGAAATACAGAGTATATACATTCATATCTTCACAGAACATATATTTATGTATATTTCAAATATCAAACAATTAAGTATTTTAAGGTGGGTCAGTAATTAATTTCTGCCATATAGAAGAACTTATTTTGGGCAGAGTTGGATCATCTGAGGGGGTACTTAATAGGAAGTCATTTTATGGAATATATCTGTTATTTAGGTTTGGAGAAGAAAATTCTTCAAATGAAAGTTATTTATAATATTATTCTTTATAATTTTTGTTCTATACAAAATTTTCCTAAAATGGTCCGTACTCGAGAAATTTGACAAAATGTAAAAACAATAGTTTTTTAAAAAAATTGTTCAAATAAAAGATGTTTCTGTTATTATTCTCTATAATTTATATTCCATGCATAATTTTTCTAAAATGGACCGTATACGAGATATTTGAAAAAAACAGTAAATTTCGAATTTTTAAGAAAACTCAAAAATGGAAAAAGAAAAACATCAAATTTTAAACTTAAGCTTTATTTTGGCCTGCGGTGAACTGATTATATTTTGGACAGAGTCGGAACATCTGGGGGGTACTTAATAGGATGCTATTTTTATATTTTATGGAATATATCTATTATTTACGTTTGGAGAAGAAAATTCTTCAAATAAAAGTTATTTCTAATATTATTCTTAACAATTTTTGTCATATACAAAATTTTCCTAAAATGGTCCGTATTCGAGAAATTTGAGAAAAAGTGTAAATTTCGAATTTTGAAGAAAACTCAAAAACGGATTCCGACCTGAAATGAAATGATTAGATTTTGGACAGAGTCGGAACATCTGGGGGGTAATTTTTATATTTTATAAAATATATCTGTTATTTACGTTTGGAGAAAAAACTTTTTCAAATAAAAGTTATTTCTAATATTATTCTTTATAATTTTTGTTCTATACAAAATTTTCCTAAAATGGTCCGTACTCGAGAAATTTGACAAAATGTAAAAAAAATAGTTTTTTGAAAAAATTGTTCAAATAAAAGTTGTTTCTGATATTATTCTCTATAATTTTTATTCAATGCAAAAATTTTCTAAAATGGACCGTATTCGAGATATTTGAAAAAAACAGTAAATTTCGAATTTTGAAGAAAACTCAAAAATGGAAAAAGAGAAATACATAAAATTTTAAAATTAAGCTTTATTTTGGCCTGCGGTGAACTGATTATATTTTGGACAGAGTCGGAACATCTGGGGGGGTACTTAATAGGAGGCCATTTTTATATTTTATGGAATATATCTATTATTTACGTTTGGAGAAGAAAATTCTTCAAATAAAAGTTATTTCTAATATTATTCTTAACAATTTTTGTCCTATACAAAATTTTCCTAAAATGGTCCGTATTCGAGAAATTTGAGAAAAAGTGTAAATTTCGAATTTTGAAGAAAACTCAAAAACGGATAGAGAAAAATTTAAAATTTTAAACTTATGCTTTATTCCGACCTGAGATGAAATGATTAGATTTTGGACAGAGTCGGAACATCTGGGGGGTAATTTTTATATTTTATAAAATATATCTGTTATTTACGTTTGGAGAAAAAACTTTTTCAAATAAAAGTTATTTCTAATATTATTCTTTATAATTTTTGTTCTATACAAAATTTTCCTAAAATGGTCCGTACTCGAGAAATTTGACAAAATGTAAAAAAAAATAGTTTTTTAAAAAAATTGTTCAAATAAAAGTTGTTTCTGATATTATTCTCTATAATTTTTATTCAATGCAAAAATTTTCTAAAATGGAGAGATATTTGAAAAAAACAGTAAATTTCGAATTTTGAAGAAAACTCAAAAATGGAAAAAGAGAAATACATAAAATTTTAAAATTAAGCTTTATTTTGGGCTGCGGTGAACTGATTATATTTTGGACAGAGTCGGAACATCTGGGGGGGTACTTAAGAGGAGGCCATTTTTATATTTTATGGAATATATCTATTATTTACGTTTGGAGAAGAAAATTCTTCAAATAAAAGTTATTTCTAATATTCTTAACAATTTTTGTCCTATACAAAATTTTCCTAAAATGGTCCGTATTCGAGAAATTTGAGAAAAAGTGTAAATTTCGAATTTTGAAGAAAACTCAAAAACGGATAGAGAAAAATTTAAAATTTTAAACTTATGCTTTATTCCGACCTGAGATGAACTGATTAGATTTTGGACAGAGTCGGAACATCTGGGGGGTAATTTTTATATTTTATAAAATATATCTGTTATTTACGTTTGGAGAAAAAACTTTTTCAAATAAAAGTTATTTCTAATATTATTCTTTATAATTTTTGTTCTATACAAAATTTTCCTAAAATGGTCCGTACTCGAGAAATTTGTCAAAATGTAAAAAAAAATAGTTTTTTTAAAAAAATTCTTCAAATAAAAGTTGTTTCTGATATTATTCTCTATAATTTTTATTCAATGCAAAAATTTTCTAAAATGGACCGTATTCGAGATATTTGAAAAAACAGTAAATTTCGAATTTTGAAGAAAACTCAAAAATGGAAAAAGAGAAATACATCAAATTTTAAAATTAAGCTTTATTTTGGCCTGCGGTGAACTGATTATATTTTGGACAGAGTCGGAACATCTGGGGGGTACTTAATAGGAGGCCATTTTTATATTATATGGAATATATCTATTATTTACGTTTGGAGAAAAAAATTCTTCAAATAAAAGTTATTTCTAATATTATTCTTAACAATTTTTGTCCTATACAAAATTTTCCTAAATAGGTCCGTATTCGAGAAATTTGACAAAATGTACAAAAATTAAATTTTTAAAAAAATTGTTCAAATAAAAGTTGTTTTTGATATTATTCTCTTTAATTTTTGTTCCATACAAAATTTCTCTAAAATGGACCGTACTCGAGATATTTGAGAAAAAGTGTAAATTTTGAATTTTGAAGAAAACTCAAAAACGGATAAAGAAAAAAAAATATCATATTTAAAACTTAAGCTTTATTTTGGCCTGCGGTGAACTGATTAGATTTTGGACAGAGTCGGAACATCTGGGGGGTACTTTATAGGGGGTCATTTTTATATTTTATGAAATATATGTTATTTACGTTTGGAGAAGAAAATTCTTCAAATAAAAGTTATTTCTAATATAATTCCTAACAATTTTTGTCCTATACAAAATTTTCCTAAAATGGTCCGTATTCGAGGAATTTGACAAAATGTAAAAAATTCAAACTTTTAAGAAATTTATTCAAATAAAAATTGTTTCTGATATTATTTTCTATGGAAATCCAAATGATTTCCATAAAGATCTCCACAAAGGGAGCTTTCCTGTCCTAAATAATCCCAAGTGACTACCCCCTCAGTATTAACTATATTTCAAATGACAACAAATTGTTTCAAAAATTTCTTTCAACATTTTTTAATTTAATATTTCAAAAACAATCTTTTACTATCAAAAAAATTCATTATATATAGTACACAATTCTTTCAACGTTAATAATTTGAAGTCAACAGGAGAATCAATTTATTGGAAATATTTGTTTATCATTCTTAAGAATTATGATAAAGTACAAAAGTATTTCTACATTTTTTTAGGATTGTTTCAAATTTTTTTAATTTCTAAAATATTAGCTATTTCATTTATGTATGTTTTGAAGCTCTCCAACTTGTTTTGTTTGTACAAATCATGACATGACTTCAAATAAAGCAACATCACACAGTTTTCATTTTCTAAATGACCTAAATAATTTCATTACAATAAATAAGTCAAATAGGTCTGCAGAATGTAAATCTGTGAAGAGTATGTTACATGTTCCATCTAAAAATATTCTAGCTGCAGATTTAAGTGAGGAAATCAACAAAGTTGCACCCTATATCTCCCCTTAAATGAATATTTACAAAAAATCCTCACTGTTTCCAAATTTGGTAATTGCCATACAAAATTTTTCAACATTATCTGTAACTGTGGCTAGCAAGAGATAGGAGCTATTCAGAAGCTTTAGAAGTATTAAAAGTAAAGTTTAACTATGCTTTTTGATTGACTTGTTAAATATTATTAATAGATATTTTGATGTATATGTAAATTAATTTATTAGTGAATTAGGTTGTAAAATAAATGAACCAATTATCTTATATTTCCTGTTTAATTTAAGATAAAAATATTTCTAATTCATATGGTATGAAAGGGGGGTTAATTTTGCTAGCACACGAGTAGCAGCTACCCTAGATACGGTCCTGTTAACAATAAATGTGTTAAAAACTATCAACTATTATCAATCAACAATTGATTAAAAATAAAAGTATGACGATATTAAAATGAATGTTCAAAAAGGATAAAACTGCAAAAACATTAATATTCTTAAATCTAATCTAATATTATTCTCCGAACTGTTATTTAAAAAAAAAAACTAGAACAAATGTTATCTGATTATTTTACCTGGTTATCGATAAAGCTGAATTAAAACTAAATTCGTAGATGATCATCACTACTTTTTCGTACGATCCATTAATGTAACGGACTTCTGGGAGATGCACATGAAAAATTATTGTTTATTTTGGATCAACAAATATTGTTGTTTAACACCGCCATTTTTAACAAAAAATAAAAAGCACAGAATGAATTATAAGATGACATTTTCATGGAACACAACGTAGTAGAGATCAAATATCAAATTACGGAAGTGTTGCGATGTTGCCAATGTCAAAAATAATTCACAAGATTATGTTAGAAATATCTAAAACCGAAAATGATTTTTTAAAAACTTTTATTTTAGTTAAATACAATAATTATAGATGTTAATGGTTTGAATATTAACTAGAAACTACTTCTTAACTGCATAAATTATTTTTATATAAACAAACTACATTCTATTGAACTAAAATGGGCACAAGTTAAAGATCTGTCAAATAAATGTCATTCCTTTTGTCATATTTATTAGGTCTTTTCCTTTGCATCGAAAGTGTAGCACTGAGCTACACCACTTCAGGGGGGCTATTTTCAAACTCGAGAGAATTCATTTCCATCAAGAGAAATGTCATACGTCAACGTAAAACCGTATTTTTAGGGCTCTTAGGGCCAGCGTGAATTCACTGACTGTTTCTCTCGGTTTATTTAGAATTAAAATCTTCTCAAGAATTTTAATCCTCGATGCCTTTAAAAACAACATTTCCACATTGACGTATGACATTTCTGATGAGAATCTTGAGAGAAATGAGTGCTCCCATACTTTGAAAATAGCCCCCCTGAAAATATCGTTCTATTTATACAAATTGTTAGAAGTTTATACTTATTAAATTTGACTTTTGAGACTACAAATCAACCTAAATTTGAAATATAAACAAAAATTAAACAAACTAATCACTTTTATATTCATGCTAGCATAAACAAAGGAAAAATTGACAAACAAAGGCTTCACAGAACACTTACTTTCTAGCATGGAACAAACATCTCATTCACATCTCATTTCAAATCGAGATGTATAAAATGTAATTGAACAGGTACATCTGGGATAAACAAACGCAGATGTAGATGTGTCCGATGTGGATAAAAAAACGCTCGAGATGTAAAAAATGCATTCGATGTGGATTCTCAAACGCGGCAATAGAATTACCACTTTCGTCTATTATTCTATTATCTACAATCTATATAACTATAAATTATTGGTTACAGGTTAACATGTTGGCAACGTTGGTAATTGTTGATTTCGGTGTTATATGTTCCATGTCAGTAAAATTATAAAAAGAAGAAATAATTATCCAGCCACCTAAATACTTCATCAGGAAAATAATCAGAAGAAGAACGAGTAAAATCAAAACAAATGGTGTGTTTCCGGTTAATTTTTTGTTTAGGTCCTAGTTTTTTATCAAATTTTTTTATAACTTACTGAATTCCGAATAAAATCTTCATTTAGAATAGAAAGGTCCAACTGTTATCGAGTTACTTAAATTAAAAAAAAATGGCAATTCTACCACCAGACCCCGTTTTTTGCTTCAGAGAAGACATGGGCCATGTACACTGTTTAAGTTTTTGCGTTCGTAGTTCTAATTTTGTTTCGCATATTTTGGCTGGAACTGAAAAGGGTACCGTGTATTTTTGTGATTTAGAGGTAAGATTTTTTTTCCTATTGATTATTCTTGGGAGTTTTACCATTTATTGAAATCTATTTAAAATAAAGAATATCGAACAGCTTAAAGATTTCAAATTCTTTCTGAGCCTTTATTTTTAGTCCGATTTTTTTGAAGTTTTCAGGAAGTGCGTACCAATAATAAGGAAACTTTATTTTACATTAAAATAAATCCTTAAAACATTTTTGCTTTTGTAAAAGGTCCTTATTATAAATGACACATGCGTTCTGAATGTAAAATATGTTCTTAATGTAACTTTGGTAAGAAATGCCTATCGAGCACCATATTTAATATAGATATGTATTTTTTTAGAATATTAGATAAAAATTATCCTTTAAAATAACCAAGGGTTGGATTGGATAGCAATTTTAGTACACTAAAGACCTAATGGGGCCTATTCTGTAATATTTTAGTTAATTTTAACTGCCAGTAGCCAATTTATCCATTTTAGCCAATTTTAATTATTTTTAATTTAGAAAAAGGCTTTTATTCATTTTTATTTATTTTTATTAATTTGTATTTATTTTCATTAATTTTTATTTATTTTTGTTTGTAATCATATTTATTTATATTCAGTTATATTCATTTATATTCAGTTACTTATATTCATTTAGATTCAGTTATATTCATTTATATTCATTTATATTCATTTACACTCATTTAAATTCATTTCCATTCATTTGCTTTCATTTATATTCATTTATATTCATTTATATCCATTTATATTCATTTATATTCATTTATATCCATTTATATTAATTTATATTAATATTAATTTATATTAATTTATATTAATTTATATTAATTTATATTAATTTATATTAATTTATATTAATTTATATTAATTTATATTAATTTATATTAATTAATTTATATTCATTTATATTCATTTATATTCATTTACATTTATATTCATTCATTTATATTCATTTATATTCATTTATATTCATTTATATTCATTTATATTCATTTATATTCATTTATATTCATTTATATTCATTTATATTCATTTATATTCATTTATATTCATTTATATTCATTTATATTCATTTATATTAATTTATATTCATTTATATCCATTTATATTCATTTATATCCTTCTAAATAACCAAGGGTTGGATTGGATGGCAATTTTAGTACACTAATGATCTAATGGGGCCTATTCTGTAATATTTTAGTTAATTTTGACTGCCAGTAGCCAATTTATCATGCCAAATCATTTTCAATCGCCGAAAATACTAGAAAATCCAGCCTGTCTTGAGAAATTCTGTTTTTTAAATAATTTTAAATATTTTTAATTTAGAGAAAGGCTTTTTATTAATTTTTATTTTATTTATTTTCATTTATTGTTATTTATTTATTTTTATTCATTTTTATTCATTTTTATTTATTTTTAATTATTTTTGTTATTATTTATATTCATTCATTTATATTCATTCATTTATTTATATTCATTGATATTCATTTAGATTCAGTTATATTCATTTTTATTTAGTTATATTCATTTATAATCATTTATAATCATTTATATTTATTTACACTCATTTGTATTCATTTATATTCATTTATATCAATTTATATTAATTTATATCCTTTTATATTCATTTATATCCATTTATATTCATTTATATCTATTTATATTCATTTATACCCATTTATATTCATTTATATCCATTTATATTTATTTATATTAATTTATATCCATTGATATTCATTTAGATTCAGTTATATTCATTAACATTCATTTAGATTTAGTTATATTTATTTTTATTTAGTTATATTTATTTATATCCATTTATATTTATATTCATTTATATCCTTTTAAATAACCAAGGGTTGGATTGGATGACAATTTTAGCCGAAAATACTAGAAAATCCAGTCTGTCTTGAGAAATTCTGTTTTTTTTTTTTTTTATTTTAAATATTTTTAATTTAGAGAAAAGCTTTTTATTAATTTTTATTTTATTTATTTTGTTAATTGTTATTTATTCATTTATATTTATTTACACTCATTTGTATTCATTTATATTCATTTATATCCATTTATATTAATTTATATCCTTTTATATTCATTTATATCTATTTATATTCATTTATACCCATTTATATTCATTTATATCCATTTATATTTATTTATATTCATTTATATTAATTTATATCCATTGATATTCATTTAGATTCAGTTATATTCATTAACATTCATTTAGATTTAGTTATATTTATTTTTATTTAGTTATATTTATTTATATCCATTTATATTTATATTCATTTATATCCTTTTAAATAACCAAGGGTTGGATTGGATGACAATTTTAGCCGAAAATACTAGAAAATCCAGTCTGTCTTGAGAAATTCTGTTTTTTTTTTTTTTTAATTTTAAATATTTTTAATTTAGAGAAAAGCTTTTTATTAATTTTTATTTTATTTATTTTGTTAATTGTTATTTATTCATTTATAATCATTTATATTTATTTACACTCATTTGTATTCATTTATATTCATTTATATCCATTTATATTAATTTATATCCTTTTATATTCATTTATATCCATTTATATTCATTTATATCTATTTATATTCATTTATACCCATTTATATTCATTTATATCCATTTATATTTATTTATATTCATTTATATTAATTTATATCCATTGATATTCATTTAGATTCAGTTATATTCATTAACATTCATTTAGATTTAGTTATATTTATTTTTATTTAGTTATATTTATTTATATCCATTTATATTTATATTCATTTATATCCTTTTAAATAACCAAGGGTTGGATTGGATGACAATTTTAGCCGAAAATACTAGAAAATCCAGTCTGTCTTGAGAAATTCTGTTTTTTTTTTTTAATTTTAAATATTTTTAATTTAGAGAAAAGCTTTTTATTAATTTTTATTTTATTTATTTTGTTAATTGTTATTTATTTTTAATTGTTATTATTATTTATATTCATTGATATTCATTTATATTCATTTAGATTCAGTTTTATTCATTAATATTCATTGATATTCATTTAGATTCAGTTATATTCATTTTTATTTAGTTATATTCATTTATATCTATTTATATTAATTTATATTAACTTATCTTAATTTATATTCGTTTATATCCATTTATATTTATTTATATTCATTTAGATTCAGTTATATTCATTTATATCCATTTATATCCGTTTATATTCATTTATATTAATTTATATTCATTTATATTCATTTATATTCATTTATATTTATTTATATTCATTTATATTCATTTGTATTCATTTATATTCATTTATATTCATTTAGATTCATTTAGATTCAGTTATATTCGTTAATATTCATTTATATTCATTGATATTCATTTAGATTCAGTTATATTCGTTAATATTCATTTAGATACATTTATATTCATTTAGATTCAGTTATATTCATTTAAATTCAGTTATATTCGTTAATATTCATTTATATTCAGTTATATTTATTGATATTCATTTAGATACATTTATATTCAGTTATATTCGTTAATATTCATTTAGATTCAGTTATATTCATTTATCTTCATTTATATTCATGTATATTCACTTATATTTATTAATATTCATTTATTTTCATTTATATTTATAAAAAAATATTTTAATTGTTAACATTTACTCTTTTCACAAAATGCTGTATAAAAACCATTTTTCAGACCAATCGGATGCAGCATAAGCAAGAAATGGGCGAATCAATACAATCACTACATAGTTTTGATTTCAAAATTATCACCCAAGAAAAAGAAGGTATATTAAAATTATGGTCAGTTAAAAAAAGTTCCTATCAAGTCGACAGAACCCATAAATGCGCCCCCGGTTTTGGCAGAAGTATATTAGTCGAAGAAGCTTTGTTCGTTCCTCAAGAAAATAGTTGTGTGGATGTTATAGACCTTGATAATTTTGAAAAAATTAAAAAACTGTCGCCTGAGAGGGAAAATTTGGGCAGCGTCATGGCTTTGGAACAAGTTATTATTGGTAATACTACTTGTATCATGGCTGGATATGAAACAGGTAAAATAACAGTGTTTACTATATCTTTATGTTGATGTAGAAACTGTTCCTCATTAAATTTCTTCAAACAATACGCTATTTAATTCAAACAATCAAGTAAATGTATTGTCTAGTAACATTATTGGTCAAATTCATGACATTTCTGGAGCTGCACACACTTGTCTAACACTTTTAGACAGTGGTGTCAGTCTAATTTTATTACTCATCATCTTGCTTCTAAATAATTGACATTTCTGTGACAGGAATTGCTTAAATAACTTCAAGCATCAAATGTAAATGCTTTTTATCAATAAATTCATTGCATTCTTTTTTCTCAACTTCAATTAGTGTCTATTCTTTGTGAATAGACTCACATACATTGTTTGTTATTTTTATATTAGGTGATGTAATTTTATGGGACATGAACACATTCCAGCCCTGCGGGCACATCAAACTTCAAGATCAATTGACTTCATTAACATTTGATTCATTAACAAAAACAGGCGTGGCTGGCGGTGCTTCCAATTTTTTACAATTATTTACTATCAACACCTCGTATGAATTTGCTGTTAAATTGGAACTATCTATCACAAATAAAGGTAAGACTAATTTCTTGGATTTTTTTTGTGCATTTATAAAAAAAGGTTGTGAACCCGTATCTAATAAAATTTTACACTCCCATTATTTTAAATCTTTATCCTCAATAATCCTGGTATTATTCCTGTATTCCCGACTGCTGGCATCTTTAAGATACCCTACAAATCCTACCTTTTGGCGATTCTATTTTAGTTATTCTACAAGGTGGTTTGAATTTTAGGTTGTAGTATTGTAAAACTACGTCCCGATAGAAAGATTCTAGTCGCAGGATGTTGGGATAGCAAAATAAGATTGTTTTCTTGGAAATCCCTAAGGATTTTGGCCGTTTTGGCTGAGCACAAAGAATCTATAACGGACGTCAAATTTTCTCCGCTACCTGTAAATTATTGGAAATCTAATATAATGGCCGCCAGTAGTTCCGATGGAGTCATAAGTTTATGGAATGTGTATAATTAAATTTCTGAGGCGTAGATATGTAATAAAAAAAAACTGATGTCTTAAAAAATTAATAATTACTACATTTTATTCAATAATTTAATAATTACCTTTTAAAATAACGAATGAGCTTCAATACAGCTTTTTTTAATAATTAATAATTAATAATTAATAATTAATAATTATAATTAATAATTAATAATTAATAATTAATAATTAATAATTAATAATTAATAATTAATAATTAATAATTAATAATTAATAATTAATAATTAATAATTAATAATTAATAATTAATAATTAATAATTAATAATTAATAATTAATAATTAATAATTAATAATTAATAATTAATAATTAATAATTAATAATTAATAATTAATAATTAATAATTAATAATTAATAATTAATAATTAATAATTAATAATTAATAATTAATAATTAATAATTAATAATTAATAATTAATAATTAATAATTAATAATTAATAATTAATAATTAATAATTAATAATTAATAATTAATAATTAATAATTAATAATTAATAATTAATAATTAATAATTAATAATTAATAATTAATAATTAATAATTAATAATTAATAATTAATAATTAATAATTAATTAATGACACACGGGTAAGTTGCCCCAATTGTAATTTTGATTCATGTTATGATAAAATTTCTCTATAAAAATGTGTAAAAAATTTAATTCTTTTTTTCGAGAACTTGTAAACTTTTCAAAAAATGTTATTTTGATTTTTTTGAATATTTTTAAAATTTTAAAATTAAAATTACAAAAATTTTGAAATATCTACACTGTAGGTTTTTTGTTCATGGAAAGAATGTAGATCTGTATTTTTATGTTAAAAGTGTTCATATTGTAAGTACAACTTTTTGTAAAAAAAAAAAAATATATAAGTTTGGTTATTTGAAAATGTTTTTTTTTTAATATAAGGGTTTTGGATTAATTTAGGAAACTACTTCTAAAATGTCAAATTTGCAGCTAGAGGAGATGGCTATAATCTTAAGAGGATGCACAATGGTTTTAGTGTTGGTATTTAAAAGATCCATGGGGTAGCTAAAATAGAATTTGGGATTTTTATAATAAAAATTGATGTGTTCAACACACAGTAAACAAACGACTTCTATAAAATACCCCCTGATGTTCCGACTATGCCTAAAATTGAATCAGTTCACCGCAGTATGAATTATAGCTTAAATTTATAATTTGGTGTTTTCCTCTTGAGTTATTTTAAAAATTTGCACATTTTCTAAAATATCTTGAATACGGTCCATTTTAGAAAAATTATCTATAGAACGAAAATTATAAAGAATGACATGACAAACAATTTTTATTTGAACAATTTTCTCAAAAACTCGAATTTTTCAATTTTTGTTAAATTTCTTGAATACGGACCATTTTAGGAAAATTTTATATAGAATAAAAATTATAGAGAATAATATTGCAAGCAAGTTTTGTTTGAAGAATTTTCTTCTCCAAGCGTATATAACGGATATATTTCATAAAATGGGATTATTTTTAAAATTTGCACATTTTTTTAAATATCTTGAATACTGTCCATTTTAGAGAAATTATGAATAAGATAAAAATTATAAAGAATGACATGACAAACATTTTTTATTTGAACAATTTTCTCAAAAACTCGAATTTTTCAATTTTTGTTAAATTTCTTGAATACGGACCATTTTAGGAAAATTTTATATAGAATAAAAATTATAAAGAATAATATTGCAAGCAACTTTTGTTTAAAGAATTTTTTTCTCCAAGCGTATATAGCGGATATATTTCATAAAATGGGATTATTTTTAAAATTTGCACATTTTCTAAAATATCTCGAATACGGTCCATTTTAGAGAAAATATGAATAAGATAAAAATTATAAAGAATGTCATGACAAACAACTTTTATTTGAACAATTTTCTCAAAAACTCGAATTTTTCAATTTTTGTTAAATTTCTTGAATACGGACCATTTTAGGAAAATTTTATATAGAATAAAAATTATAGAGAATAATATTGCAAGCAACTTTTGTTTAAAGAATTTTTTTCTCCAAGCGTATATAACGGATATATTTCATAAAATGGGATTATTTTTAAAATTTGCACATTTTCTAAAATATCTCGAATACGGTCCATTTTAGAGAAATTATGAATAAGATAAAAATTATAAAGAATGAGATCACAAACAACTTTTATTTGAACAATTTTCTCAAAACCTCGAATGTTACACTTTTTGTTAAATTTCTTGAATACGGACCATTTTAGGAAAATTTTATATAGAATAAAAATTCTAGAGAATAATATTGCAAGCAACTTTTGTTTGAAGAATTTTCTTCTCCAAGTGTATATAACGGATATATTTCATAAAATGGGATTATTTTTAAAATTTGCACATTTTCTAAAATATCTCGAATACGGTCCATTTTAGAGAAATTATAAATAAGATAAAAAATATAAAGAATGTCATGACAAACAACTTTTATTTGAACAATTTTTTAAAAAATTCGAATTTTGCACTTTTTGTTAAATTTTTTGAATACGGACCATTTTAGGAAAATTTTATATAGAATAAAAATTATAAAGAATAATATTGCAAGCAACTTTTGTTTAAAGAATTTTTTTCTCCAAGCGTATATAACGGATATATTTCATAAAATGGGATTATTTTTAAAATTTGCACATTTTCTAAAATATCTCGAATACGGTCCATTTTAGAGAAATTATGAATAAGATAAAAATTATAAAGAATGAGATCACAAACAACTTTTATTTGAACAATTTTCTCAAAACCTCGAATGTTACACTTTTTGTTAAATTTCTTGAATACGGACCATTTTAGGAAAATTTTATATAGAATAAAAATTCTAGAGAATAATATTGCAAGCAACTTTTGTTTGAAGAATTTTCTTCTCCAAGTGTATATAACGGATATATTTCATAAAATGGGATTATTTTTAAAATTTGCCCATTTTCAAAAATATCTCGAATACGGTCCATTTTAGAGAAAATATGAATAAAATAAAAATTATAAAGAATGTCATGACAAACAACTTTTATTTGAACAATTTTTTAAAAAATTAGAATTTTACACTTTTTGTTAAATTTCTCGAATACGGACCATTTTGGGAAAATTTTATATAGGATAAAAATTATAGAGAATAATATTGCAAGTAACTTTTGTTTGAAGAATTTTCTTCTCCAAGCGTATATATTCCATAAAATAGGATCATTATTTTCAAAATTTGCACATTTTCTAAAATATCTCGAATACGGTCCATTTTAGAAAAATTATTTATAGAACGAAAATGATAGAGAATGACATCACAAACAATTTTTATTTGAACAATTTTCTCAAAAACTCGAATTTTCCAATTTTTGTTAAATTTCTTGAATACGGACCATTTTAGGAAAATTTTATATAGAATAAAAATTATAGAGAATAATATTGCAAGCAACTTTTGTTTAAAGAATTTTCTTCTCCAAGCGTATATAACGGATATATTTCATAAAATAGGTTCAAGTTTTCAAAATTTGCACATTTTTTTAAATATCTCGAATACGGTCCATTTTAAAAAAATTATCTATAGAATAAAAATTATAAAGAATGACATAACAAACAACTTTTATTTGAACAATTTTCTCAAAAATTCGAATTTTGCACTTTTTGTTAAATTTCTTGAATACGGACCATTTTAGGAAAATTTTATATAGAATAAAATTTATAAAGAATAATATTTCAAACAACTTTTATTTGAAGAATTTTCGTCTCCAAGCGTATATAACGGATATATTTCATAAAATAGGATTATTTTTAAAATTTGCATTTTTTTAAATATCTTGAATACGGTCCATTTTAGAGAAATTATGAATAAGATAAAAATTATAAAGAATGATATAATAAACAACTTTTATTTGAACAATTTTCTCAAAAATTCGAATTTTGCACATTTTGTTAAATTTCTCGAATACGGACCATTTTGGGAAAATTTTATATAAAACAAAAATTATAGAGAATAACAATACAAACAACTTTTATTTAAAGAATTTTCTTCTCAAAGCATAAATAACAGATATATTCCATAAAACAGAAAAACCACCCTCTAGAAAGTACCCCCCTGATGTTCCGACCATGCCCAAAATCTAATCAACTCACTGCAGAATGAAAAGTAAAAAAACTAAGATACAAATTATTTAATTTTAAAATATAAAGCTTTGATACCATCCGTTTTTGTCCATTATACTTTTATTAAGTACCTACACATATTTCAGCTACACCTCGTATTATATACAATCTTCTTTTAATTACAATAGGTAATTCATTATAAAAACAACATTTTTATACAAATTATTTATTCAAAATTACAAATTTCAATTACTTATACCTCAGTTGATATCGAAGTGATTTTAATCATAACAAATACCTTAAATTTAAACACTTAGTTCAAAATAAATACAGTTCTAATTCTATATATAAAATAAACGCACTCTCGATGTGGTAATTAAGAGATCATCATCAAAAAATTTGGTTTCAATCACTATATTGCCGCTAAAAAAATAAAAATCTATATTAAATATTTGAAATAATTAATTGACTTACTTTAATACAGATGCAGGCATCATTTGAGACTCTGGTGCGGCCTCCATAATAGATTGCCATGTATTTGTCGACTCTGGCATAACAAAACCAAATTCAAAGTACCACTCCTCAAGACACCTTCCTTTAAATAAAATCTTCTGTTCCAACCTACAAAAATTACAATACAACAACCGTTTCTACATCAATCAGTTGTTCACAAATTAACAGACAATTCCCAATGAGATTTGTTACCTGAATTTGTCAATCTGTTCCTTGGAGCTAAAGTTAAACTCTCTAGATACTGCACGACATTTGAGGATGTTTTTAGGTACTCTAGCTTCATGTTCCACTTCGGGAAAACTTAAATCTTCAGAACCTTGCCAGAAAATTTTACCACCGTCTGCATCTCTTAGACAAATCCAATTACTAGACAAATATTAAGAAAAACGAACGAAATACAACTACAAACACTATGAACAAACAAACTTAATTTATTCAGTAATACACTAATTACCCTTCAGTTGTATGTATAATAGTACAAAATAAAACACAATAAACGAAATTTCGTCAATTTATTACTAAAAAACCTTTCAAAACGTCAGTTATACACACTTGGATACAGCATCACAATACAAACTAAAGTAAATACACGATTGCTTAAAAAGGATACATTTGAAAACCTTTTAAAATTTCCTCGGGGATTTTGGTTTCGTTTGTCATCTTATTTTCATAATAATATCTAAAAACGCATTCTTATTTTTGAAATATCTCGGTGACGATAAACAAACATGAATAGATAAAAAAATACATTTGACTTTGACTTATATGACAAGCGGTGTTGGGTTAAAAACCATTGATGTAGCGACCTGAGGATAAGTCATGAGTTTTTATAATTATCGCAGTGGCGCTGGTGTTGCTAGTGCTGTTAAAGGAATTTTATGAAAATAATAATAATTTGAGGGTACGGACGACTTTACGCGCAGTGGAATTTTAAAGAAATTTATTTTGTATCAGAAGAAGCACATTTAAAAAAAAAATTTGCGATAAATTTAAGTCAAAAAAATTATTTAATTTCTATAAAAATCAGCATTTTGACAACTATAAACATCGAAACTCGATGGTTTCTGTCAAATTTGGAAAATATAATTGCAACGTTGCCGGATTGTGATAAAATTAGTAGTTAATGGAAAATTGTGATTGCCCATACCGGTCCATAAATATGCAACAAGAAAACGAAGCCGCCACCAAAAAACATCAACCCATACCTGGCTACGCCGACCGGCGTAGACTCCAACGGCCCGGACACAGCTCAAATTGAATTGTAAACGTAAACTTTTTCACATAATAACAAATCAGTAAATGTACGTAACAGTTATAGATCTCTAAATTCCAGTCTAACATCAGGGCTGGAACTCTGTGTCATGTAGAATTCTACTTATCGCTTTCTACAATGGAATCGATTACTTTCTTTTGTGATAAATACGTTATCAACCGCACGGGAAATATCGCAATGTGGTTTCTTATGAAACTAGTTATCCTGTAGTAAGTATATACTCGTTGGTTTTCCGCTATGTTACACAGAGTGCCACAAAAGAATCTATTGTAGAAAGCGATAAGTAGAATTCTACATGACACAGAGTTCCAGCCCAGAACCATCTAGAACTTTAGAGACGTTGTAATCGAACTTGACGCTCTATTTGACTCAGGTAAGTTCTGTTTATAAATAAAGACCTCAGTGCATTTTTTTTACTCAGATTGGAATGGGTTAATTTGAGTAAATTTTACAGAACGTAAAATTCTTTTGCAAAAGGTGTGTCATATTCAATGCTTAGATAATCTTACTCTGAGATTCAATGACATAAAACTATGGGCAAGTTCGAAATGAGATGCCCTGTGAAGTGAGCAGGGCATGAGCAGATTCCTGTCAAGTTAGAGAACGAATGTAGTAACATCTCGAACGCGCTCTGTCATTCAGAGTAAAAAACATAACCTCAATCTAGTATGTCAGTCAACGATCAGTTTAAAATTCGTTGATGTTTACTTCCGTTGCCGTTTATAAATTTTGGGCCAATGAGAATTACTCTAGAGTAACCTGAGCGAACGATTTAAGAAAATTAGTCTATTCTTGCGTCTACTAAGTTTTAGAATGCTATTTTTACGTTAACGTATGACATTTTCCATGAAAATTTCGAGAATTTGCAATAAAAATAAGAACAAACGAATTTAATTAACATTAATTGGTTTACTCTTATGTGAAGTAACAAATCCTTTAACAAAAAGTGTATATATATATATATATATATATATATATATATATATATATATATATAAAATTCAAACTAATTTATTGGGGGCAGCAGCAATATGTAATAAAGAAAACTCTTTAAAGATGATCCAAACTTTCGGAAACTTATTTCCATCTTCAGGGAATCTACAAAAGGTGTGGTGTGTCTTCATAGGAACATAATATTATTAAGAGAGTGAGTTACTTACATCTTTGTGAGGATGAATTATTAATGATGTTAAATATTTTAAATTTTATGATTTTGATGCACATATAGAATTATTATTACACAGTTTTACAATATAACTTAAAATTATTGTGGTTAAAATTCAGTTTGAAATTTAACTGTTATGTCAAATTTTGTGTCATTCGTTGTTTATGTATACAAGTGTGTTAGATTAAATATAGAAATTACTAATAAGGAACCTAGTTAGGAAGATTACTTTGTACCTAAATTATTATTTAATAATGTTTTATCTGAGAATGCAGTTTGATTAATTATTTCATCATCAACAAAACTGTCACTAATTGTTGTGATGAATGAAAGGATGTTGTAAATTATTTCATCAAAAACAATACTGTCACCATTGTTATGATGAAAGGTTGAATATTAAAAGTTTTTTAATCAGACTTGTATCATAAAAGGTGGTCATTTAAAAAAATTAGATTTCATCTGCAATAATACTGTCACTATTATTGTGATGAAGGGTTGTATTATTAAATAATAATTTAGGTACAAAGTAATCTTCCTAACTAGGTTCCTTATTAGTAATTTCTATATTTAATCTAACACACTTGTATACATAAACAACGAATGACACAAAATTTGACATAACAGTTAAATTTCAAACTGAATTTTAACCACAATAATTTTAAGTTATATTGTAAAACTGTGTAATAATAATTCTATATGTGCATCAAAATCATAAAATTTAAAATATTTAACATCATTAATAATTCATCCTCACAAAGATGTAAGTAACTCACTCTCTTAATAATATTATGTTCCTATGAAGACACACCACACCTTTTGTAGATTCCCTGAAGATGGAAATAAGTTATTAAATTTCCGAAAGCTTGGATCATCTTTAAAGAGTTTTCTTTATTACATATTGCTGCTGCCCCCAATAAATTAGTTTGAATTTTACATTACTATTCAGCAAAGACTACCCTTCCACTATATATATATATATATATATATATATATATATATATATATATATATATATATATATATATATATATATATATATATATATATATATATATATTTACATCTTTCTATCAATCTCAAGCCAATTGGAGATTCTATCAAACCTGAACCACCCAAAAATAATAAAGTTGGATAAGTATATTTAATGTATATTGGAAAAAGAGGGTCTCTTTATCTGTAATTTTAAATGTATACTCTGAATATTTCATTAAAAAAATGTAATTTTTCTAAAGATTTTACTGGATCTGTGCAATCCTGAACCATTAGAAGATTGATACAATCTTGAACCATTTTATACAGTTTTGTTCACACTAATCGCACAATTCTGAACCTTCGCACAGTTGCCAAATGTAAATTAAGTATGAAATCTACGATTTAGTAATACGAGAATAATTATAAAATACAACTGTTTATTTAACTCTAAACTCTGAATTCAAATTTAAAATCATTTAAGTCGGACTATGTACTCTTGTGGCTAGGGCAGTTCAAATCGAGATATTGAGAGCAAACTAGATATACCTATGGATGTATTTTCTCATAAATAGGAAATCCGATAAAAACACTTTTTAACTAAAACACTTAAAATCTACGATTTTTTCTTATCTTTGCAATTAAAAAAAAATTAACAGGTAAGATAAAAATTAAGTTTTGACATTTTGTAATAAACCAGATTTATAACGCTTTTGTATAAAAATCTTACCCTCACCATCCTATAGAGGGAGAATGGGGGTGGAATTCCCAAAATATTAGGTTAAAACTTTTTAAATAAAACAGTTTGAATCTAGATTTTTTACATACACATCCAAAATTCCAAAATTTGGTCAAAATGGTGGGGGTAAATTTTTATAAAAAATAGTTGAAAATTATGTCTATTACAAATGTACCAAAAATAATAGTTTTATCTCCTCTGTGACGATTTTTAAATGCAAATCCCCACATTTAAACTATATCAGTTCAGGTCAAAAAATTCCAAAGACAAGAAATATTTATTTATTATACAAGGGAAAAAAGTTTTAGCTAAAATCTAATATTTTTCCCGTGTATAATACACCATTTCTTTTCTGTGATGGGAAAAACAACGATTTAATATAGAAAAAAATATCTACCTTTACTTCCCGGGGAAACACTTTTCTCCCAGGAAACATGGAAAAAAGTAATATCATAAAAAGTGACATTTTGTTACCTGACAAGAGAGATAAAATGTTAAACTTTTCTCGTCGCATAAAAACAAGTTTTTTCCCAAAAAACAAAAAAAAATATAAATTTGGGTGGGTGTATGTATATGGAAAAAGTTGTAGATCCCAATTCTTTTATTTAAAAAGACATAACTTAATTTACTGGGGATGCTACCCCCTCAATCTCCCTCTAAGGGGATGGTGGGGGTAATATTTTTATACAAGAACGTTTTAAATCAGGTGTATTGTAAATATATCTTGACATGAATAGCCCTCAACAATAATCATTTCTGGTCCACGTAGATAATATACTTACTTAAATTTTTCAACTTAATAAAAATTATAAAAAAATACATATATTAAAGTTTTAATAATCGTGTTATATATACCTACGTAGCAACAAATTCATATTTCTCATTAGTCAAAAGAAAAATTTACAGTTATTTACAGTTATTTACAGTATTTTGTTTTGAAAATAATTTAACGTTTTATTAAAATTGCCTCATTTTCTGTTAGGAATAAGCGCTATTGCTAGTTTTGTAAAAACTTGCTTAATTCCTTAAATATTTTTAATTGTAAGTAGGTATTAATAAGATTATTTAACGCTATAATGCATTAACCAATGACAATCATCTTTAATACCAACAGACGCCAATCAACACAATTTGTATCTGCATGCTGCAGTGTTTTTACTCAATCCTGATTGTAATTAAAAAATTCAATTCATTACCAGAGTAACGCATTAATGATTTGTGCGAAACGTCAATGTGACGTTTGTCAAAAAGGTTGGATTTAAAAAATTCAATTCATTACCAGAGTAATGTATCAGTGATTTATACGAAAAGCCAATATGAAGATTGTCAAAAAGATAAAGAAAAATGCACAAAAATTGTTTTGATTCTTTAAATATATTTTAAATACAGAATCGACTTCAGCTTATGAAACCAAAGCAAACGTTTATGAAAGGTCTGTTTATATTGTTAAATAATCTTTTCAAACACCACGCGAGGTAAGAATTTTTTTTTAAGAACATTTTGTTGTTTTCTTACAAATTATGCAAATTTCACTCTACAAAATCCTCCCGTAATTTTAAGAAGGATTTTGTTTCGTAAAATTTAGACGCATAATTTCCAGAAACAAAAAACTGTTCTCAAAAAAATGTTCACCTCTTGTGGTATTACCATTGATAATTACTTATATAGTCATGGAAATTGTTTAGTCGTTGATTGTGATTTATCCAAAAATTAAAAGATAATAAGCAATAAATTCAATAGCTAATACTAATATTGTTTTATTAGTTAAAAAATAAAAAAAAATAAATAAAAACAACGGAAAACAGGTAGCTCAGTAAAACACTACTTACTTACTATTATACTAGTAAAAACATACTTATAATATATGTATAAAAAAAATATTTAAACTCGCTAGTATCTGTCTTTATTAAATTTATTTTTTCTTTATTAAGCTGGCTTCTGTAATTTACCAGTGTACATTTTCTACACTACAGCTTTTATGAAAGTCCATTTTTTATCTTAAAATATCGTCTAAATATGCAATAAGTGAACACTCGGTATAAAATAATCTCAAGATATTTGTTGCGGTTCATTCTGATATTCAAAATTTTCTTTGGAATCATACCACATATGGCTGACAATTTAAAAACTTACAATGGTTATATCTCATGAACTAAAGATGATATATTCAGAAAAGTGTAACCTAATAAAAACAATTTATTTTGTACTCATGAACGAATATACAGGGTGGATCACCAAGAACTTCATCGATCGATATCTCAGAAACTGGATGTAGGAAAAAATTTAAATCTGGAAACTTGCTAGATGTCTTGGGGCCTATTAAGCAATTTCGGTTGACCGGAAATAGACCTTAAGTTGCTTATTTTAAATAGGGCATCCTATTATTATTACAATTTTGAATTCTACTTCAGATTCCAGGCAGGTTTTATGTATCATATGCCTAAGTCAAAGCGATTTTAAAATTTCAGTTTTTATATCAAAAATATAATTATCAATTATTCCTAAAGGAAGCCCTTATTACTTACTTCGGGTTGGAAAATAAGAAAAATGGGGATTTCCATAAAAAAAAGTCTTTTGGCACTTTTCTCAATCTCATTTTAAACCTTGTTTTTGAACACTCTGTATGATTAGTTGTCCAAATAAAAAAAATATATTAAACTAGATTCTTTTTAACAAGGAATTCAACTCAAATTAACCAATAAGACTTCTGGTTCTCTCATTTTTTCTTAGTCTACTTTGGACCACTTTAAGATATGGACAATATTTGGAAATAAAAAAATATTATTTTTAAAATCGGTAAGATACGCAATTTTCTGTTCTTTGATGTCAAATCAGCGGCGGTAAAGTCGGGTATCTACAAAAGTTCGCAGGATATTTGAAACTTTTTTATTATTAGCTTTACGAAAAAAAGTTTTTTCTTCATTAAAAGTTCTGCATGGTCTGAAAACTAAAATGCAACTAAGATATCAAATTTTTACAATACTATACGAGATATATCAAATAATATGAATTTAGCTAAAATAAAGTACCTTTATTTTTGACAAATCTCGTATACGACTGATTAAATTTGATATTTGATGTTTGCATTCTAGGTTTTAGACCATTCCGAACTTTTTATGAAAAATATGCTACGAACTTAAGAACACGCTGTATAAAAAATTAAAATATTTTACTTGTTCTTTTCGACTTACTTCTGTTTTGAATGATTCTTACAAAACGGAAAGCACCGTAATAAATCACATAAAATGTTTTTAAATACGCAATGTTGCCATATTCACTGGCTCATGATGATACGGAATTACTTTCAATACGTATATATAATTATATACCGCAAATATCTACCTAAGCGCCGCAAATGTCAAACTCTTGAACTACATATTGGAGTTTCGTACATTCCTGAACCAATAAAAAAGGGGGAATATCCGGCAATGTGTTGGGCGCGAAGATTTGAAAACATAATTTGCAGATTCCTTTAATATTTAACTATTACAATCAAGTTTCAATTTAAGGATAGAGTGGGTATTAAATAATTTAACACAGCAAAACAAACCTGATCCAATATACTGGTTCAGGTTTGTGATGGTGGTTCAAGATTGTTAGCTCAAGTTACTACTTCTGGTTCAGGTTTGGATGGTTACCGTAAATATATATATATATATATATATATATATATATATATATATATATATATATATATATATATATATATATATCAAAGGATTTGTTACTTCTTCGCATAATTTCGTTCAGACTCGTCGCTCGCACCGGAAACTCGCTAACGTGCTTTTTTTAATCTATTTACACGTGCGATAGGCGTCACCGTCGCGGCGATAATTCAAATATTCGAGCGCGCGTTCTAGCCGAACGCGCAAAGCGCAGAAGTGTCATAATCGATTGTTTTTCGAGGTAGGCTAGTGTAAAGAAACACTATGGACGTGGTTTGAGTGGAAAACTTAATTAATTCCAATCTAACAGGCCGATTCTGCCGCAAGAAGATAACGTTGTGATATTAACACGATATCTTATCGATCATATCCGGCAGTGGATTCGAGTTGTGAATTTTCGTGTGAATAGAAAGTGTTGAATGTCTTTAGGGAAAATGTCGCAAAACGGTAAGAAGTTTCTTATTAATATATAGAAAATATTAGTTACAAAAGTATTATAGTCTGTAAATTCATTCTATTTAATATAGATATGGATAGATTTTTTAAAAACTTATATTTCTTTTAATTTCTCCTGAAAAACATTTTAATTATCACTAAATTCTACACCTTTTTGATAGGCGATGTCGGTTTATTTAAAAGCAAACCAAAGTTGGTCTAATATCGTTTGTGGTAATTTTAAATCATATTACAATATAGGAAAATATTTCAGGTGGACTATTTTAATTGAACCACCCTGTGTATGCTTCCGCATTTTTTTTTTTTTGTAAAATTTCATATTATTTATTGATCTACTTTTTTTTAGAAAAAGATTTCAAGGAACGTCTCATAACAACCGTGAAAAAAGAAGTAAAACAGGTGATGGAAGAATCAGTAACCAGAAAATTTGTACACGAAGAAAGTGGGAGTGTGACTTCATTGTGTGGAGCTGTAGAAGCTTGTCTTTCTCAGGGTAAGTTCGTTAAAATTATATTAAAATCAGAAGAAAAGGTGTCTTTTATACCTTCTATACCTCATCCTTTTTTTATACCTCCTACACATCTCCACAGTCAATTAATGAGGTGAATCTCCATACTACTTTTCATAGTTATCTGTTTTCGAAACTGTGGAGAATGTGAGTTGCATTTTACTCCTGTTTCTAACCTTAATGTTCTCCTCCTAAATCTCTTGAAACTCGTGAAATCCCTATACTTTTTTAACAGTAATTACATTTGTTTATCTAGGTTTACGTAGACGAGCTTTGGGTCTGTTCAAAACGTCTTCCACGACTGCTTTACTTCATAAGATAGCTAAACATAGCCCTGAAGCAGCAATTATTTCTAAAAAAGTAGAAGAATTAGAAAATTTGGACCCTAACAGAAGATCCTCTTCGAGTAGCGATAGTGTAACAAAACCTACTTTGAAGAAAAGTGCTTCTGTACCTGCCAATCCACTGCCAAAATATCTCTGGATTCGGTAGGCTTTTCCTGAACTTGCAAAACATTTTGTTAATTATTGTTAATACTTTTTAAGGTTAGCACTTTTCGAAAAACAATTGGCCAAAATCATAGACTTCCTAGTTTCAAACGCCACAAAATATTATGACAAAGATGCTTTGGTCGCTGATGCTGAGTATGGTACCATATTAAGTTCCTTACTTATGGGTCCCTGCGCACTTGATTATACGAGAATGAAAAACCACGACCATTTTTGGACAGATCCTCCAGCTGACGAATTAGTAAGACATATTAATAGCAATTAATCTAAATCTAAGTCCCAAATTAGTATCCTAGCCCTGTCTCTACAACCTGATGTACCTCTTTTATTGTAGGTTCAAAGACATAGAATATCAAGCGGCCATTCGACGCCACCATCAGTGCGTCGACCAATTTTAAATTTTCGAAGATCTCTTAACACGAGTTCAGAAGATAGTCATACGAATCGGTCGTCTACTCAACAAATAGCTAAAGATTACGTCGAGACGTTACATCAAAATTCAAAAGCTACTTTATTATTTGGAAAAAACAACGTTTTAGTGCTACCTGTGAATTCCGATTTATCTAAACCTATACCAGGGTAAATACAAAATTATTTAATATTAGATTTTTCTTTGTACTATTAGATTTTGCAAAAATTTTAACGCCTATTTATTCTAGGTATTTAAGTTTGCATCAAATGCCTCAAGGGCTAGCTATAAAATGGACTCCAAATCAATTAATGAATGGATTTGTAGACGATTCCCAAGACAAAAGGTGAATATTACTTTTTTTAACCAATATTCATTTATTTATTTATTCAAAAAATTTGATTATCTTCGTTATTTTTCAGCATTTTTTGGGAATATGCTTTAAACGTCAGATTAGATGATATTGTGTATGTACACTGTCACCAAGATAGCGAGACCGGTGGTACAGTTATACTAGTAGGACAAGATGGAGTTCAAAGGCCCCCAATCCATTTTCCTAAAGGTATGTCTATTACTTGAAATTAAATTATTTGAAGTTCATAATATACCCTCAAAAATACTACTGCAGATTTTTAAATGGATTTTTTTGCTATACTTTATGATTACCAAACATTTTTGGTATCTGCACATTTTTTTATTAAATAATTCGTATTAATTGTAATGGCAAATGGGCATAAAAAACTAAATGATTAAATATATATCAAGGATTCTCTATTTCTAGACGGACGGAAGACTAAACCTAGTAACGTCATGGTTTAGTCTTCCGTCCGACTAGAAATCAAGAGGCTTCCTGGTTTAGTCTTCCGTCGGACTAGAAATAGAGAATCCTTCAATCCTCTTCGTGAATGTTTAACATATAAGTAAGCTTCCTTAACATAAATTGGTTCATAAAACGATTTTTGACATTAATTTGATAGTCACTGGCTATTCTTCATCTTAAAATGGTTAAATTATGAGGGATTTGTTTAATATTTTAAGTATAAATAGTTTTTACCATATGGTTTAGATAAAAATAAAATGTTAGACATAATTAATTTCTACAAATTTTGTAAATCCTGATAGATTACTTTTTAATACAAAAATAATTATTGATTACTGTTCAGGTATACTTGTAGTTTCTATTTTGTAGGTGGACATATGTTGGCTTTTTTAAGTTGCATTGAAACTGGTCTTTTACCACATGGACGATTAGATCCACCATTATGGTCGCAAAGGTCTGGAAAAAATCATACGAAAAGAAGACGACCTTTGCCAGCTTTGACTGAAACCGAAGAAACGTCTAAAGACTACGTTTTCAGGATCATAGATAATACTTGCAATCATAAGGATATTTGTAAGTATTTTTATTTAAAATAATATTTATATTACGGAAGGGTGGGGTACAGTGGTACAGTTTTATTCGAGATTTAATTTTTCTGTATATCCAAAGTTTTCTTTTTTTGACACTATAAAAGATATTTGACTAATATTTTCATGAAAAATATGACTAACACACCCTTGGAGTGTATATACATTAATAAATTACGATTTTTTCCATTTTTATATATTTAATATGGTTGTATAGACAAAGGAAAGTTAACGTTCAAATGGTACTTCGTTACATCCCCCCCTTTTATCAAAATTCGATTTTTTTTGTATAGAGAATGTCCGGAACGTGATTAAATGGTTAGAGGTTCTTCGGATGAGGTTATTATGATTACCAAAGGACAAGTAATTACCCCCTGCCCCCTACAAATTGTGTGGAAGGGATGAAATATTTTTTTGATAAATTGTATAAAAATGGGGGACTGAAAGGAGTCTATTTTTCTAGTGAAAAGAAATGAACTAATGGACACCCATGCATCACTACCCACAAAAGTACGAGTACAACTTGGCAGTACTAGTACTAGTTCAGACAGTTCAACGAAAAGTTTCAGTTTAGATCAAAATATTCCCGATAGTCCTCCAAGCGTAGTTGTTCAAGCAGTCTGTGATTCCATGAAACGACAAATCATATCCAGGTGAAGTATTTTTAAATTTAAATCCTCTTCCTCATTTGTTTTGTCCCAATTCACGTATTCGCGCGGTCAGATTGAGCAACATAACTAGCGTCTATTATCTTAGCAGTGTTGCCAATATTCGAATAATTATAAGATTTTCGGGAAATAGTACGTAAATAGTACGCCAATAGTACGCATATAGTACGCAATTAGTACGATTTGTGTAATTTCTTCAATTATGATTTTTCTCGATGTCACTATTTATTTTTAATTTTTTTAGGGCATTTTACGGATGGTTGGCATATTGCAGACACCTGTCTACAGTTCGAACTCATTTAAGTGGGTTAGTAAACACGAAAATCGTAAACGGAGTAGGCGCCAGCGATGGTATAACTCTAGAAAAGTGGTCGGAACTTTGTTTGAATGGCGTAGTGTCCGATTACGCCGAAGTTTATAGATTAACCTATTTTGGAGGGATAACGGAAGCGCTGAGGCACGAAATTTGGCCTTATCTACTAGGACACTATAAATTTGGTAGTACCTTAGAACAACGCAACGAACTTAGTGATGAAACCAGACAAGCGTGAGTAGATAGCATAAGAAAATTACGAAGTTGACTTATTAATAATTTTTTTTTAATATAGATACGAAAATACAATGTCAGAGTGGTTAGCCGTAGAAGCTATAGTGAAGCAGAGAGACAAAGAAAACCAAGCTCATGCGATTGCAAAACTTAGTAGTGAAAGTATGTCAGGGGAACAAGTTCCACCTCAAATACATGAAGAGTTGTGTAATGAGGTAATTTATATAAAGTATACTTTGTTACCTCAAAAGTAGATACCTAACTAGCGTTCTCACCTCATTTATATGACGTTTACACCTCAGAATAGTGAGGTGACAACGTTTAACCCTTTTGTCATCGCTGGAAAAAATTACTAGTGTGTGACATAATTTGCAATATTATAATGTTTTTCAGGTATTTGAAGATGATTCAATAACAGACAACGAAGGAGATTCATTAGAAGAAAAAGAAACCAGTGCTAAAAGACCCAAACACACGAAACAAAACACCATCAAATATGTCGATGATGAAGAAGATTCTGGTGGAGAACAACAGGCAGAAGAAAGGGAAAAACAAGCTAATGAAGAAAATGATGGAAAAAATGTACAAAACGAAGGCGCCTTAAAAAGTAAAAATAATATTAGTATGTTATTCATTTCAACCAATACTAAATGTTTCTTTTTTTAAATACAGAAAACGATTTAACAACTGATAAAGAAGACCTGGAAGTTGCCAAAGAAGATTCTTATATAAACGTTAACGAAGAATTAAAAGACTTCATTCATAATGTCATTGTGATAAATGCAAGTGTTGACATTTGCAGTTTAAGTAAGTATTTCTAATGATGTTATATTCCTCAATGTTTTTCCGAAGAATGTGTAGTGCTATTAAAATACGAAAGAAAAAATTCTGTGAGCTTAAATTTATCCAGAAATAATACAGAATCGTTATTATCGTACCATTAAATATATTTTTAGGTAATGATAATCCTAGAATGACAAATTTAGATGCTGTAACAGAAGAAAACAATTCTTCTTTAGATACATGTATAGAAACACACGGTTTAGCTTCACCTGCGAGATCCAACTGCGTTTCACCTGCAAGTTCTAATGGAGGAGTATATAGTGTAAGTAACAGAATTAGATCAGTTTAAATTTAATTTAATAATTTCTACAGCGCGTTTATTTTTAAACGTTCCAACGTTGCAACAAATTTATTTATGACAGAGACTGTATTTCTGCAATCAGAAGTTCATCAGGTTATGGTAAAAATATCGACACCGAAACTTATTCACTTATTGAAAGCTTTGTAGAGATGTCGACCCCGAGACATTCTTTCTGTTGAACGTCTGAAACTGGAGTGAGGCAAGCGGCCTTTAATTTGCAATTTTTTTCATTTTAGCAAGAACTTTTGGAAACGTTCGGTCTTAACCTTCATCGAATAGAAAAAGACGTACAAAGATGCGATAGAAACTACTGGTATTTTATGGAAAAAGAAAATTTGGATAAATTGCGTAATGTTATGTGCACGTAAGTATAGAATTCAACTCACAATGCTCATAAAACATTATTTAAATGTTATTGTAGGTATGTATGGGAGCATTTAGACATTGGTTACATGCAAGGGATGTGCGACCTCGTAGCACCCCTTCTGGTAATTTTTAATGACGAATCATTGACGTACGCGTGTTTTTGCCATCTTATGGAAAGAATGGTCGAAAATTTTCCGAATGGTAATGCAATGGACTGCCATTTTGCAAACATGCGTTCGTTGATACAAATTTTGGATTCGGAAATGTATGAATTGATGCACGCGCATGGCGATTACACACATTTTTATTTTTGCTACAGGTATAATTAAAATAAAAGCATTTTAAATCGATAATAGTGGGATTTATTTTATTAGGTGGTTTTTGTTAGATTTTAAAAGAGAATTGATGTATCCAGATGTTAATGCTACTTGGGAAGTGATTTGGGCGGCACAACAAGTGGCTTCCAGCCATTTTGTGCTGTTTTTAGCGCTGGCACTGCTAGAAACTTATAGAGATATTATCCTATCTAATGGAATGGATTTTACAGATATTATCAAATTTTTTAATGGTAAGAATTTATTGAAAACTAATTCTACCCCAGTATATATATATATATATATATATATATATATATATATATATATATATATATATATATACAAAAATCGTACCTTGTTGCGTCTGTAAGAAAACAAACAGTTATTTCTGATTTGAGTGCATGCGAATACTCGTTTATTTCATAGATGTGGATAATTAATATTTGCAAGTCATAAAAATCAACCTTATCAGCTCAATATATGAGCTATACCATACATTTTTGCGTCCATGGGGTGTTGCCAAACTAACAAAAACTGAATATCGGCCTATTAAGATTTCCTTAAAAAGTCTAATGAGCTAATTTGGTCAATATCAAAAATAAGCAATAACTTTTTTAATTTACATTTTCTACTACTGATACATCAGGTGTTACATTTTCTAGTGATAGAATTAGAAATTATATTATATTTTTCTATTAAAAAAAACTTCCCCTACCATAATCTTATCATAAAACTAGTTGTTGCCCGCGATTTTAATTTATTTTTATGGTTTTTTATTGATTTCCATTGATTTTTACTGATTTCTCTTGATTTCTATTGATTTCTATTGATTTCTATTGATTTCTATTGATTTCTATTGATTTCTATTGATTTCTATTGATTTCTATTGATTTCTATTGATTTCTATTGATTTCTATTGATTTCTATTGATTTCTATTGATTTCTATTGATTTCTATTGATTTCTATTGATTTCTATTGATTTCTATTGATTTCTATTGCGTTCACCACCAAACTTAAAAACCTATAAAATCATAAGGATCTCACAAGATATCGCCTAGTTTTAAGAAGGTATGGAAATCTATGAACGTCTATCAACTGTTCGCGCTAACATCGGTTGACATTGCGTCCGATATACGGACGCAATAATGTATGTGTTGGGGATGTTGATGGACGCAACATTGATATAATTCCGTATATATTTATATATATTTTTTTTGAATAAAAATTTGCGCACTAGAATAAGAGTAAAAATGGTATTAATTGTATTAAAATATATATTTTTATTTTAGAAATGGCAGAAAGACACAACGTCCAATCAGTATTAAAACTAGCAAGAGAATTAGTACTCCAATTACAAATCCTTATTGAAAACAAATGAAACCAAATTGACAGAATGCGCACATAAATAACAAAATAATTTAAAGTTGGGCAATCTATTAGTGACAAAACACGAAATACTATTATACAAATTTAGATATATTATATAATTTAAATTTAAAATAACTAAATATTACATATGTGATTTACTGTGACTGTAGTAAATTTTTATTTTTGTACGATATATGGTTTGAAGAAGAAAAAGGAATATATAGTTAAATAATTGAGAAAATATAGTAGGAAATACATATTAATTTATTTTACATAAAAGAGTAAATATACTGTATACCTGAAATTCATTCATATTCATTTTGTGATATTATTAAGTACTAGCATAAGAGTGAATCAACGCACATGTGTATTTGAGATTTTGATTTAGTAAAAAATCTATTTAATTACACATTGATTGGCTATTTAAATGGAAACATTTATTGCAATGGTTCTGACGACCAAAATATTTTGATTTTTTTTAATAAACCCATCTCTATAGTGTTATTTAATTTATTTATCATATGGTTAACTCGTTCGTTTTAAAATCTTTATTCTCTTGATTTCTAGTCGGACGGAAGACTAAACCAAGGATTCTTCAACCTAGAGACGTCATGGTTTAGTCTTCCGTCCGACTAGAAATCAAGAGCCTCCTTGGTTTAGTCTTCCGTCCGACTAGAAATCAAGAGACCCCTTGGTTTAGTCTTCCGTCCGACTAGAAATAAAGAGAATCTTTAATTTCTATTCGGGTGGCTGGTCAATCACGAGCTATCGCGGTGGGTTATGTCGTTTTGTTGGTATTTTAGTAATATCTACGCTGTAGTGGAGTTATGTTATTTTATAATGTTTGCTCATTCGAATATTGAACTAACTAGGTCAAATATCTTAAATTAACATGATGCAAAAATAATATAAACTACATTTGTAACGTCTGTTTTTTTAGGATAAGTATATAAAATATTTCTATATCTTTTTAAAATATTACACGAGGAAATAAATTTATATATGTGTATCTTTAAAAAAAATCTTCCATATAAGCCAAATCAAAATGTTAAAAAATGTGTGAGAAAATGATTGAAAAATAGGAAAGGAAAAGTCATTTGTATCCTTTCTCTAAAGAGATAAGGTACAAACTACTTTTCTTTCAGATTTTTTTTTATATTAATATAAATCGTTTAGATTGTCAATTGTATTTAAAAATTATGAAAATAGGTACCAATTCTTTAGCGTTTTTTCCCGATACATTTTCATGTAAGAAAGCAAACGAATAAAAGAAATAACAATCTAGAAATGTTAATCCGTGTCAAGAAATATCTGGAAGGTTCGAGAAGATTCAAGGGATTTATATTTGACGACACAGCTTTCTTGCAGGAAAAAGCGTCAGTGGGTAGATATCTAAATTAAAATCGCACGAAAATACTTTATTTTACTATACAAAATTTAATAAATTATATTTACTTACTAAAACTCAATGTTTATGTCTATTTTAGTAATCAAAGCTCACATTAAATACATTATTTTGAGTATTTTTGTTATTTACCTACCTGTTACTAATCAAGCGTTTCAACGCCCTGTCAAAATGCTGCCCGTAATGACAAATTATGATATGGCAATCCTGTGATTGTCTTTGACAGGATCAATGATATTTATAGTTATATAGACTGCTCAAAGCGGCTATATTACCTTGTTGAACAAAAAAAAAGAAGCGGCAGTCTAGCAGCAAATACACTCTTAAAGAATCCACTTTAATACTACAAAACTCTAATGCAGATGGACCTTCAATTTGATATCGACAAAAATCCCTTAAACGGGTGTGAAATGGGTTATCACTACAAAATGATAAATGCATCTCCAATGTACAACTTAGGTACTACGAATAAATTGCCATAAAAATGAAATTAAGGTCGGTTTTGGGGGGTTAACTTATTTCCTGGTATATTGAATAAGTTAAAGGCCAAAACAAGGTATAAAAGGACAATAATAAAACACAATTTAAAATATTTTTTTCCAAATTATTTTTTTAATGAATAATAAATTTTACTTTAGACTTATTTTAATAACAATAATACGTTCATTTTTAAGTATACCTAACATAATATAACTATTTAAAAGTAAACGTTATATTAAAATTGAATTCAGTACTATCTAAAGATTGCCGAAATAACTGAGCATGTTGCCATGCTGTGTCACCCTTTCCTCCAGACAGGGTTGCTGTAATGATTAGTTCATTTGATCCAGAAAAATCATTTGTAGTAAACAACTTATCTAAAAAAATAGATTCTAGACTAAAATATACTTAGTCAAAAAGTTTTGATAACTTATAAATGTTATAAGCAGGAATTTTCGTTGTTTTAAATCAAGCTGGCGCCCTTTATATGAATACATTGAATCTCGGTACTAAACGAACCAAGTCTTTCTCTACTCAGAGAAAAACAGGAATCAGAGTATCAGATAGTCGAGAATTAAGTGAGAGCACTTTTTAAAAAACAAAAATTCTTTTTAAAACCTTTATTAAGCGAAGATAACAATGATCTGATGATTTTTTCAGTTTCAACTTTTATTTATAATTTTAGTATAAAGTGCAACGTTAACCAATCAGGATCTCGACAAACATTTATTTTAAGTACTATATTATACAAAAATTAACAAAAAACAATGAAAAAAACAAAAATAAAACAAAAAACAAACCCAAAAAAACAAAACAAATAAAAAACAAAAAGATACAAAAAACACTTGTTTTTTGTTTTTCGTTTTCTTGTTATTAAAATAAATATTTGTCTGGGATCCTTCCCAAACATTTATTTTAAGTACCTACTAATTATACTAAAAAAAAAACAAAAAAACAAGAAAACAAAAAATAATAAATACAAAAAACGCAAAAAACAAAACGGAAAATAAAAGAAACAAAAAAGAAAAACAAAGAAAAAAGCAGAAAACAAGAAAAACAAAAGGCAAAAAAACAAGAAAAACAAAACAAAAAATAAAAAAACAAAAAACGCAAATAAAATAAAACAGAAAACAAAAGAAACAAAATAAAAAAATTTTAAAAATACAAAATACTAAAGAAAACTTGTTTTTTGTTGTTTTTCGTTTATTTTGTTTTTGTTTTTTTTTTTTAATATAACAGTATTTAAAATAAAGAAAAATAGAAAAAAAACAAAAGACGCAAAAAAAACAAGAAAAAAATAACAGAAAAATAAAAAAACAATAAACGCAAAAAACAAAAACAAGAAAAAAATAAGAAACAAAAAACACTCGTTTTTTGTCTTCGGATATTTTTTTTTTTGTTTTTTTTTTTGTTTTTTTTTTGTTTTTTTTTTGTTTTTTTGTTTTTTTTTTTGTTTTTTTGTTTTTTTTTTTGTTTTTTTTTTGTTTTTTTTTGTTTTTTTTTGTTGTTGTTTTTTTTGTTGTTTTTTTTTTAATAATATAATAATACTACTCTCCCTAATTCACCCCCTTACGAGTGAATTTCAACCCCTGAAGTCGACTGAACGACTTGTAGGGGAAGGGACGGCTATTATTATTTGCCGTAACGCTCCGGGGCGACTTAAAGATGATTGATGGTGCCATTTGACTTACAGGTGAGGAAAACCCGGAAAACCTCACCCACCATCATCGAGACTGTAATGCATGGCGATTTTTTAATCTGAATTTCTATTAATACGGCACACATCAAATCCTAAACCAAACCATGCAATTTAATTAAAAATCCACATGGTCCGGTCTGGGATTCGAAACCCAGCAGTCTCAGACTCATAAACTTGCCTATAAATGAATATAAGCGCGTTAGACCGCTACACTACCGACCTGATAATAATAAAACAGTACTTAAAATAAATGTTTGTCTGGGATCCTTCCCAAACATTTATTTTAAGCACTAAATATACTAAAAAAACAAAAAAAAAACAAAAAAACAAAAAAAAAGAACATTAAAAAAACAAAACAGAAAACAAAAAACAAAAACAAGAAAAACAAAAAACGCAAATAAAACAAAGCAGAAAACAAAATAAAAAAATTCAAAACACTAAAAAACAAAAAACTGTTTTTTTTTGTTTTTCTTTTTTTGTATTTTTTTGTTTTTTTTAATATTACAGTACTTAAAATAAATAAAAAACAAAGAAAAAACAAAAACAAGACAAAAAAATAAAAAAAATACAAAAAAACGCAAAAAAAAACAAAACAAAAACAAGAAAAAAAAAATAAAAATACAAAAAAAAAACTTGTTTTTTGTTTTCCATTTTTTTAAACTTTTTTTTTATTTTTTTTAATATAAATATTTAAAACAAGAAAACAAAACAAAAGAAACAAAAACAAGAAAGGCAAAAAACAAAACAAACAAAAATAACAAAAAACAAAAACGCAAATAAAACAAGCCGAAAACAAAAGAAACAAAAATAAAATACAAAACACTAAAAAAACCAAAAACACTAGCTTTTCGTTTTATTGTTTTTTGTTTTTTTTTAATATAACATAGTACTTACAATAAAGAAAAACAAAGAATAACAAAAGAAACGAAAACAAAATAAAAAATACAAAACACTAAAAAAACCAAAAAAACTTGTTTTTCGTTTTTTTTTTGTTTTTTGTGTTTGTTTTTTTTTTGTTTTATTAATATAATATAGTACTTAAAATAAATGTTTGTCTGGGATCCTTCCCAAACATTTATTTTAAGCACTAAATATACTAAAACAAAAAAAAACAAAACAAAAAAAAACAAAAAAAAAACAAAAAACAAAAAAAAAAAAAAAAAAAAAAAAAAAAAAAGAACATTAAAAAAACAAAACAGAAAACAAAACAGAAAACAAAAAACAAAAACAAGAAAAACAAAAAACGCAAATAAAACAGCAGAAAACAAAAAACTGTTTTTTTTTGTTTCTTTTGTTTTTTGTATTTTTTTGTTTTTTTTAATATAACATAGTACTTAAAATAAATAAAAAACAAAGAAAAAATAAAAACAAAAGAAAAAAATAACAAAAATACAAAAAAACGCAAAAAAAACAAAACAAAAACAAGAAAAAAAAAATACAAAACAAAAAACACTTGTTTTTTGTTTTCCATTTTTTTAAACTTTTTTTTAATTTTTTTTAATATAACTATTTAAAACAAGAAAAACAAAACAAAAGAAACAAAAACAAGAAAGGCAAAAAACAAAACAAACAAAAATAACAAAAAACAAAAACGCAAATAAAACAAGCCGAAAACAAAAGAAACAAAAATAAAATACAAAACACTAAAAAAACCAAAAACACTTGCTTCTCGTTTTCTTGTTTTTTGTTTTTGTTTTTTTTTTTGTTTTTTTTTAATATAACATAGTACTTAAAATAAAGAAAAACAAAGAAAAACAAGAATAACAAAAGAAACGAAAACAAAATAAAAAATACAAAACACTAAAAAACCAAAAAAACTTGTTTTTCGTTTTTTTTTTGTTTTTTGTGTTTGTTTTTTTTTTGTTTTATTAATATAATATAGTACTTAAAATAAATGTTTGTCTGGGATCCTTCCCAAACATTTATTTTAAGCACTAAATATACAAAAAAAAAAAACAAAAAAAAACAAAAAAAAAACAAAAAACAAAAAACAAAAAAAAAAAGAACATTAAAAAAACAAAACAAAACAAAACAGAAAACAAAACAGAAAACAAAACAGAAAACAAAACAGAAAACAAAACAGAAAACAAAACAGAAAACAAAAAACAAAAACAAGAAAAACAAAAAACGCAAATAAAACAAAGCAGAAAACAAAAAACTGTTTTTTTTTGTTTCTTTTGTTTTTTGTATTTTTTTGTTTTTTTAATATAACATAGTACTTAAAATAAATAAAAAACAAAGAAAAAACAAAAACAAAAGAAAAAAATAACAAAAATACAAAAAAACGCAAAAAAAAACAAAACAAAAACAAGAAAAAAAAAAAAAATACAAAACAAAAAACACTTGTTTTTTGTTTTCCATTTTTTTAAACTTTTTTTTTAATTTTTTTTAATATAACTATTTAAAACAAGAAAAACAAAACAAAAGAAACAAAAACAAGAAAGGCAAAAAACAAAACAAACAAAAATAACAAAAAACAAAAACGCAAATAAAACAAGCCGAAAACAAAAGAAACAAAAATAAAATACAAAACACTAAAAAAACCAAAAACACTTGCTTTTCGTTTTCTTGTTTTTTGTTTTTATTGTTTTTTTTTTTTGTTTTTTTTTAATATAACATAGTACTTAAAATAAAGAAAAACAAAGAAAAACAAGAATAACAAAAGAAACGAAAACAAAATAAAAAATACAAAACACTAAAAAAACCAAAAAAACTTGTTTTTCGTTTTTTTTTTGTGTTTGTTTTTTTTTTGTTTTATTAATATAATATAGTACTTAAAATAAATGTTTGTCTGGGATCCCAAACATTTATTTTAAGCACTAAATATACTAAAAAAAACAAAAAAAAAACAAAAAAACAAAAAAACAAAAAAAAACAAAAAAACAAAAAAAAAACAAAAAAAAAAACAAAAAAAAGAACTTTAAAAAAACAAAACAGAAAACAAAAAACAAAAACAAGAAAAACAAAAAACGCAAATAAAACAAAGCAGAAAACAAAATAAAAAAATTAAAAAAATTCAAAACACTAAAAAACAAAAAACTGTTTTTTTTTGTTTTTCTTTTGTTTTTTGTATTTTTTTGTTTTTTTTTTAATATAACATAGTACTTAAAATAAATAAAAAAACAGAAAAAACAAAAACAAAAGACAAAAAAATAAAAAAAATACAAAAAAACGCAAAAAAACGCAAAAAAACACTTGTTTTTTTTTTTTCCATTTTTTTAAACTTTTTTTTTATTTTTTTTAATATAACTATTTAAAACAAGAAAAACAAAACAAAAGAAACAAAAACAAGAAAGGCAAAAAACAAAACAAACAAAAATAACAAAAAACAAAAACGCAAATAAAACAAGCCAAAAACAAAAGAAACAAAAATAAAATACAAAACACTAAAAAAACCAAAAACACTTGCTTTTCGTTTTCTTGTTTTTTGTTTTTTTTTTGTTTTTTTTTTGTTTTTTTTTTGTTTTTTTTTTTATAACATAGTACTTAAAATAAAGAAAAACAAAGAAAAACAAGAATAACAAAAGAAACGAAAACAAAATAAAAAATACAAAACACTAAAAAAACCAAAAAAACTTGTTTTTCGTTTTTTTTTTTTTTGTTTTTTGTGTTTTTTTTTTGTTTTTTTAATATAATGTAGTACTTAAAATAAATGTTTGTCTGAGATCCTTCCCAAACATTTAAGTACTAATTATACTAAGAAAACAAAAAATAAGAAAAACAAAAAACAAAACCACAAAAAAACAAAAAAAAACGGTTACACCATTTTCTTTAAAACTAAAACGCCCAACCACTTTGAAAAACCAATCAGGATCCCAGACAAAACGTTTATTTTCAGCACCATATTTTCTTACCTTTAGGTAATATCACACAATTATCGTTGGTACAAATTCTAACATTAACGATACCAGTCTCATATGTTTTCTGATCCGTTTGTACAACTACAGTTTGCAATGATTTATTTGACTCAGTAAAATCAAATTTCCAGGATAATGAACCCTTTTCTTCTGACTCTACAAAATAATATTTAAATTCAAACTTGGGGTAGGAAAGAAGAGTTTGGTGCGAGTGAGAGATAATACTGTGGCAAGAAGGAAATTTAGAACCATGTTGAAGAAAAATAATAAAGAAAACTGAAAAAATTAACCAAAAAAGGAATAGAATGTGCATTTAAGCATCCCCACAATTTATACCAATCTATCTTACTTTTTCTCGCTAAATAAACCATATTCCAGTCATTTTCTTCTTTCCTAAACACTTCTTTGAACTCAAACGTTCCATTTTCCCAACCCATCAATTTTTTGATCGTTTTATTTCCTGAAATATATTCGTATGTATTTAAAGCAACCGAATATCTAATAGTTACACTATTATCGATAATATCTTCATGTTTTATTTGCCATACATGTTGCGATTGAGCCGCTGACTGAACTTCTCCCCTGGATATTCGCCATATCTCCGATCCGGATATTCTACCTTGAAAATCGTCTGTTTTGGCTTTCCTAATGAAAAAATTAATCTTAATGTTGTTTTCTGTGATTGGTGTACGAAGATGTAGTTTTAGAACAAAGAGAACCACTATGGCATAATTTGTACCAAAAATCACCGCGAGATGGCTGCCTTCGTTGACGTGAATAAGGTTTTATAACGGGATAAATGAAACATATACAAAGTAAACGAAAAATCAAAAACAAAAAGGCATTTACTTATATCTCTGTTATTATTAGTCCGAATAATATTGAAGAAATGCTATTAATTGTGAACGAACTGTCATCTAGCTGTCATTTCTAGTAAAAGCGGTCTAAGACGTCTGACAAAAGTGCATTGACTTATATCTTCGTTACGATCAATTTTTCGGAACGTGCAGCTTAAAACCGGTTGGGATTTAGAATAAACATTATAAAGAATCTCATAGAAAATAATATTAATAATATTGATGTTTATTCATCTTAAAAACATACAAATATACTATAAAGTAAAAAAATATCACAGAACTGGTGAATAATCTAATATTTCGAAAAATAATTTATTGATAAAAATGCAACAAACTGATTTTTTTCAATTTAAGCTATATTAAATTTATTATAAAAAAACAAGAGAGTGAAAAATCTAATATTTAGAAATTATGATTAAAAATTCGATGCGTTCAACCATTAATGAAAAGAAAACACGTGTATGACATGTGACATAAAAGATATGAAACGGCATGAGGTCCCTGCTAATTCAAGGAAATGTTATTTAAACAACTTTGGTTGTCTCTCCTGAAACTAAACTATTGATTTATTAAGCTGTATTAATTTTTATTGATTTTCATTGATTTTTATGGCTTTTTATTGCTTTTTTATTGCTTTTTATTGCTTTTTATTGCTTTTTATTGCTTTTTATTGCTTTTTATTGCTTTTTATTGCTCTTTATTGCTTTTTATTGCTTTTTATTGCTCTTTATTGCTCTTTATTGCTCTTTATTGCTTTTTAATAATCTTTAATGATTTTTTATTGCTTTTTATTGTTTTTTTATTGCTTTTTATTGCTTTGTACTGATTGTACTGATTTTTATTGATTTTTATTGATTTTTATGGATTTTTATTGATTTAATGATTTTTAATTTTTGTTGCTTTTTTAAAATGTTTTTATTGATTTTTTAAATGTTTTTATTGATTTTTTAAATGTTTTTATTGATTTTTTAAATGTTTTTATTGTATGTAATTGGTTTTTATTGATTTTTATTGTTTTTTTTTTATAGATTTTTATTGATTTTTTTTTATAGATTTTTATTGATTTTTATTAATTTTTATTAATTTTTATTGATTTTTATTGATTTTTATTGATTTTTATTGTTTTTTATTGATTTTTATTGATTTTTATTGTTTTTTATTGATTTTTATTGATTTTTATTGATTTTTATTGATTTTTATTGATTTTTATTGATTTTTATTGATTTTTATTGATTTTTATTGATTTTTATTGATTTTTATTGATTTTTATTGATTTTTATTGATTTTTATTGATTTTTATTGATTTTTATTGATTTTTATTGATTTTTATTGATTTTTATTGATTTTTATTGATTTTTATTGATTTTTATTGATTTTTAATAATTTTTTTTAATGTTTTTGTTGATTTTTATTGCTTTTTATTGATCTTTATTGCTGTTTATTGCTCTCTATTGCTTTTTAATAATCTTTAATGATTTTTTTATTAATTTTTATTGATTAATATTAATTTTTATTGATTTTTAATGATTTTTGTTGCTTTTTTAAAATGGTTTTGTTGATTTTTTAAATGTTTTTATTCTATGTAATTGGTTTTTATTGATTTTTGTGGATTTTTTATTGATTTTTATTGCTTTATATTGCTTTTGTTATTGCTTTTGTTATTGCTTTTTATTGCTCTTTATTGCTTTTTATTAATTTTTATTGATCAATAGTAATTTTTATCGATTTTTATGGATTTTTATTGATTTTCAATGATTTTTGTTGCTTTTTTAAAATGTTTTTGTTGATTTTTTAAATGTTTTTATTCTATGTAATTGGTTTTTATTGATTTTCGTTGATTTTTTATTGATTTTTATTGCTTTTTATTGCTCTTTATTGCTTTTTAATAATCTTTAATGATTTTTGTTACTTTTTTAAAATGTTTTTGTTGATTTTTTAAATGTTTTTATTCTATGTAATTGGTTTTTATTGATTTTTGTTGATTTTTTATTGATTTTTATTGCTTTTTATTGCTCTTTATTGCTTTTTAATAATCTTTAATGATTTTTGTTACTTTTTTAAAATGTTTTTGTTGATTTTTTAAATGTTTTTATTCTATGTAATTGGTTTTTATTGATTTTCGTTGATTTTTTATTGATTTTTATTGCTTTTTATTGCTCTTTATTGCTTTTTAATAATCTTTAATGATTTTTGTTACTTTTTTAAAATGTTTTTGTTGATTTTTTAAATGTTTTTATTCTATGTAATTGGTTTTTATTGATTTTTGTTGATTTTTATTGATTTTTATTGCTTTTTATTGCTCTTTATTGCTTTTTAATAATCTTTAATGATTTTTTTATTGCTTTTTATTTATTAATATTAATTTTTATTGATTTTTAATGATTTTTGTTATTTTTTTAAAATGTTTTTGTTGATTTTTTATTGATTTTTTGTTGATTTTTTTATTGATTTTTATAGATTTTTATTGATTTTTTTTAAGATTTTTATTGTTTTTTTTATAGATTTTTATTGATTGATTTTTATTTATTTCTAATGATTTTTTTAAATGTTTATATTGTATTTTATTGATTTTTGTTGTTTTTTTTTATTGATTTTTATTACTTTTTATTGATTTTTATTGCTTTTTATTGCTCTTTATTATTTTTTTAATAATCTTTAATGATTTTTTTTATTGATTTTTAATGCTTTTTATTGCTTTTTATTGCTTTGTACTGATTTTATTGATTTGTACTGATTTTTATTGACGTTTTTTATTGATTTTTATTTATTGATATATTTATTGTTAGTTAATTATATTTAATTTTATTTTTTTAATTTTTTTTATATATATATTTTTATATAGTTATTTTTATTTTTTATTTATTTTGATTTATTATGACTTACACAAATTATGAACTGTTAATGAACTGTTATCAATATCTTAACCGTCACTTCATACTTAAATTAGACAAATTTGGAACTCATTTTTTTCTAATATTTAATCTTTAATACTCGAATCAACAAACCAATTATTTATACAAATATAAATAAATAAATAAATAAATAAATAAATAAATAAATAAATAAATAAATAAATAAATAAATAAATAAATAAATAAATAAATAAATAAATAAATAAATAAATAAATAAATAAATAAATAAATAAATAAATAAATTAAATAAATAAATAAATAAATAAATAAATAAATAAATAAATAAATAAATAAATAAATAAATAAATAAATAAATAAATAAAATGACTTACTTTTCTACCAAAAATTCCGCTAACTCCATCAAATTCCTCTTTAATAAATACTTCTTTCTACTTGGCGATAAATTTTTCTGTAAATTAGATCTTATTTTAAAAATAGCCTGCAATAGTTCCACTTCTGAACAAGCAGTCCTTCTTTTTAACACATCTTTATGGTTACTAGAATATCTCCAAGTTACATCCTGGATTTCTTCCGGAGAATAAGCCATGACATAAGAAATCTTCTTATTCCAACCAGACTCGTATACAAGAGGAGTATCGCATAAATTTTCGCAAGGATCGCAGTGCAACCATCTTTTTTGGGTGGTAGAATAGACCTAATACACGTTTTTAAGTTTAATTAATAATTGAATGAAAGTAAAAGTAAATTTTTCTTAATTACTTCTGTCCACACGTGATCTCCTTCATCAACAACATATCTACTATCCCATCCCAAAGAACAGCAGCACAATGTAAAAGTATTTGCCCATTCACCGCATCGCCCGCGTCTCGTTTCGAGTAGAATATTTAAATCGTTATAGCGAGGAAATGGCGTAAATTTGTGACAATGTTTACACCTATGCAACTAAAAATAAATTATTTTTAATAATAGATAGCACAGTACGTCGTCAGCATTGGTACCAGAGCGTAGGACGATATTTGCAAGATGTTAAGTAGAAAATTATGTAACCTGTAAAATATTAATGTTCACCTTTTTATAAATGAAAAATTAGTATTTATATATTATTCTATACGAAATAAGAATTATATACCCCTAAAGAAGTTCCCAAACTCAATTTTTTAAAGAAATTAATTCACAAAGTACATCACTAACCTCGACTCTATCAGTGTACAGTAATAGCTTAGGATCTGTACTCATGTGAGAAAACTTAGTTGATTCTCCACAAAATTCACAGGGTGGGCTGTCAACCCAAACGAAAAAATCTACTTTGAACCACTGCAATAATTCCAAAATCATCATATCTTGGATAGATATATCCGGATCCTCTAAATTATCTACAACAATAAATATTGCTAGAATCGCTAAATTTATTAAGTGTCTAGAGTTAATAAATTTTGAGCAATATCTCTGGTTAGAAATTCTGGAGGTTCGGCAAAATTTATGGTGTGAGTATAGCGTGATCACCAGCGTCTTTGATTAAAGCTTGTAGTTATAAATAAAGAAATTTATATAAAAAAATTGTTTTGAAATAAAATTAGAAACAATTAATGAAAAAAATACTAGATAGAAAGTGGCATGTGGTTCTTGTCAAGTCATCAGAGTAAATTAATGCTATGTTCACCCGTAAAGTCTCTATTAAAATTAAAAAAAGATACTAACATGTAATTACTTGATATGAAGAGGCATGCAGCCCTTGCCACATAATTTAAAGAAATCTTATTTGAATAAGTCTCTCCTAAAACTGATTTTTATTGATTTTCTTTTTATTTTTATTGATTTTTTTTTATTTTTATTGATTTTTATTGCCTTTTTAATGATTTTTATTGATTTTTTTTATTTTTGTTGATTTTTATTAATTTTTATTCTTATTGCTTTTTTAATGATTTTTTATTGATTTGTATTGATTTTTATTGAATTTTTTTTTTATTTTTATTGATTTTTATTGATTTTTATTGATTTTTATTGATTTTTATTGATTTTTATTGATTTGTATTGATTTTTATTGAATTTTTTTTTTATTTTTATTGATTTTTATTGATTTTTATTGATTTTTATTAATTTTTTTATTTTTGTTGATTTTTATTGATTTTTATTAATATTTATTGATTTTTATTGATTTTCATTGATTTTCATTGATTTTCATTGATTTTCATTGATTTTCATTGATTTTCATTGATTTTCATTGATTTTCATTGATTTTCATTGATTTTCATTGATTTTCATTGATTTTCATTGATTTTCATTGATTTTCATTGATTTTCATTGATTTTCATTGATTTTCATTGATTTTCATTGATTTTCATTGATTTTCATTGATTTTTATTAATTTTTATTCTTATTGCTTTTTTAATGATTTTTTATTGATTTGTATTGATTTTTATTGAATTTTTTTTTATTTTTATTGATTTTTTTTTATTTTTATTGATTTTTATTGCCTTTTTAATGATTTTTATTGATTTTTTTATTTTTGTTGATTTTTATTATTTTTATTTTTGTTGATTTTTATTATTTTTATTCTTATTGCTTTTTTAATGATTTTTTATTGATTTGTATTGAATTTTTTTTTATTTTTATTGATTTTTATTGATTTTTAATGCCTTTTTAATGATTATTATTGATTTTTTTATTTTTGTTGATTTTTATTGATTTTCATTGATTTTCATTGATTTTCATTGATTTTGATTGATTTTCATTGATTTTCATTGATTTTCATTGATTTTCATTGATTTTCATTGATTTTCATTGATTTTTATTAATTTTTATTCTTATTGCTTTTTTAATGATTTTTTATTGATTTGTATTGATTTTTATTGAATTTTTTTTTATTTTTATTGATTTTTTTTTATTTTTATTGATTTTTATTGCCTTTTTAATGATTTTTATTGATTTTTTTATTTTTGTTGATTTTTATTCTTATTGCTTTTTTAATGATTTTTTATTGATTTGTATTGATTTTTATTGAATTTTTTTTTATTTTTATTGATTTTTATTGATTTTTATTGATTTTTAATGCCTTTTTAATGATTATTATTAATTTTTTTATTTTTGTTGATTTTTATTGATTTTTATTAATTTTTATTGATTTTTATTGATTTTCATTGATTTTTATTGATTTTTATTAATTTTTATTGATTTTTATTGCATTCTAATAATTTTTATTGCTTTTTTAATAATTTTTATTGCTTTTTTAATGATTTTTATTGATTTTTATTAATTTTTATTGATTTTTTTATTAATTTTTATTGATTTTTTTAATGATTTTATTGATTTTTTATTGATTTTTTTATGGATTTTTATTGATTTTTTATTGATTTTTATTGATTTTTATTGATTTTTATTGCTTTCTTATTGATGTTTATTGATTTTATTAATTTTTGTTTATTTTTATTGATTTTTATTGCTTTTCATTGCTTTTCATTGATTTTTTATTAATTTTTATTTATTTTTAATAATTTTTATTGCTTTTTTAATAATTTTTATTGCTTTTTAATGATTTTTATTGATTTTTTTATTTTATTCATCTTTGTTGATTTTTATTGATTTTTTATTGATTTTTTATTGATTTTTATTAATTTTTATTAATTTTTATTAATTTTTATTGATTTTTATTGATTTTTTATTGAATTTTATTGATTTTTTTATCGATTTTATTAATTTGTATTGTTTTTTTTTATTTTTATTGATTTTTATTGTTTTTTTTTATTACTTTTTATTGATTTTTATTGATTTTTTATTAATTTTTATTGATTTTTAATAATTTTTATTGCCTTTTTAATAATTTTTATTGCTTTTTTAATGATTTTTATTTCTTTCTTAATGATTTTTATTGATTTTATTAATTTTTGTTGATTTTTATTGATTTTTTTTATTGATTTTTGTTGATTTTTATTGCTTTTTTAATGATTTTTATTGCTTTTTTAATGGTTTTTATTGATTTTTTTATTGATTTTATTAATTTTTTTTATTTTTATTGATTTTTATTGCGTTTTATTGATTTTTTATTAATTTTTATTGATTTTTAATAATTTTTATTGCTTTTTTAATAATTTTTATTGTTTTTTTTTAATGATTTTTATTGCTTTTTTAATGATTTTAATTGATGTTTTTTATTGATTTTATTAATTTTTAATGATTTTTATTGCTTTTTTAATGAATTTTACTGCTTTTTTAATGATTTTTATTGATTTTAATTGATTTTTTATAATTTTTATTGATTTTACTGATTTTTATTGATATTTTTATCTACAATTTCATGTTTTTTTTTAATTTCATAATTTCGACTATTTATGCCGCCATCAAAATTTATTAAATTCAAAACAACTTTTTACTGTTTTTATCACAATCTGTCATCATTACGTTTAAAACAACGCCCACTTACTTTTTTTGATGTGCGTCTGAACAAGTCTCAACCTTTTTTGAGCGTTTTCTTCCAAAATAGATATAGGAATTAATTTTCTAGTTCGTTCTTTAAGTGTTTTATCTTCGTATTGCAAAACGCCATGAGAAAAAATTTCCAATGATCTTAAAAATACGTTCGAATGAGTCTGTAAAAAAACAATTTAAATCACAATGAAGGTAAAACTTTTATATCTTTAATTTAGTCAATGAATGTTTCGCAAGAAAATTTTTTTTCGTTAGGTGGTAAAAAAAATTAAAAGCCCCCAAACCTAGCTTCAAAAATTTCCTATTAGATTATTTTCTGATGGTATCAAACATATAAATATTATTTACAACTTACCGTCTGTAAAGGTGGTAATTTCAATTTTCTTATAACATCGTTTGTGTCTTGCTGGTTATTGTTTTTTGTTTGTGATGAACTAGGAACTTGAGAATGTGAAATTGAACCCTTTAATAAAAAAAATTAAATACAGTGTTTTGATATTGATGGGTTTAGAAAGCGTTTTCGAAAAGTTTAGTTTTGACCAGAAAGTTTACTTACAGTCAAGCACTGCATGGGGTTAAAGTACAATCAAAATTAATAAGGCACTGGAGGGAACACTTATGTATTTTTCATTTTTTTTTTTTTTTATTAATATTGTTATTATTATTAATAGTTAACTTATTTTTTTATATAAAGCTACATGTTACTTATTAAATTTTTGTGATATTTGGTCCAAAATATCTTTTTATATATGGTAATAAAGTGACTTACAGTGTCTAAAGTATATTTTTGTTGGACTCGTTGTTTCCATGACTTAGCGGACTCCATAAATTCCTCGAGATGTTTTATTGGAACATTAATATTCATTACAAAACTTGTGGGTTTCTAAAATAATCAGTTACTGAAATTAGGTGCATTTTCATGTATTATCATAATTTTTATTAGTAACAAAAGGTGTAAAGCTACATCAACAATTATTAAACTTGGTATTACAAATAAAGTCCTTTATTATTAATATTATCACAAAAATATGAAAATCGCATAAATAAATTTCGCCCACCCCATTTACTAGGGTGGGTGTCACCCACAAAAAAATGAAATTACAATTTTTTCAATAAAACAATTGGTATTTGCGATTTTTTTTGCATGCAAACTCAAAATTTCAATTTTTTGATAACTTTTTTTTAAGTTGATAAAAAAATTAATAAATTTCAAGATAACAAATTTTCAAAGAGGGAACCATTGGACACATTTCAGTGTTGATGAAAAATAAAAAAATATTTAAAAAAATTAAAGTTGAAAAAAAAATGTTAATGAAAAAAAGGTTGATAAAAAAATTAATAAATTTCAAGATAACAAAAAATGTTCAAAGGGGGAACCATTGGACACATTTCATTGTTGATGAAAAAAATCTCAAAAATTGAAAGTCGAAAAAATTCTCAAAAAATAAAAGTCAAAAAAATTCTCAAAAATTAAAAGTCGAAAAAATTCTCAAAAAATAAAAGTCAAAAAAATTCTCAAAAATTAAGTCGAAAAAATTCTCAAAAATTAAAAGTCGAAAAAATTCTCAAAAAATAAAAGTCAAAAAAATTCTCAAAAATTAAAAATCGAAAAAATTCTCAAAAATTAAAAGTCAAAAAAATTCTCAAAAATTAAAAGTCGAAAAAATTCTCAAAAAATAAAAGTCAAAAAAATTCTCAAAAATTAAAAGTCGAAAAAATTCTCAAAAAATAAAAGTCAAAAAAATTCTCAAAAATTAAAAGTCGAAAAAATTCTCAAAAATTAAAAGTCGAAAAAATTCTCAAAAAATAAAAGTCAAAAAAATTCTCAAAAATTAAAAGTCGAAAAAATTCTCAAAAATTAAAAGTCAAAAAAATTCTCAAAAATTAAAAGTCGAAAAAATTCTCAAAAATTAAAAGTCAAAAAAATTCTCAAAAATTAAAAGTCGAAAAAATTCTCAAAAATTAAAAGTCAAAAAAATTCTCAAAAATTAAAAGTCGAAAAAATTCTCAAAAAATAAAAGTCAAAAAAATTCTCAAAAATTAAGTCGAAAAAATTCTCAAAAATTAAGTCAAAAAAATTCTCAAAAATTAAAAATCGAAAAAATTCTCAAAAATTAAGTCAAAAAAATTCTCAAAAATTAAAAGTCGAAAAAATTCTCAAAAATTAAGTCAAAAAAATTCTCAAAAATTAAAAGTCAAAAAAATTCTCAAAAATTAAAAGTCAAAAAAATTCTCAAAAATTAAAAGTCGAAAAAATTCTCAAAAATTAAAAGCAAAAAAATTCTCAAAAATTAAAAGTCGAAAAAATTCTCAAAAATTAAGTCAAAAAAATTCTCAAAAATTAAAAGTCGAAAAAATTCTCAAAAATTAAAAGTCAAAAAAATTCTCAAAAATTAAAAGTCGAAAAAATTCTCAAATAATAAAAGTCAAAAAAATTCTCAAAAATTAAAAGTCGAAAAAATTCTCAAAAAATAAAAGTCAAAAAAATTCTCAAAAATTAAAAGTCGAAAAAATTCTCAAAAAATAAAAGTCAAAAAAATTCTCAAAAATTAAAAGTCGAAAAAATTCTCAAAAATTAAAAGTCAAAAAAATTCTCAAAAATTAAAAGTCGAAAAAATTCTCAAAAATTAAAAGTCAAAAAAATTCTCAAAAATTAAAAGTCGAAAAAATTCTCAAAAATTAAAAGTCAAAAAAATTCTCAAAAATTAAAAGTCGAAAAAATTCTCAAAAAATAAGTCAAAAAAAATCTCAAAAATTAAGTCGAAAAAATTCTCAAAAATTAAAAGTCGAAAAAATTCTCAAAAAATAAAAGTCAAAAAAATTCTCAAAAATTAAAAGTCGAAAAAATTCTCAAAAATTAAAAGTCGAAAAAATTCTCAAAAAATAAAAGTCAAAAAAATTCTCAAAAATTAAAAGTCGAAAAAATTCTCAAAAATTAAAAGTCAAAAAAATTCTCAAAAATTAAAAGTCGAAAAAATTCTCAAAAATTAAAAGTCAAAAAAAATTCTCAAAAATTAAAAGTCGAAAAAATTCTCAAAAATTAAAAGTCGAAAAAATTCTCAAAAATTAAGTCGAAAAAAATGTTTGATAAAAAAATTAATAAATTTCGAGATAACAAAAAATATTCAAAGGGGACCCTTCTACACATTTCAGTGTTGATGAAAAAATCTCAAAAATTAAAAGTCGAAAAAATTCTCAAAAAATAAAAGTCAAAAAAATTTTTAAAAAGTAAAAGTTGAAAAAATTCTCAAAAATTAAAAGTCAAAAAAATTCTCAAAAATTAAAAGTCGAAAAAATTCTCAAAAAATAAAAGTCAAAAAAATTCTCAAAAATAAAGTCGAAAAAAATTTGGTAAAAATATTTGATAAAATAATTAATAAATTTTGAGATAAGAAAAAATGTTTAAAGGGACCCTTCTACACATTTCAGTGTTGATGAAAAAATTTCAAAAATTAAGTCGAAAAAAATTCTCAAAAATTAAATTAAGTCGAAAAAATTCTCAAAAATTAAGTCGAAAAAAATTTGGTAAAAATGTTTGATAAAAAAATCAATAAATTTTGAGATAACAAAAAATGTTCAAAGGACACATTTCAGTGTTGATGATATATTTTTTAAGTCCAAAAATATTTGAAATTATGAATTTCTATGTAGAAAAAATCATAAATTTTAACTGAATAATTTAATTAACATAAATCAGCTCTATTGTAAATATGCTAAAAATTTGATTTTTATTTCATCTGAACTATTTTTAAATATATGAACTATACAAGGTTGGCAGGTACAGCTTTTTTTGCACCTAGGTTGTTTAGGTTTTTTAAAAAACTTTAAATTAAAATTTCCGCAATTTTAGTTTTTTTTTAAAATAAATTTTAAGGATTTATAATTTTATTAATCAACTCTCAGAAGAAAGGGTGTAAAAAATTAGTGTATAAGAATGAAAAGAGATGCAAATATTTTATCAAATGTTGTATCACTACTATAACTTCTTGATATTGATATTAAGGATGGTCAAAATTATATAAAAAAAATATTTATTATTCACTTTTTAGTTTCTTTGTTTACAGAATGTTTTTTTTTTAAATCAACTTTTATTTTAATTATTAATAATAACTTTTGACATATATGAACTAAAAAAACTTAACAAACCTAAATAATCTAAATAATTCTTAAATAAAAAAATATTTTTGGAAAAATTTTATCAAAAAAATTTGAAATTTTGGGCATGTATGTAGAAAAAATGGTACAAAAAGTTTTATATTAATTTTTTAGGGATGCCATCCTTACATCTTCCTCCAGGAACAAAATTTAACTTAATTTTTTAAAGATGACACCTTTTCCATTACATTGGGGGGGTGGGGTGTGCAAAATATTATCCAATTTTCATAGTTTTGGGATAATATATCTATATACAAAGTTTGGTCTCAATATCTTGACCCAAAGGGCTGAATTCATCTTCATATTTGTGATTTATCTAGTCACTAACTAAGAAAGTTTGATAATTATTTTTTTTATCATTAAATATCATCATTTATATAATTTAACAACTACAAAATAATTTGCTACGACAAATAAGAGCAAGTTTATTATTATAACCCTTGTTTTATTCACTATGTCTTATATCTGACATTTAATTCCATTTACTTGCCTTATAGACACTATATTGAAAATATTAGATCAGTAATGGACTTTTGTTTATGTTTTTCACTGAAAAAAACTGCAAAAAACAGTGTTCATATTTGAAAATTCTTATTTACTTAATCCTACCAATTACTACAACCTTTTAACTTAGATAGTTTGTAATTTATGATGAATAGAGTGAATAATTGTATGAGATTCAGTAGTAAACTTTTGTTTTAAGTTTTTATCTATTTTTCACTGAAAAAACTCCAAAAAAACAGTGTTCATATTTGAAAATTCTTATTTACTTAATCCTACCCATTACTACAACCTTTTAACTTAGATAGTTTGTAATTTATGATGAATAGAGTGAATAATTGTATGAAATTCAGTAGTAAACTTTTGTTTTAAGCTTTTATCTGTTTTTACTGGAAAAAAACTGAGAAAAACCAGTGTTCATATTTGAAAATTCTTATTTACTTAATCCTACCAATTACTACAACCTTTTAACTTAGATAGTTTGTAATTTATGATGAATAGAGTGAATAATTGTATGAAATTCAGTAGTAAACTTTTGTTTTAAGTTTTTATCTGTTTTTACTGGAAAAAAACTGAGAAAAACCAGTGTTCATATTTGAAAATTCTTATTTACTTAATCCTACCAATTACTACAACCTTTTAACTTAGATAGTTTGTAATTTATGATGAATAGAGTGAATAATTGTATGAGATTCAGTAGTAAACTTTTGTTTTAAGTTTTTATCTGTTTTTACTGGAAAAAACTGAGAAAAACCAGTGTTCCATATTTGAAAATTCTTATTTACTTAATCCTACCAATTACTACAACCTTTTAACTTAGATAGTTTGTAATTTATGATGAATAGAGTGAATAATTGTATGAGATTCAGTAGTAAACTTTTGTTTTAAGTTTTTATCTATTTTTCACTGAAAAAACTCCAAAAAAACAGTGTTCATATTTGAAAATTCTTATTTACTTAATCCTACCCATTACTACAACCTTTTAACTTAGATAGTTTGTAATTTATGATGAATAGAGTGAATAATTGTATGAGATTCAGTAGTAAACTTTTGTTTTAAGTTTTTATCTATTTTTCACTGAAAAAACTCCAAAAAAACAGTGTTCATATTTGAAAATTCTTATTTACTTAATCCTACCCATTACTACAACCTTTTAACTTAGATAGTTTGTAATTTATGATGAATAGAGTGAATAATTGTATGAGATTCAGTAGAACTTTTGTTTTAAGTTTTTATCTATTTTTCACTGAAAAAACTCCAAAAAAACAGTGTTCATATTTGAAAATTCTTATTTACTTAATCCTACCCATTACTACAACCTTTTAACTTAGATAGTTTGTAATTTATGATGAATAATAGAGTGAATAATTGTATAAAATTTGATTATAATTTAAGTACTTACTTCTTCAAAACCCATCAATATTAGACACTCTTTTCCTCCTTTTACTCCCAAAATTTTATTAGCAATGGTATCATTACTTTTTTTTAAAACGCGAATGTTGGATTTTAAAGGATTTTTTAAAATATTTTCTCCAATTTTACACAGCAGTCTTATTGCTTCCTCAAATACTCCTGTTGGATTTTGTTCTAACTTTGTAAATGCTTCTTGATATTGTAAATCCATAACTTATAATTGAATTAGATTAAAGTATGTTAAAAATCGCGATAAGAATTACTAGAATTAGTGAAAAATTCAAAATTTAAATATTTAAAAATGAAAAATCATCATAAAAACAAGTCACTTGTCTTAAGTCACATCATGTGAAATGTCATTATGTTGTGGAGTTCGAATAGGGAACTAGGAGTGGATTTAGAGCAGCAAGGGGATTTTTATCTGCGATAGAAAGATGTATCGAAAGATGAAAATACTAGCACAGGACTCAATTTTCATCACGTCACATTGGAGTTAAAAGAACACTTATGTCAATGACAATGGCAACGGTTTTTCTAACAAACAAACCGGTTGCCTGTCGGATTGATATGGCAACTCTGTAAGCCTGGTGGATTTGCTAGAATCAATGTGGTATACAGTTATATAGATTGATCATCCATATTTATCAAAATAAAGTCTCTAGATTAAATCCAACACGGCATAATAACCGGTTATTTACATCTGGCTCATACACACAAATTTGAAAAGCAGCAGTTTTGTCTACAAACCGTGATTATTGCAGTTTCATCGTTATCACCCGTTTTGAGCAATCTATATTACTATATACATCATTGACCCTTCTTAAATCCTACATTCCCTGCAGGGTTGCCATATCATCATGAAAAGCAAGAATGGTAAAAACATTAATATTTCAGTGTTTTCATTTGATAAAAATTCGAAAATATTCTACAGAACTATTAAAATTTGTCCCAAAATGTAGCGAAGTATCTGAAGCAGATGTTCAACTTCTAAGGAAGTTTATAGACGACTCTAGAAAAATTCTAGTACTTACAGGTGCTGGAATTTCAACAGAATCAGGTAAGTGTTATGTATTATTGTCTGAATTTGACAGAAATAAACGCTAAAAAGTATCAATTTTCTATAGTAAATTTCTAAAAGATAAATCGCTGATAGCTGAAGTATCTAGTGAGAAAAATTAATCAAAATTTGCAAGATTTTGATGTTCCTAACCTAACTTTTTACTATTTTCAATTTTTATAGCTTTACAAAGAGTTTACATTAGTGACAATGTTCTCAAAATGTTCACGCAAACCTGTGATAGCTTGTCTGAAAGTATTTAGTTTAAAAATCATTAATTTTATTGTAAAAAGTGGATTTTTATAAATTAATAAACAGAAACTATTTGTTACATTTTTATTGAATCTGTGAGACTCTTCTATTTCTATAAATCTATGTAAGAAGATGTACAATCATTAATAAACGTTCTACTTAAGTGTCCTGTGTAAAATTTACATGTATGTAGCTTCTATGCCTTTCAAAAATATTTTCAAGCGAAGCTGAAAATCTGGCCACCCTAGATGCAGGATCAGATGAAAATTAGTACAAATCCTCTATTTTTTCTAGGAATTCCTGATTATCGATCAGAAGAAGTCGGTTTATATGCAAGAACAAATCATAAACCAATTCAATATCAAGAGTTTCTTAAATATTCTCACATTAGACAACGATACTGGGCTAGAAATTTTGTTGGATGGGGAATTTTTTCGAAACGACAACCAAATGCTATTCATTTTTCTATAAGGAATTTAGAATGTGATTTAGGAAAGGTAAGAACTACTGATGATATAAATAGTACAAGAGTGATAATCATAAATAATAAATCATTAAAATACTAATAGGTAGACTTGTTCACCTTCTCTTGTATACCTGTGAATGAAAGAGAATTTTAAATATTTCGACTATCTATACATCTATCTTTTAATGGTAATGTCTTTTGGCCATTAATTAATGCCATTTTTTTTATCATACAGGGTGATTTTTAAAAATAAGAAAAAATAATTGGTTATATTATTTAAGACAGTTAATAAAGTGTGAAGATAATGCTAATTTCATCAATAAGAAGTTCCAGAAATATACAATTTCTAATTTCAGTGGCTTACTGTAATTACATAAAAAAAATATGCTAATACAATTTAAATATCTTCAAAGATTATTAATTTGTCATTATTAATCAATAATAATGCTTATTAATGATTATTAATCATTATTAATCTTTAATAATCATTATAAATCATTATTAATCCTTAATAATCGTTATTAATTATTATTATTATTATTATTATTAATCATTATTAATCGTTATTAATTATTGTTAATCATTACTTATTAATAATTATTATTTATCGTTATTAATCATTAATCGTTAACGATTATTATTAATCATTATTAATAGTTATTAATCATTGACAATTATTCTTAATCATTAACAATTATTATTAATCATTATTAATTAATATTGATCATTATTAATCAATCATTATTAATCGTTATTAATCATTAATAATCATTATTAATCATTATTGATCGTTATTAATCATTATTAATCGTTGACAATTATTCTTAACCGTTAATAATTATTATTATTAATTAATATTGATCACTATTAATCGTTATTAATCATTATTATTATTATTTATCATTATTAATTATTAGTAATCATTATCAATTGTTAACAATTATTATTAATAATTATTAATCGTTATTAATCAATCATTATTATTATTAATCGTTATTAATCATTATTAATCGTTGACAATTATTCTTAATTATTAACAATTATTATTAATCGTTATTAATCATTGTTAATTAATATTAATCATTATTAATCGTTAACAATTATTATTAATCATTATTAATAGTTATTAATTAATATTAGTCATTAGTAATCATTATCAATTGTTAACAATTATTATTAATCATTATTAATCATTATTATTCATTATTAATCATTATTAATCATTATTAATCATTATTAATCATAATTAATCATTATTAATCATTATTAATCATTATTAATCATTATTAATCATTATTAATCATTATTAATCATTATTAATCATTATTAATCATTATTAATCATTATTAATCATTATTAATCATTATTAATCATTATTAATCATTATTAATCATTATTAATCATTATTAATCATTATTAATCAATCATTATTAATCATTATTAATCATTATTAATCATTATTAATCATTATTAATCATTATTAATCATTATTAATCATTATTAATCATTATTAATCATTATTAATCATTATTAATCATTATTAATCATTATTAATCATTATTAATCATTATTAATCATTATTAATCATTATTAATCATTATTAATCATTATTAATCATTATTAATCATTATTAATCATTATTAATCATTATTAATCATTATTAATCATTATTAATCATTATTAATCATTATTAATCATTATTAATCATTATTAATCATTATTAATCATTATTAATCAATATTAATCATTATTAATCATTATTAATCATTATTAATCAATATTAATCATTATTAATCGTTATTAATCATTATTAATTAATATTAATCATTATTAATAGTTATTAATTAGTATTAGTCATTAATAATCATTATTAATACCTATTAATGATTAATAATTATTATTAATCGTTATTAATCATTATTCTACTTATATTTATATTTAAATTCTACCTACTGTCATTTTATTTCATTACACTTTTGTGTCATTTCAATTTAATTGTGAAAAAATTTGTGCTCAACATTTAAATGTACACTCAGAGTTTTTTTTTTAGGATTTTCTTTTGTTATATATATTATATATTGTATATGTTTTAAATTTATCTTTAAGTATACGTTTTTTAATAGGTTCTAAACATTTTCTGATTTCATCATTCTAATCTGACTATATTATATGTCAATGTGTAATGATCTCCATTCATAATATGTATAATTACTGTATACTTTGTGGACCTTCTGTACGTTTAATGTAAGAATTACTGGTCAATAAAATATCTATATCTATCTATCTATCTATCTATCTATCTATCTATCTATCTATCTATCTATCTATCTATCTATCTATCTATCTATGTATCTATCTATGTATCTATCTATATATCTATCTATCTATCTATCTATCTATCATCTATCTATCTATCTATCTATCTATCATCTATCTATCTATTAATCATTATTAATAGTTATTAATGATTAATAATCGTTATTCATCATTATTAATAATTATTAACCATTATTAATTATTATTAATCAATCAATCATTAAACTATTATTAATCTGTTAATTATTATTATTATTATTAATTATGTGACCCTTCTGTACTTTTAATGTATAAATTACTGGCCAATAAAATTATCTATCTATCTATCTATCTATCTATCTATTATTCATTATTGTTATTCATCATTATTAACCATTATTAATTATTAGTAATTATTATTAATCAATCATTATTAATCATTTTAATTATTATTATTAATTATTAATCATTCATATTATTAATCATTAATGATCATTATTAATTAATCAAACATTGAACAACTATTATTAATCTGTTAATTATTATTATTAACTATTACTAATATTAATAGTTATTAATTATTATTATTGTTTATTAATTAATCATTATAATTATTAATTTTATTAATCATTGTTAATAATTATCAATTGTTAATGGTTATTTATCAATTGTCAATAGTCAATTATCAAATATCAAATATTAATTATTATTTAATGAATTTTTAAATATCTAAAATATGAAAATATGCAAACCATAAAATATATTTCGTTCAACCATTAACTTTTTCAAGTCTATCTTTTAAAATAGATAGGTAATTGATTAATAATGATTAATATTGAATAATAATGATTAATAATAATTAATAATGATTAATAATGATTAATAATGATTAATAATGATTAATAATGATTAATAATGATTAATAATGATTAATAATGATTAATAATGATTAATAATGATTAATAATGATTAATAATGATTAATAATGATTAATAATGATTAATAATGATTAATAATGATTAATAATGAATAATAATGATTAATAATGATTAATAATGATTAATAATGATTAATAATGATTAATAATGATTAATAATGATTAATAATGATTAATAATGATTAATAATGATTAATAATGATTAATAATGATTAATAATGATTAATCATGATTAATAATGATTAATAATGATTAATAATGATTAATAATGATTAATAATGATTAATAATGATTAATAATGATTAATAATGATTAATAATGATTAATAATGATTAATAATGATTAATAATGATTAATAATGATTAATAATGATTAATAATGATTAATAATGATTAATAATGATTAATAATGATTAATAATGATTAATAATGATTAATAATGATTAATAATGATTAATAATGATTAATAATGATTAATAATGATTAATAATGATTAATAATGATTAATAATGATTAATAATGATTAATAATGATTAATAATGATTAATAATGATTAATAATGATTAATAATGCTTGATTAATAATGATTAATAATGATTAATAATGATTAATAATGATTAATAATGATTAATAATGATTAATAATGATTAATAATGATTAATAATGATTAATAATGATTAATAATGATTAATAATGATTAATAATGATTAATAATGATTAATAATGATTAATAATGATTAATAATGATTAATAATGATTAATAATGATTAATAATGATTAATAATGATTAATAATGATTAATAATGATTAATAATGATTAATAATGATTAATAATAATTAATAAGGATTAATAACGATTAATAATGATTAATAACGATTAATAAATAAAAACGATTAATTTTTTGTCTTTATTTATTAATTAAAGGTTTCGGCAGTTGTCACTCAAAATGTAGATAACCTTCATTTCAAAGCCGGTAGTCAAAATGTGATTGAATTACACGGTAGCGCGTACCGTGTAATTTGTTTGAAATGTAAGAGTATCTATAATAGGCATTACATTCAAGAGGAATTAAAAAAAACTAATCTACACATGTGCGAAGAATCTACGATGGTCAGACCGGACGGGGATGTAGATATACCACAGGTATTTTATTTATTATCTTCCCTTAGTGTTGTTTCATACTTTTGCTACGAATTGGTTGAATTTTTCCAATTATTTTATTATGAATCATATTGTTGATTTATAAATATTTTTAGGATGCTATTCAAGGATTCAAACCTCCAGTTTGTCCCTCCTGTAGTGGGATATTAAAGCCTGATATCATATTTTTCGGAGATAACGTTCCCAAAGAAAGAGTACAAGAAGTTAGAAATACAGTGACAAAAAGTGATTCATTATTAGTATTAGGTACTAGTTTATCAGTTTTTTCCAGTTATAGAATTATATTGCAAGCCGTGGAAGAGAAGAAGAATATTTGCGTTGTTAATATTGGACGTACAAGAGCTGATGATATAATTGATTTGAAAATTTCTGTTAGATGTGGAGATATTGTACCTAAAGTTTGTTGACATTTTAAATGAAATATATAAATAAATTGTTTTAATATGAATTTGTATTTATTTTATTGGCGTCTAAACACTTCAAATAGTGGTCATTCATTAGATGTCTACCACAGGTAAGTTATTTTATCACAATCGCCAACAAATGGCTAATGCACACTTCACTAGAACTTTAGTCGTTAGCGCTGGTACCAAATGAAGGACAGACAATATGCGCATAATTAATCCGTAAAATATTTTTACAATTCCACAAAATACTCTAGAAGAAAAATTATAAATGGACATTCGCGTTTATTTATAAACAACAATCTTTATTAATGTTAGAAACTCAATATATTACTTTTAAGCTTCTAAATTGGAAGAGGTTTATTTAATACCTGCCCTCATACGGGTCTACTATGTAATATTTCAGGAACATTCCAGAAATATTTTCTGGGTCGTTTCGTAATATTTATGCAACATTATAAATATTTTAATGTTACATTTGTGCGATATTTCCGAAATGTTTGAGATATACCGACATATTAACAAAAATAAGAAAGTTTGTAGAAATTTACTCTGCAAGAACTGTATAGGATGGAAGTTTTTGTGGTATCTTGAATTGCGTATAAATATAACGAGTTGGAACTAAATTAAACGTTTCTATTCTCAATAAATCAGGTACAATTTTTTGAACGACATATTTGGCACTTACCCCAAGTAGGTCAATAATTTCAGAGTGTCAGATAATAGTTCCTACCTGAAACAAAAGGTATTCAATTATATTCAATACAATAAAAAAGTTACAACTATTCAGTTAACATCTGCACGTCATTATGACGTCATTTAATGACTACATTAGGCGCGCGACGTAACATGACATGTAAATGACTTTCCAGAGACGTCAATCTGGAGATGTTGCTGAAACTTTAAGAAAACGTCGTCTCAAAGACATTTTTGAGTATTCTAATAATGACGTATCTAGGATGTCATAATTCTGACAAGATTGCTGAAAATATCGTTTTTAAGACGTCATTTTTTCAATATTGTAATAATGACGTCTCTGGGACGTCATAATTGTGACAAGATTGCTGAAAATATCGTTTTTAAGACGTCATTTTTTCAATATTGTAATAATGACGTCTCTGGGACGTCATAATTGTGACAAGATTGCTGAAAATATCGTTTTTAAGACGTCATTTTTTCAATATTGTAATAATGACGTCTCTGGGACGTCATAATTGTGACAAGATTGCTGAAAATATCGTTTTTAAGACGTCATTTTTTCAATATTGTAATAATGACGTCTCTGGGACGTCATAATTGTGACAAGATTGCTGAAAATATCGTTTTTAAGACGACATTTTTTCAATATTGTAATAATGACGTCTCTGGGACGTCATAATTGTGACAAGATTGCTGAAAATATCGTTTTTAAGACGACATTTTTTCAATATTGTAATAATGACGTCTCTGGGACGTCATAATTGTGACAAGATTGCTGAAAATATCGTTTTTAAGACGTCATTTTTTCAATATTGTAATAATGACGTCTCTGGGACGTCATAATTGTGACAAGATTGCTGAAAATATCGTTTTTAAGACGTCATTTTTTCAATATTGTAATAATGACGTCTCTGGGACGTCATAATTGTGACAAGATTGCTGAAAATATCGTTTTTAAGACGACATTTTTTCAATATTGTAATAATGACGTCTCTGGTACGTCATAATTGTGACAAGATTGCTGAAAATATCGTTTTTAAGACGTAATTTTTTCAATATTGTAATAATGACGTCTCTGGGACGTCATTTTTTGAATATTTTAATAATGACATCTTGGGACGTCATAATTTTGACAAGATTGCTGAAAATTTAAGAAAACATCGTCTCAAAGACGTTATTTTTGAGTATTCTAATAATGACGTATCTAGGATGTCATATTTCTGACAAGATTGTTGAAAATTTAAAAAAATGTCGTTTTTAAGACGTCATTTTTTGAATATTTTAATAATGACATCTTGGGACGTCATAATTTTGACAAGATTGCTGAAAATTTAAGAAAACATCGTCTCAAAGACGTTATTTTTGAGTATTCTAATAATGACGTATCTAGGATGTCATAATTCTGACAAGATTGCTGAAAATTTAAGAAAACATCGTCTCAAAATCGTCATTTTTGAGTATTCTAATAATGACGTCTCTGGGATGTCATAATTCTGACAAGATTGTTGAAAATTTAAGAAAAGGTTTTTAAGACGTCATTTTTTGAATATTTTAATAATGACATCTTGGGACGTCATAATTTTGACAAGATTGCTGAAAATTTAAGAAAACATCGTCTCAAAGACGTTATTTTTGAGTATTCTAATAATGACGTATCTAGGATGTCATAATTCTGACAAGATTGCTGAAAATTTAAGAAAACATCGTCTCAAAATCGTCATTTTTGAGTATTCTAATAATGACGTCTCTGGGATGTCATAATTCTGACAAGATCGTTGAAAATTTAAGAAAATGTTTTTAAGACGTCATTTTTTGAATATTTTAATAATGACATCTTGGGACGTCATAATTTTGACAAGATTGCTGAAAATTTAAGAAAATGTAGTTTTTAAGATGTCATTTTTTGAATATTTTAATAATGACATCTTGGGACGTCATAATTTTGACAAGATTGCTGAAAATTTAAGAAAACATCGTCTCAAAGACGTTATTTTTGAGTATTCTAACAACGATGTATCTAAGATGGCCGTCAAGTAAATGTGGTCAAAACAGTGACCGTAAAGTTAATGCAGCCAAAAAGTAACATTTTAGGGCCTAAAAAATAAAATAAACAAGAAAAAAAAAAACAGATTTAATTCAATTTGTCTCCATTCCGAAATTCGAACTCTCGCCTTCCGCATAAAAGGCAAGTGCGCTGACCTCACCAGCATCATATACTTTTATTTAAATTAACAATACTACTTTGTGCAACAAGAGTGGATATAAACAATCCACTCGAGTTGTACAGTATATTTTTTCTACGAAAATCTACAAATTTAAATTATTTTAGGTTATTAAGACAAAATAACATAATTTATGACTTTTACTAATTTACTTTTACTAATTTAACATTTTCTGTTTGCTCAATATATTTAGGAAATAGTTTAATACCATTAGATTATTATAAAAGCATCCCTACTCTGTTTAAAGTACAGTATATTTTTTTCTACGACCCACTAACGAAAATCATTACTTTGTTTAAAAATTACTAAACCACAAATTAGTTTATTTGATCAATAGTTTTAATTTTTTATAATTCAAGCACTACATACGTTTCGGAAAAACATTTTTACATCTTCTAATGCAGTCAATAGATTTATAGAAATATGTCAGATGAATACAAACAGTTTAAATTGTTATAAAATAATATATACTCCATTTTTCCGTCTCATATCGTGTGAAAACCGAAAAAATAAACGTAAAAACTTCTTATTAATATAAAATTCTATTACGGTCAGATAATCATTCCTATTTGAACAAATTAGTTTGTTCCTACATGCAGAAGAAACAATAAACAATGCGGTTATGCGCAGATGTCGTAAAATTCAGGGCTCGGGTCAGTTCAGGCGCCGCCGTCGATAAGGGCAGACGCGTCGCGACGTCAGTAGGGCAAATTTATTCAATATATAAATCAACCGCCGTGAAAATGTGGAAGCGATTCTGGTGAGTCGATAAAAGCTTGTTGAAGTCCGTAAGTGGTTCAATAAAACTTTTATTTTTCTAAATTAGTATATTTAGCTGTTTGTTTTTTTATTTTTATATTCTTGCACCTTATTTTTTTATCTTTTTGGTAGACTATTGTATATAAAAGAAACTCATGTGGTTTTTGATTTAATGATACAGCTCTCGTCACTGGTTTATTACCTTTTGTAATATTGTTTATTTATACCTTATTTAGCTGTGTTTCTCTTTAAATGAATTTGCTTAAGACAACCTCAAAATTCTTATAAAAAATAAATAAATATAAATGAGCACTAATAAAAAAATACAGCTAGAATAATGTATAAATAAAATTTTTATTAAACAATAACTAGTGCTGAAAGGTATATCATTAAATCAAAAAATACATGAGTTTCTTTTAAAAAACATGTCTATACATACAGTTGATACCTAAAATACCAAGAATGTACCAAAAAGTTAAATAATATCTAGTCAAACAAATCGTGGACTTACAAGCAAAAGGCACTAAGTCAAAATGTGTCAAAATTAATTTATATTTTGGCACATCATGTTAAAACGAACAATGCTTTGTATTCTTAAAGCATGTACATTTTCTTTGAAACAGTTGATGATCCCTAAATATTTTATAAAAAAATTAGAACTTCATTGAAACTTTAAAATGCTTTAAAACTCCTAAACCTATTTTTAATGTCTTTTGTTTGCAAGCCCACGAAATACGAGCATTTCTTCTAGTTTATTTCTTGTGATTGGTGTTTGGTGGTTTAACAAACAGGTCCATTTTTGTTAGATATATCTAAATATCTATCTAACCAAACCTTAGGTGTATTTCCCTATAAAAAAAAATACAGCTCTCTCACTTACACTCTCTATCAATTGACTATCGTTTCAACTAGGAAGAAGTGGTTTGCATCATTAAATTCCTCTTTAAATTCTCTACAAACTGGTTTTTTAAAAGTCACAGTTGAGTTATTAGTAAGGCTAAAAAATGGGATTTTCACTCTCGCTTCACTCTTACTCTTTCACTTACATTCTCTATAACTTGACTATCGTTTCAACTAAAAAGAAGTGGTTTGCATCATTAAATTCTTCTTTAAATTCTCTACAAACTGGTTTTTTAAAAGTCACAGTTGAGTTGTTCGTAAGGCTAGAAAATGGGATTTTCACTCTCGCTCCACTTTTTCACTTACATTCTCTATAACTTGGCTGTCGTTTCAACTAGAAAGAAGTAGTTTGCATCATTAAATTCCTCTTTAAATTATCTACAAACTGGTTTTTTAAAAGTCACAGTTGAGTTGTTCGTAAGGTACAAAATGGGATTTTCACTCTCACTCTCTCACTTACACTCTCTATAACTTGACTATCGTTTCAACTAGGAAGAAGTGGTTTGCATCATTAAATTCCTCTTTAAATTCTCTACAAACTGGTTTTTTAAAAGTCACAGTTGAGTTGTTCGTAAGGCTAGAAAATGGGATTTTCACTCTCACTTCACTCCACTCTCACTCCACTCTCACTCCACTCTCACTCCACTCTCACTCCACTCTCACTCCACTCTCACTCCACTCTCACTCCACTCTCACTCCACTCTCACTCCACTCTCACTCCACTCTCACTCCACTCTCACTCCACTCTCACTCCACTTTCACTCCACTTTCACTCCACTCTCACTCCACTCTCACTCCACTCTCACTTGCACTCTCTATAACTTGGCTATCGTTTCAATTAGGAAGAAGTGGTTTGCATCATTAAATTCCTCTTTAAATTCTCTACAAACTGGTTTTTTAAAAGTCACAGTTGAGTTATTAGTAAGGCTAAAAAATGGGATTTTCACTCTCGCTTCACTCTTACTCTTTCACTTACATTCTCTATAACTTGACTATCGTTTCAACTAAAAAGAAGTGGTTTGCATCATTAAATTCCTCTTTAAATTCTCTACAAACTGGTTTTTTAAAAGTCACAGTTGAGTTGTTCGTAAGGCTAGAAAATGGGATTTTCACTCTCGCTCCACTTTTTCACTTACATTCTCTATAACTTGGCTGTCGTTTCAACTAGAAAGAAGTAGTTTGCATCATTAAATTCCTCTTTAAATTATCTACAAACTGGTTTTTTAAAAGTCACAGTTGAGTTGTTCGTAAGGTACAAAATGGGATTTTCACTCTCACTCTCTCACTTACACTCTCTATAACTTGACTATCGTTTCAACTAGGAAGAAGTGGTTTGCATCATTAAATTCCTCTTTAAATTCTCTACAAACTGGTTTTTTAAAAGTCACAGTTGAGTTGTTCGTAAGGCTACAAAATGGGATTTTCACTCTCACTCCACTCTCACTCTCTCATTAACACTCTCTATAACTTGACTATCGTTTCAACTAGAAAGAAGTGGTTCGCATCATTAAATTCCTCTTTAAATTATCTACAAACTGGTTTTTTAAAAGTCACAGTTGAGTTGTTCGTAAGGCTAGAAAATGGGATTCTCACTCTACTCTCACTCCACTCTCACTCCACTCTCACTCCACTCTCACTCCACTCTCACTCCACTCTCACTCCACTCTCACTCCACTCTCACTCCACTCTCACTCCACTATCACTCCACTCTCACTCCACTCTCACTCCACTCTCACTCCACTCTCACTCCACTCTCACTATACTCTCACTCCACTCTCACTCCACTCTCACTCCACTCTCACTCCACTCTCACTCCACTCTCACTCCACTCTCGCTCCACTCTCACTTGCACTCTCTATAACTTGGCTATCGTTTCAATTAGGAAGAAGTGGTTTGCATCATTAAATTCCTCTTTAAATTCTCTACAAACTGGTTTTTTAAAAGTCACAGTTGAGTTGTTCGTAAGGCTAGAAAATGGGATTTTCACTCTCGCTCCACTTTTTCACTTACATTCTCTATAACTTGGCTGTCGTTTCAACTAGAAAGAAGTAGCATCATTAAATTCCTCTTTAAATTATCTACAAACTGGTTTTTTAAAAGTCACAGTTGAGTTGTTCGTAAGGCTAGAAAATGGGATTCTCACTCTACTCTCACTCCACTCTCACTCCACTCTCACTCCACTCTCACTCCACTCTCACTCCACTCTCACTCCACTCTCACTCCACTCTCACTCCACTCTCACTCCACTCTCACTCCACTCTCACTCCACTCTCACTCCACTCTCACTCCACTCTCACTCCACTCTCACTCCACTCTCACTCCACTCTCACTCCACTCTCACTCCACTCTCACTCCACTCTCACTTGCACTCTCTATAACTTGGCTATCGTTTCAATTAGGAAGAAGTGGTTTGCATCATTAAATTCCTCTTTAAATTCTCTACAAACTGGTTTTTTAAAAGTCACAGTTGAGTTGTTCGTAAGGCTAGAAAATGGGATTTTCACTCTCGCTCCACTTTTTCACTTACATTCTCTATAACTTGACTATCGTTTCAACTAGAAAGAAGTGGTTTGCATCATTAAATTCCTCTTTAAATTATCTACAAACTGGTTTTTTAAAAGTCACAGTTGAGTTGTTCGTAAGGCTAGAAAATGGGATTCTCACTCTACTCTCACTCCACTCCACTCTTACTCCACTCTCACTCCACTCTCACTCCACTCTCACTCCACCCTCACTCCACTTTCACTCCACTCTCACTCCACTCTCACTCCACTCTCACTCCACTCTCACTCCACTCTCACTCCACTCTCACTCCACTCTCACTCCACTCTCGCTCCACTCTCGCTCCACTCTCACTTGCACTCTCTATAACTTGGCTATCGTTTCAATTAGGAAGAAGTGGTTTGCATCATTAAATTCCTCTTTAAATTATCTACAAACTGGTTTTTTAAAAGTCACAGTTGAGTTGTTCGTAAGGTACAAAATGGGATTTTCACTCTCACTCTCTCACTTACACTCTCTATAACTTGACTATCGTTTCAACTAGGAAGAGGTGGTTTGCATCATTAAATTCCTCTTTAAATTCTCTACAAACTGGTTTTTTAAATGTCACAGTCCGTCTAATCCCTATTACCGGGGAATCTAAACTCAGCGTATAGCGTCAAATTTTTCGATATTCTCAAACAATAGCTGGCTTATTTAAAAAACAACTATTTTACCTAACCTGTGCAGCTTGGGTCATAGCAACTTATGGCTACAAAACTATTTTATAATATTTCTACTGGGTGTGACAATGTGGCATGTCAGCACAGTACCGCCTACCAGTGATTGCGGTAAATCACGAAAAATAAGGAAATTAAAACTATTATGCATCAAAATAAGCTAATCAGGAAAAAATAATATAATAAGTTTATAAAAATTATTAACTGATTTAGACCTAATAAATTATATACAAAAAAAATAACTTTGTACAGCAGTGTAAAATATATAAATATTTTGTTTCCTAAAAAAATTGTGAGGAAATGTAAAATATATATATATATATATATATATATATATATATATATATATATATATATATATATATATATATATATAAACAAATGTCTTGTTCTTTAAAAAAAAATACTCAAATAGTCTGGGAAATGAACTTGGTTTGAGACGGTCAATCGAAACTTTGACATTACTGTTATTAAACTTGACTGTATATATTCTAGTTCCTCGAGCTACCACTGGATATGGTCCATCGTACGACTGTTATAGACTGCTTGGGTTAAAGTATCTAAAAAGGTACAAAAAAAAGAGGAGGATGTTCGTTTACACCCATTTTTAGTTGTATTAATCAGCAATGGCAGATCACGATCCATTCGATGACGAGGTGAGTTTTGTATTAGTTTTTGCCATTGTTCTCCGTAATTTCAATGTAAAGATGGCGCTTCTGTACCATAGAGACGCCGACTATTTTATTATTGAACGTTATCATTTGTTCTAGCAGCTGGTCTCCAGCAACACAAATCAGAGAAACTGGCGAGGAATCCTCATAGCACTATTGGTTATTGTCGTTGTTCTGGCGCTAATAGTTACCTCCGTCGTCCTTCTAACTCCTCCTGATGATGGACCAAGATTAAAAGGAAATAGATTCCAATTGCATGATATTTTAAGCCATGATTTCCAGCCCTTACGGTTTAATGGGACTTGGATATCCGGTGAGTTGTTTTCAATTGATACTACGTACTGCTAGTATCACTAAATATATTTGTTACTATTTTTGTCCGAGAAAATGTTTTAAATTCCAACATGGCAGTGTGGCTTGTTCATGCAAGCCGTTTAGTTTTGTAGGTGAGAAAAGTTCTACTATTTTGTTAAAAGTTGTTTTTTACTTTTTAGACGATGAACTGATCTTCAAAGACCAATGGGGCGGAATCAGCATATTCAATGCCTTCAATGTTAGCGTTAGAACGATAATGTCCAATCAAACCTATGTAAGTAATTATATAATAATATATGAAAAGCCTTGAATAAAGAATATTTGTTTTTCTTCTAGCTGCGTCTGAATCCATCGAGATTTCAATTATCTCCCGACCAGAAGTACTTGTTGTTGGCATTGAATATTAAAAAACTCTTCAGGCATTCCTATTTGGCACAATACAGCATCTACGACATTCAAACAGGGTAAGTGGATATAACCGAAGCTAAAAAGTGTTATTTTTGTACCTATTATTATCTTTTCTCTTTTAGAAATGAATTTCCATTAAGACCGCTTCCAGAAGACGAGGATCATCCGTTTTTATTGCTGGCTCAATGGGCGCCAAAAGGTCATGCTTTGGTTATGGTGCAGGATTACAATATTTTTTATAGAAAAACTCCAACATCGCACGCTGGATATAAAGTTACATATTCAGCGGTTCCTGGAGTTGTTAGTCATGGCGTCCCTGATTGGCTGTATGAAGGTAAGTAATCTTCGAAAACAAATCCGTTAAAATCTCTTACCATGAAATTTCTGGTAAAGACGAATTTTCTTTAACATTTTTTAAATATTTTCTCTTCTTCCTCGGATTTTATTTTAATTAAAATCTATTTTTTGTTTTCAGAAGAGATTCTTGGTACTAACTCTGCAATCTGGATGTCAAGAGACGGTATGCTGATGGTTTTCGCCACATTCAACGACAGCCTTGTAGAAGAGTTACGATTTCCTTGGTATGGTTCAATAAAAGACGGTAGATTGTATCCCGATATTAGATCCCTGAGGTATCCAAAACCTGGTACTAAGAATCCTGAAGTCACTCTTACAGTAGCTGACCTCGCCGATACATCCAATATTAAAATAAAGCCGGTTATACCTCCGAATGTAATCGCACGTCGGTGAGTAAATAATCATTGAAAATTCTTTAATTTAAAGCACATGTTTATATGATAATTTTGTTATAAAATAAACTAATTGATATCCAGAGTCTCCCAGATAGCACACGGCGTTTGAAAGACGTTTGTTCTCGATTTTCTAGGATGTTATTGAGATATAAGAGCCATAATTTAGACGTATTAATGTGAGAGCTCTTAAGATGGCTTACGTTTTCTAGTCGGACGGAAAACTACACGGTTAAGTTTTTGTAGCTCTTAAAACTGCTAGTCCGACGGAAGACTGCACGGTGACGTCACTCGTCAGCGAGGAAATCGAGGCCTGCCACGATTCCCTCGCTGGAGATGGATTTCACCGTCCAGTCGATTAAAATAGTCATACACAGACATAGACTATATCAATGACGCACATACAAAGTTTTTCCCAGGGAAAAAATTCACAACTAAATTCCCACAAAAACTAACATAAAATTCAATTTATTTTGGGCTAGAACGTCGAGCTCAGACAGCCGGGCACTCGAAGATGTTTCTACTCGAGTTTCGCGAGTGTGAATTATTTTTTTGATTGTTTATGTCTTGTCCAATGACCATGTTAAATTAAAAGGGCTCAAGACCAGTTTTTTCTGTAATTCACATAAAATAAAGCGGACAATAGTCCTAAATGTTATTTCTTTTCAGCGATCATTACTTCACAGCTGTATCCTGGATTAGCTCAACAGAAATCAGCGTTGTCTGGTTGAATAGACCACAAAATTTATCTGTGATAACAATATGTTCAAGTCCCAAATGGGACTGCAAAGAGGTATGTATACACTAAATTTAAATGGGAAAAAAAGGGGAGTGGGTGGAAATTACATGTAGATTAATTTTGACAAGAAACATCATGCGCAGTGGTAATATCAAAAGGATCTAAGTCTATATCTCCGTTGTTACTGATCCGATTCAAACGGGAAAAACGGCGTTATGAAAGATTATTGGATCAAATCAAAGGGAGACGTAACATAGATTTAACGGTAAAGAGAAAATCATGCGCAGCCGTATTGTCAAAAGGGTTTTAAGTGTATATCTCCGCTATTATTGGCCCGATTTAAGCGGTTTGAAGTTTCAACGTACAGTGGCCGATACTGCAAAGTCCGGTGCATGCGCAATTGTTCGTAGAAAGATATTTAGAATGTCTTAACAAATTTAATAACGATTTTAGAGTCAGCGAATTGGAACCGATGGAAATGGTTGGGTTGATATGGGCGACAGTCCCGTTTTTGGAACTGACAGTTCAAATTACATTACTATAGCGCCCGTCAGGGACGGACCAGCGGGAAATTTTAGACACGCAGTTGCGGTAAATATCCCTAAGCGGCGCGTCATCCCGTTAACGCACGGACGATACGAAATTACTAGGATATTAAAATGGGATCATTCGAATGATGTCATGTACGTATAATTAAAATTAGTTTTTTCAACAAAAATTGGTTGCTGTTAAATATATAAAAATACTTTGGGGCTCAAAAATAAATAATTTGAAAATTAAATTTTGGCGCAATGGTGGCACAATATTACTTTGGCTGTATTTTAGATATTTTCTTGGCATACCAGAAAACAAACCCGGTCAACTGCACCTCTACAGGGTAGCGTCTGTACCTCCAAGAACTGGCGCATCTTTACCACCACCAGTTTGTCTAACTTGCGTAAAAGAACCCACATCATCTCAACCCTCTTTCATAGCCCTCGACGAAAATATCTATAGGGTAAAGACCAATAACTGGGATGAAGATGATGATGATATCATCATAACCACTCCGGCAACGAGGAGAAAAAAGAATAAACAAAAATTGTTCGTTAAGAAACCGCCATGTCTCTACCACAATGCCTTTTTTAGTCAAAAAGCTTCTTATTACGTATTAGAATGTTTAGGGCCTGGAATTCCAACAACGTCTTTATATAAAACCGGCATGCCTAGGCCTAAATTGATTTTGTGGATGCAAAATAATACGGAATTAAGGAAAAGGGTTGAAGAAATGGCTATGCCGCAAATTAAGACTTTTCCTGTTCAGATTTCTGGAGGGTGAGTAAACTACTTTTTTTAATTTCGATAGAAAAACAAATATATTTAGTAAATTTCTTGTCTTCCACTATCCAATAGAAATAAGTCTTCTGACTCGTTAGGAAATGAACTTTGGGTTATTGGGTTTGCAGCAAGTTTATTCCAGGCTTTAGAATGTGAATATATTCATTTTCAGGGATCTAGAATATTCATCAGTCTTCCGTCGGACTAAATTATATATATATATATATATACGATGTCTTGTGGCGTCTCCACTGTATACGTCCATTTTTCAGCCTTCTTTAGCATTATTTTCTCATGTTTTATAGTTTATTATCTGAATATAAAAGATTTAACATTTTTCATATATTAAAATTTTAAACCTTTTTTAATAGTAAAAAAATCTTACTTTTCCCCAATAACATAAAAAAATAAACTATTTAAAATTGATATCAATAGTGTAATCATCATAAATTTGTTGTCAGATTAGTAATATCTTGTGTGAAAACTACTAAAAAATTGGAATTATCTCTAATTAGTTGCTTTGGTATTGCACTATATGTAATAAATATAAAAAATATATAATGTGTCCAACACATAACTTTTCTTTCTAGTTATTACATGCTTTATCCTTAGCGTATGAACTAAATATACCGGGTGTTCAAATTAAAGTGTTACAGTTAAATACCGCAGAAAATATGCATTTTAGAAAAAAAAGTTTCAGACAAAAGTTTTATAGTTTTTTGGGGGAAACATTTTGGCAAAATTCGTTTTTTTATAGCTGACCATAATATGGCCATATCGAGGTGGACTTTGTTTTTTCAAATGGGAATCCCATTTTTTTACATATTCTTAAAGTACATAAAAAAATAAGAAACTTTTGATGGAAATATTTTTTTTATTCGACTTTTTTTGCTGGACGAAAAAAAAGTTGGCCATATTATGGTTAGCTATAAAAAACTATTTTAGCCAAAATTTTTTCCCCACAAAACTATAATACTTTCGTCTGAAACGTTTTTTTTTTTATAATAGGAGGTGTTTAGCTGTAACACTTTAATTTGAACACCCGGTATATATTAAATAAAACAAAATTTTAGTTATCAAGCTCACGTACGGCTTCATCTTCCTCCTGGCCTTCGAGAAGATGAAATCACCAGATACCCGCTGATTGTACAAGTTTATGGCGGACCTGGAAGTCAATTGGTTACGGAAAGATGGAGGATAGATTGGAACACTTTTCTGTCAGGCAATAAAGATTTTATTATAGCGCAAATTGATGGAAGAGGATCTGGAGGTCAGGGACAACAACTTTTGCACAAAGTCTATTACAAGCTGGGTTCGGTGGAAGTTGATGATCAGCTAGAAGTAACTGAGTGAGTAGAAACAATAAATACATTATATCAAATGTGGGGTATAGTAAGAGAAGTACAAGAAGTTTGGAGTATTTTTGTAAAGTTGTTTAACAGTATAGTTGACCTAAAAAAATTATATTTACCAAATTAAAACTTCCTTCCATCACCCTTTACATTTAACTTCTTTTGCTTATTTCTTATAAGTCTCTAGGGGCTCCTTAAAAGTTCACCAATCTTAATGTCATATTACCGTACCACAATATTTTTACAAATATTTTTTAATTAGCCGTTAGTTTTTTGTTTAATTATATTGTATGATTTAAGTATTTTTAATCTTATAGATATCTAAGAGATACCCAACACTTTATTGACAAACGACGTGTCGCTGTGTGGGGTTGGAGTTATGGAGGATTTGTTGCCGCTTTAGCACTAGCTAGTCCGAAGAATGTTTTTCATTGTGCAATTGCTGTTTCACCTGTAACTAACTGGAAACTATATGGTGAGACATTAATTCTAAGGAAAAAATTATCTTAGATCATATATAATCGTGTCGTTTCAGATTCCGCGTATACGGAAAGATTTATGGGCCTTCCGAATGTGACGGATAATTATAAAGGTTACGAGGAAGCGGACGTGAGTAACAAAGCTCATAAACTCAAGGATAAAATGTTTTATCTAATACACGGATCTGCTGATGATAACGTCCATTTGCAGCAGTCTATGTCTCTGATGAAGGCTCTGTCTGAAGCAGGAACACTGTTTCGGCAACAAGTATGTAACACTTTATTTTGTATGGACGCAGAAATAATAGCAAAATATATATATATATATATATATATGGTTATTTTTCAAATTTTTTTTAGATTTACCCCGATGAAAGTCACAATTTGGGAGGCGTGAAAAAACATTTATACGAAAGCATGGGTAACTTCTTAGACGACTGTTTCCAGAAACAAGTTCCGCCTGAATTTAAAGCAGGATTAAGAAATTACATCGAATAGTATTCGGAGGAAGATTCGCAAGAATCTTCCAATAAATAAAAATGAAGAAAAACCGAATTTAGAGTACAATAATTCAACCAAACTATCCCTTATTTTGGGATGGAATTGTAAAACCTGGAAACAATCTACGACGCAAGTATAAAACTATGCTTTGAAGCATTCAAAATGTTGGATGTCAGTGATTAAAGTGCCAAATTTTAAATACAATTTATGTCCTAAATGTTATCGGCGATTTAAACGATATTGTTAACAAGGTTAACTTAAAACGGTTTTAAAAACTCAGGAAAATATTCCTTACCAATGACTCATTCAATGAAAAAGACCAAGCTAATATACTAATTTGCGTTTTCATTTTTAAAGAGTTTGTTGCTTTGGATTGATCAAATTTGGTAGATTTTCACGAAATTTTATTTAAAAAAAAAATATAACATAAAAATCCTTCATCACATTTGTGAATTTCACTTCATTTTCATTTATTTCGATGGTCACGGTTTAGTCTTCCGTCCGACCAGAAAATATAGGGGCCCAGCATTCGACTCATCGTTCAGTTTTCCGTCCGACTCATCGTTCAGTCTTCCGTCGGACTAAATTACGTAAATATCCAGCTCGTCTTGTTTAAAATATGTGGCGCTGTCCTATTACTGTCATAAATTAAATTGTTTGTGAAAATCTACCAAGTAAAAGCCAAAAACAAGAATTAAAAACATAAAAAATTCCTTAAATTCTGTAAATACTTTCTGAAATATCAAATACACATTATAGACTAGATATCAAGCTTTTATCGAAGAATAATTTTTAAAAATTATAATTCTAATGATAAATTTGTTTTTTTGAAGACAGATATTTTAAAATTAAATATTTCTATTAATAATTTAAGAGTGGATTTAACAAGTTGAAAATATGTATATACAAAAATAATACGTAGGTCTCTCAAATCAAACTATATAGGGGACTAAATTATAAGTAGAATTTTATTCTGAATAATTGGAACGAATTTTTTTTCTATGTTCCTCTATCTAGAGATATGTTTGATATACGATTTCTCCCTATTCAAGTACCTTTGTGCCTTGACTGCAGTTCTGATTCCCTTAGACCACGTAGAGTGTCATTTTTGTACAGTTTATGCTTTACCATCTTTACCTCATAATCTAGAAGTAATTTTTCAATTTTTATTATTTTGAGCCACTTACTCGAGAAGAAAAGTTTTGCTACTTTATAAACACTTTCATTTAGGAGGTTGCTTGGAGAATTCTATGAATAAATCTCACAATTTGGTGCTATTATATCATTCCTATTCTTTTTACTACTTTACATCCTCTTACCAATCAAACTTAGCTTCTATTACTTTTTATTCGTACTGTACTTGTCTATGTTCGTTCCAGTTTAGATTTTTCCCTACTATTTTGTTCCCAGATCATTCCTTACAACTCCCACAAGTAATTAGGGAAGATCACTATAGTATTGTAGTCGATTTTCTGACTCCAATCAATTTTTAATTCCCACTACTACGTTTGAAATGTACCTCCGCAGAACGAGTAGATTTTAATGGTGCAAACTGAGTTTTGATTGATTAAAAGTATGGTATCGAATGAAAGAAGTAAAAGGAGGTACTTTTCGAACGTAGCGTTTTCAATTAATTTGTTGCAATTTAAAATGTAAGCAGGCGCGGTTCGTAGTCTAGTCTGTGAGGAGGCTACTTTTGAATATATGTCCAATTTATATTTATACAAGGTTTGTCAAAAAATATGATTTTTGCCTTTTTATGAAGATAACTTTTTTCTAATATTAATAATAAAAAGATTTTTTCATATACCGCCAATTTACGTAGATATATATTAAATTTTATTAGTCAAAAATAAAGGTACTTTACTCTTCGGTAAAATTTTTGACATACCCCGTATACGGATTTAAAAAAAATAATATCTGATGGTTGCATTTTAAGTTTTAGACCATGCAAAAATTTTTATCAAGAATAAATTTTTTTCACAAAACCAATAATAAAAAAGTTTTGGGCGCAGAAATAATAGCATAATGTATATATGTATATATATTTCTATGTAATATTTGAAATATATATTTGTATTAGGTGCTAGGTGACGAGCCGCCTCTGAACGTAAGTATTATAGGTAATAATGTTCACAAAATCAATAAAAATAATATTTTTGGCATTATTAAAGTGAGATGTATATATAAATAGTCAAGTAGTTCAAAGACCAAATTATCATAGTAATAGAAAGATAATTCTTACAAAATTTTAGTGAGAGTATTTAATAAAATTCAACTTAAAGCAAGGTGAATAAATAATAATTAATTAATAAGTAATTTTTAGTAGTTATACAATTATAAAATAGTAGATCCAAATTCTGAATAATATATAAAAAAAAGCTATTACCTAACGTCATTTCAAATAGTAATAATTATTTATAGGAATCTGATTTAGAAACTTTTAAATATTATTTATATTTTTATCAAAAGTTTGACTCAATAAACTTTCGAATAAAATTGTTGATAATTTTTATTTCTCCTAACACCAGCTGGATGACGAATGGATTTAATTTTTTAGGATATTTGTTTTCGGAAGTCATTTAATAAGCAATATAGATTTGTTCCAACATAAACCGAATTCTACGCAGTTCTAAGTGTATTCTAACTTTCTTCTTTTCCATATCGATAAAAAGGGATACAAATATACGCATTGCGTACTGCCAGTGTCAATAGAAAACGTCAATAATGTTCCAACTCAACCAAAACTAATCACAAACCGTTTTGTGTAGTCTCAAATCAGTTCCCGAGTCTGGCACATGATAAGTTATGATATGGCAACACTGTGAGCATGATAATTTGACAGCGTCAATGATATAGATAGTTATATAGATTGATCATCTATATTTTTTATTATGACGGCAGGATATTGTAGCGTTCTAGTAGTTCCTGTCAAATTAAGATTTCCATGGGAAATATATTTCATTTTTGACGTGTAGGTAATCATAATGTCTAATAATTGAAGAAAACTATATAAAAAAAAACTAAATGTTGTAAATGAATCAGGTAAAACTTGAAATTAATTTTATATTCATACACAGATACGTACTATCTTTTTTTTAATTTTAGTGGGAAATAATACTAATCTAGGAATGAATTATGCTTCTTCCATATCCAAGAATCATTTGAAGAAGTATTGCAGTAATTTTGTAGATAATCAGTCATCGGGGTGCGATGACAGTCTTTTGAGTTTGGATTTTTGTTCTAAAGTATTAGGAAAGCCTTGCTTTAATTACAAAAACACTGCAAAAAAAAGCGATAAACGATTTTTAGTGGATATAAAAAAAGAAGGTGAGTGAGTGTTTTTAATGTGATTATTTCGAAGGTCTGTAAATTCTATAGCGTCGACTCAAGAAAATGTAAAACATGACTTTGCATAACAAAAATTAACTAATTAATATTTCTTTCATTCTCTTTTACAATCTGGAAGTCATATCAACAGAAATAAAATTTCTGCTAATACGGCATCCATCAAATCCTATAGAGAAGCATGCAAATAAATTCACAAGGTCGTGTTTCCCTGAAAAAGCGCTAGAAAAAACTAGGTTGTCCTTGTGTTTGTTAATGTGTACTTGCGTGAATTTCATTTCATTTAGTTCAATGGTCACGGTTTAGTCTTCCGTCCGATCAGAAAATAAAGGGGCCCAGCATCCGACTCATCGTTCAGTCCGCCGTCCGACCATTTAATCTTCCGTCGGACTAAATCATATAAAGATAAAAGGAGTATTGGGCAAATACCGCAAAAAAATGAAAAAAGCCTAAAGCCAAATCGCATACACGTGTTTATTGGTATTCATCAGTACGATGTAGCCAAGTTCAAAAGAGAAAGGAACTAGCGATGAAATTAAATCAAAAGGAGATCACTCAAGGAGCCAACCAACAACCGGAAACAGATGATTCTCCAGAATTGCACATAGATGAACAAGATTCTGACACCGACACAATTAAAAATACTTCAACTTTTGAGCAAAAAAAAGTATGGAGAAAATTCAGAAATCCCAAAATTTGAATCCGCTTATAAAACCTTAGAAATGCCAAGTCACGTAACGGTCAGAATACTCAACTTTAGACAAAATGAGGTCTCATCAGAGGAAGAATCACCAAGCACCAGCGATGCACCCCCACACCAGAATATCATACAAACGTCGGCAGATATCTACACCCAAGCACCATCATTACTCCTTCAGAGGAACCAACACATTTTTCCAAGATCCCCAGTCCCAAAAAGGAAAAGGACAAATGAAATACAACCCCAAAAACTGGACGAAATTCAGACCATAGTAATGGATACGGACTCAAATACTGGGGAATTCCAAACCCCAAAAAAATTCCCCACAAACTTTGTTAAGATTCTCAGACAAAAGGCGGTGAGATCACTAACCACCAAAAAAGTCCTAACAGAATCGGAATCTGAGAACGATGAAGAACCCAAGGTCCCCCTGTGGAAAAGGGAGGGGATAGCAAAAAATAGTCAGAAAAATGTGTTTACGGTTTGCCTTTAGGCCTTTTTTTATTTTCTACGGTATCTGCCCAATAATTCTTTTATCTTGTATATTTTTTACCGTACTAAATCTTCTTCTCTTGATAAGTTTCCCTGGGCTTGGATACATCATCATGGCGGCTACAACTGCCTTCGTGGCGACGCTAATATTTTCCTAGTAAACAATGGGAATGTTAGCCGAGTCCACAAACGTGTGGTTGGCTCCTTGAGTGATCTCCTGTTTTGATTTCATTGCTAGTTCAATTCTCTTTTGAACTTGGCTACACCGAACTGATGCAGACCAATAGGCAGAAACACGTGTCTACGGTTTGCCTTTAGGCATTTTTTGCCCAATAATCCTTTTATCTTGTATACATATGTATATATCCCTCTATCAATACTGCGTCATTCAAAGTTCCATCGTTACTACGTCTCTTAAAATTATATATATTCACTTGATATATAATAACACTACATTTTCTTTATAGTGACAGTATATACCTTAATAGAAGAAACTGCAAACCCATTTGTTACAGACCGAGAATCTAAAGATTCCACAGCATCGAAAACAGCTACGAAACCAATTGCTGAAGGAAGTGCTAATTATTGTGAGAAGCCATCTATGTCTACTCAATTTGATGAAGCTTCTGTCAGTCCGGGATTTAAACAGGCATCCATGAATACAGTTTTAATGGACAAGGATAGAACAGAAATTAAAGATTCAGAAGATAATATTGAATTTGCTAAGTTGCAATCAATAGGCGATACCCGCGAAATAAAGACAAAGTTAAATAACGTAAAAGCTGAAGAAATATTATCGGAAATAAATAATAAAAGAGGTTCTAAAGAATCTACAACTAAAGAAAGAAATACTCAAACTGCAGGAAGAAGACATAGAACTGAAGAGAATCAGAATATTCATACAGGTAAAATTAGAATGCAGGTTGAAATAAATTAAAAAATTACCAGTTTATATGTTCTGTTTAGAGCCAATAAACTATTTAAAAATATTCTATCTTTTTATATTTTTATTGCAAGGTTATCATCAACCTAGACCACTCTACTATCGCAACGAAGAGTCACAAACAACTCATCCCTCTATATTAACAGAATTAGATTCCCAAAGCAAGGATTGGTATCCTGTTAAAGATGTTCCTCTAGGATTGGCAGATAAAGCTGTGCAGTCTTCAGAATTCAAGTCGTATCCTGTTAAAGATACATCTCTAGGATCAGCAGAGAAAGCCGTGCAGTCTTCAGACGATGGCAAGAACAAACGTCGTAATGATGTCATCACCAGAGGCAATAATACAGTAAACACTGACTCTTTTAACGTTCAAGTTACTGAACTTGTTTCGAGCAAAATGCAAACCTCAAATACTGAATCGATGGATGCTGAAATATGCTGCGCACCATTTAAAGATGCGTGGAAATATAATCAGTAAGAAAAATTTTCTTTTAAACATATCTGTGAATGAATAAACTTTTTTAATAATATTTTTAGTCTTAGTCCACGAAAATTACCTTCAAAGTATATTGAAAATGTTTACCCTAAATCAGAAAAATACAAACAAGAAGATGTGTACGAAGAAACAGTAAGAGAACCATGTTGTTGCTGCTGCTACTGCTGCTGTCAATCAGTACGTAATAACAGACATTGTTCATGTGAAGATTGTTACGAAGAACCTCAATATCATGGAGAATCGAATCATAGATGTAAAATATCTTCATGCGTTACACAATGTAGGTAAGTAAATATATATATATATATATATATATATATATATATATATATATATATATATATATATAGAATTCTATTTTTTTTCTTTTTATTGTTATGCTATTTCAGAAAATGCTTCTGCGCAGATAACCGTCCACAAAAACCACCAGCTGTTCCAACATACGACGCATCAACATCTTCCGATTACGACGAAGATGATGATATAGAACTAATTGTCGATAGATTGGAAGATAGTGACGGTTACTCTTCCGAAAACAGCGTAGTTGACCAAAGAGGCCTACCACACCAAAACAGCGAAGAATACGAAGATTTAGTGCAAGAATTGGAAGAAAGTCTTCAAATTAGAAGCAGGAATAGAGTTAAAAGAGCTTTGTTGGAGTTTGAGAGAAAGAGCAGTTGCAATAAACCGTTGGAGAAACCTATAATTAATTATGAAGAGGCGAGTGAAAGTGAAGAGCCTTTGATTAGAAAGATATCAGAATTAAGGGAGAAGAGGTAAAGTTAGTTTTTTTTTTTTAATGGAGTGCTATATTTTATTGTTTTTTTTTTAAATCTATGTAGAAAAATAATGTATCTATCTATTAAATCTATCTATCTATCTATCTATCTATCTATCTGGGCCCAATCGAATCCTATGACTAGATTTTGAGTTACAGGGTGTTGAAGTTAAAAATCCCTATTTTTTTTTTAAATAGACACCATAAATCACCCTTAAATATTTTTGTAAGTTATTTGCTCATTTTGTTTAGTCAAAATACACACTTAACTTTTATGATTAAAATATTGTCACTTACAGAATGATTAATAATTCCTTTTTAGTCAAAGTAGGTGTTATTTTGCTATAAATTTTGCTTCAGTGACAAAAAATTATGTATTACCTATACAGGGTGTTTTTTTTTAAAATCTCTTCTTTTGAATTCACCGTAACCAAATTTTATCAAACGGAAACGGGCTACTCTTCATTGGGATATGAATTTTACGTAAATATGTTCCAGAGAAATACTGTATATTAAATATTTTGACAAAACGGTTTTGGATTAGAAATATACCCCTTGTACTATTTGAAGGCAGTCGAAATTATTTCGTACTTACAGGGTGATTGCGGTTGAATACGTAAGGTGGAAAAAATCAACAAAATGTTGAAATTGTTGGCAAAAAATGGAAAATAATTGCCTTTTAACTTGCGAATCTTTTTTCAATTGAGTTATAAGTAATATCGACATAAAATATGGCCTTTGGAGGGTTGTAAAGCGTTAAAAATGTTATGGGCAAATTGCTGCTGATTTTTTCAAAAAAGTTTGTCAAAAAGTCGATTTTTTTTTGTCATTTTTTGCAACATATATTTTTACTAAAATAAATTAACTATAGGCATAATCGAAATCAAATTCAAAATATTAATAAAAATTATGGAAATTTAAAAAAAAAAAAAATTAGAGGATGAACCTATTACTCAATGGATTTCATAGAAGAAAACTTGCAATAAATATAAAATTAAGAAGACAGTTAAGAAGTGGATAATTTCTCAGATTTTCTGTTCATTCTGAGGATCTATTAAGTATTTTTAATTTCTAGTCTTTCCAAAAACTATGTCAGTTTGACAAAGTTTTTTCAATAAAGAATTCATAAGTAATTTATTTTGTAATATTTGGAAATAATTTTATATATTGTTGATTTTTTTCACCATGCATGTTCAACTGTAATCATCCTTTAGGGTTTGCGACTTAAAACAAAATGTATGGGGGGGATTTACCTCATTAGTGACGCGTAATAATCATTTCTCCACATCCTATTTAGATCACCCTGTAAGTATGAAATATGAAATAATCTAACAAAGTGTGTCAAAATATTTAATATGGGATATTTCTTTTGAAAATATCTACTTATGTCAGTATATACAGGGTGATTCAAAATTGAGTGTAAAGATTTAAAGGGCGTATGTACCAACCAAAAATAAGAAATTTTTTTCATATGTCCTAACTTGCTTCGTTTTCTAGATACAGGGTGTTAAACATTATTAAAAAAATCAGTTACTCAAAAACATTTCAGCCGATTTAAATAAAATTTGGTAGGCTTATTTGTCGTTATAAGAGTCTTCCTTTGGTGGGTATAAAATAAATTTATTAATTCCAGTGGCGTCTCAGGGGTAGGGTTGCCAGACGTCACGCTTTTGAGAAAAATGCCACTCTTTTTATGCAAGGTGTCTCAAAGTGTAATTTTATTTAATTAATAATTGTTAAAAAACTTTGGCACCCTGTATCTATAAAACAAAGCAAGTTAGGACATACGATTATATAAAAAAAAACTGATGTGTCCAAAACATGACTTTCCTATCTGAAAAATTTAAATTTACATCTTTTTCTCCAATTTTTCCATTACGGTCCATTTTAGAAAAATTATGTATAAACAAAAATTATAGAGATCGATATCGCAAACAACTTTTAGTTCAACAATTTTCATAAAAATCAGAATTTTGCACATTTTGTCAAATTTCTCGAATACGGACCATTTCAGGAAAATTTGACATAAAACCAAAATTATAGATAATAATATAAGAAATAACTTTTATTTGAACAATTTTCTTCTCCAAACATAAATAACAGATATATTTAAATATATTGCTGTATTTTTTTTCATAGGGAAATACACCTACGGTTAGGTTAGATAGATCTAAATAAGACTTATTTAGATCTATCTAACCTAACCGTAGGTGTATTTCCCTATGAAAAAAAATACAGCAATATATTCAAATTATGTAGTTTGAATTGCAGTCCACCGTCCGATCAGATTGTACGTCTAGTTGGTGTTTAATCTATATATACCGGGTGTTTAAATTTTAAGTTTTACAATTAAATACTGGCGAAAATTTACACATTTTCTCAAATATCTCGAATAAGGTCCATCTTAGAGAAATTATGTATAGAATAAAAATTATAGAGAATTATATTACAAACAATTTTTATAAAAAAATATTTTTTTACATTTTGTCAAATTTCTCGAATACGGACCATTTTAGGAAAATTTTGTATAGAACAAAAATTATAGATAATTATATTAGAAGTAACTTTTATTTGAAGAATTTTCTTCTCCAAACGTAAATAACAGATATATTCCATAAAATATAAAAATACCACCCATAAAGTATCCCCCCAGATGTTCTGACTCTGTCCAAAATCTAATCAGTTCATTAGACGCTGGAATAAAGCTTAAGTTTAAAATTTGGTGTTTTTCTGTGTATCGGTTCATGAGTTATGCGACATACAGATACACACATACACAGACATCATCGCGAAAATAGTCAAAACGGATTCAGGGGACTTCAAAACGTAAAAATCCGTCGAAAACTCGAGGTCGCAAAAATCATGATTCCTATACTTTCCTTATATCTGTATACAGGCCCGCTTCAAAACTTAAGATATATATCTAAATAGACCACTGTTTATAGAAACACTTATATTTGATATTTAAGGAGTGTCAAGTTAACTGAACCCGAGCTGTCATTAGAAACTCTTTCGGACGTTGGCACTGAACCTGTTAAAATTAAAATGGATGCTGATTTGTTTAGTCTCAGAAGTAATTTTGTAGTATTGAGGATCTACCCATAAGTTGTAATTGTATATCTATTAAATTACCGTTGTCTTGCAAATCTTTCAATTTGTTATGTAAATTTTCCTCTTAAAAGTATTTTATACTTTTCAGTAGATATGGAAGATTTTATTTTCAGTAAAAGTAAAGTATAATACGCAAAAAATATAACTTAAGGATAATAATTAATCTCATTATGTTCGTTTTTAGTAAATATATTTATAAAAAAATCATTACTTATGTTTTGACCCTCGTTATTTATATATTCAAAAATGGTATCGTATGGAAAGTATAAATAAGAAATTAGTAAACACTCACCTTACATTGAAGGCAACGAAAAGTCCCATGTTCCATCCATCGTAGATCCAAAAAAACACTTATTTCGCGACACCCGGTATATTTAATTCCGGATATCTTCTAATCCCGGCGACGATCTTTTATTCTGACCTCAATACTCAACGTCTCATTCCGTTTCATAGCAAGCCTTCAATGCCCTCAGGTTGTTATTAAACTCAAATTTTTTTACTTTATAAATTTTAAAGAATAACAATATTATATGATATATGGAAGGTGGTACAGAAAAAATAGATAAAACTCTGTAAACTATGAAGGGTTTGCTTGATAAAAAACAATTCTAAAATTGTCTATTTTAATTTTACAAGATGTTAAAGTTAGAGATTAAAAATTAAAAAAAATAGTGAATGTTTTTCGTTAATAAGAAAATAAATAGTTGTACCTATATTTATTTACAAATCTATCTATATTAAAATACGGTTTTTTGTGATAGAACTCTGAAAATTATAAGTTTGCTTAATAAAAAAATATTCTAAAATTTTTACTTTTAAAAAAATGGTTTTTTCCAAATAAGTTCATTTGAGTTTAATAAAAATCGTAAAGCCATCGCCGGCCACTATTTTTGCAGCCTTGTCCATTCGATCGATGCAGAATTTACACCTCCAAAAAACTAAATCCTGCAGAATTATTTTCCGCTCGTACTTTTTCTACAGAAAATAAATTCGAAGGTGCAAACTTCTGACGATCTAACGTCTTTATTGTCAAAAGAAACGATCTCAAACACACCACATCGTCCATGTCGATACAACAGGCAGAAAAATATTTCTGCGCATTTGTCCCATCGGCATAAACGATCTCAACACACATGAGTTGCTTTTCGAAAAAAAAAAACTAATTAAAAACCGAATAAAATTGATGTATATACTAGCAACTCCAACACACTCCTACCCGTTATATATTTCGGACTGATAGCGATTCGACACACTGATTTTAATGCACTGAAAAGAAAAAGAAAAATTAATTAAAATTTGAAATAATAGAAAAATAATTTTAGAAATCGGGTGGTCTGTACATATTTTTTTAAATATCAATAATACGATACACCAAGCAGTTACATTCAGTTGATAAAAAAATTGGTTATTAAAAAAAAGATATAAAAGAAGAAATAAAAATAATAAGTGAGTCAGTAGACTGCAAAGTAGAGAAATTAGAAAATCATATCAAATATCTTGAGAAGCAGTTAAATCATTTAGAACGAGCTAATAAAAAAAATTGCTTGAAACTATTTTCTTGAAATTTATGAACTAAATCCAACACATACTGATGCCCAACATTTTTATCGGGATGTCTCTGATTTTGTTTTATTTCCAAAAATTGACCATGTATTTCAACATTAAAATTAGATTTTTCTCGAAAACGGTCGACTTTAGAGCGTATGACCAAGAGTACCTTTTTTGTGTAGAAAACATTGGCGGTTCAAATGGGCGTCTCAAAACCGTACTTTTTTCAGTGGCGTAGATTTTTTTTTTTTTTTAAATTTCAACACCCTGTATCTCCAAAATAATGCATTTTAGAGGGTAAGTTAATAGAAACGTTTTTTCATATTTTTGGACGAGCTATCACGTCCTGAAGTCCTGCGCATATATTATGAAACGCCCTGTATATTTCTTTTGAAAAACATTTTTAACCTAAGCGAACCGACTAATAAAGTCAATTTAAAATAAATCCATACCTCGATGAGTTTTTTATATAAAAACTACAAACATTTGAACTAAATTTATCAAGCGAGGTAAAAACTATTTTAGATATACAGGGTGTTTCTAAATTCAGGAGGTGATTGTTCGTATAAAATTAAGATGGTTCTTTCTTATACCAAAATTTCTTCAGCCCACCCCTTTCCGAGATATCACCCTTAAAAGGTGGTGACTAAAATTGAGTTTTTATTTTTTTTTAAATTATAGTAAAGCTAGAAACTTGAAAAATAAAAGTAGGTACCTCTTGTAAAATAAAAATTGGCCTTTAATATTAAAAAACGTTCAAAGATATCTTGAAAAGAAAAGTATAAAAAAATTAATAATCTTTTTCCCAATGTACATGGATCTAATTGAATATTAAAACAGTTTTGAATTCTAATTCAACTTTTTTTATAATAATTTTCAATATATCAAAAAGATACTTTTTTTGCACAAAATTGACTCGCCTGGTATACGAAATAATTTCATATCTCATATTGTATGGTTGTATTTAAGATTTTAGATAGTGTAAAAAAATCTATTTACCTATAATGAATAATTTTTTTCCAGAAAATTCGTAATAAAAAACGTTTTTTAGATACTGCCAATTTAAATAGTAAACATTAGCTATTTTTGTAAGTTATACGTTGCATTTTAAATAATCAGAAACCGCCACAAGTCAGAAAACAAAGAAAATTACATTTTTGGTTCAATAGATGCAAAGTATCATTGAGTTTTTATTTTAATTACCGCCACAAACCAAAATATCCTCTAGAGATATCCAAAAAACATTTAAAATCTAATTACAACTCAAGACTGTGTTTAAAACTGCATCAATGTGGGTTATTTTGTGCAAAAACATCCAATTTTTTTACAAACTACGCAATAACTCGAGTCACGGCGCTTTTATATTTATAATCGTTAATTTTAACAGCAAAATGTTATAGTTTTTAAATCAAAATATAAAGAGTTTATGTCAAAAACCAAATAATGATAATGAAGACTTTAAATTGAAATTTCTCAAAAATAATAATATTTTAGTTGTGGCAGTATTTGATTGAGTTGTATGGGGGTAAGAAAAATTAAAATTTAATGAGTTAATATTGCAATTCAGTTACAAATCAAAGTTTTATCAAGAATAACTTTTTCTAAAAAATCCAAAATAAAAAACTTTGCCATATGCTGCAACATTTTTAAGCCTCACTGTATATGATAACACCTGGTATTAAAAGTTGGATATAGCTATTAGGTAGATATTTTATTATAAAGAAATAAAAAATAGATATGAAACAAATGTACACTGAGAAAAATACAGCTCCATTGTAATAGTCATATAACTCGGTTCAAATGACATATAGAGACTTTTCATTTGCAGATTTCAATTGAGGAGGTTTCAATATATAACAACCATATCCGCAATTAACTTTTGTTCCGTTTGAGGGGGTGAATTTGGGGGGTGAAATTTAAAAAAATCATAGAAGTCACAAATGGCATTGTACACCTTTTAGCTTGGGATATGTCATGTAGTTTGTTATTTTCTTCATATCTGATACCATGCTGGAGTTTGTCGAGCCTTCTGAGGGGGTGCAAGTGGTGAAATTTAAAAAAAAATCATAGAAGCCACTAATAACATTGTACACCTTTGAAGAAAAGAGCAAACTACATAACATATCCCAAGCAAAAAGCCATTTGTGGCTTCTATGATTTTTTTTAAATTTCACTCTCAATTGCACCCCCTCAGACGGCTTGATGAACTTCAGTATGGTATCAGGGATGAATAAAAAAGCAAACTGAATAACATATCTCAAGCAGAAAGGTATACAAAGCCATTTGTGACTTTTATGACTTTTTATTCAATTTCACCCCAATTGCACCCCCTCAAACGACTCTACAAACTCCAGCATGGTATCAGGGATGAATAAAATAGCAAAGTACATAACATATCCCAAACTGAAAGGTGTACAATACCATTTATGGCTACTATGATTTTCTTTTAATTTCACCCCCAATTACACCCCCTCAGAGGGAGTAAAAGTTAATTGCTGGTATGGTTGTTATATATTGAAACCTTTCCAATTGAAATCTGCAAATAAAAAGCCTCTACATGTCATTTAAACCAAGTTATATGACTATATTGCAATGGAGCTGTATTTTTCTCAGTGTACATTTGTACTCGTATATTTTTTGACTTCCCTCGTACTTATGATTGGATAAATTAATAGGTAATGGAATTTAGTTCAAATCAAACTTTTATCTAGCAATACATTTGTCTAATAAATCAAAAATAAGTCATAAATATAATGCAATGTTTTTGAGCCACACTGTATAATGTAACACGTGTTATTACGAGCTAGATATGGCCTATACTATTATTTTAATAAAGAAATCAAATTTAAAATATCTATTTTGACAGAAACATTGATATTGACATACATTTTTATTGAGATATATACTTGATAGATATAGGTATAGATACGTATTTCTATAAAATATTTATCTAAATACTACATACAAAAGCCAATAAATCCATAAAAAACTTTCATTATATTATTTAGTGCAATTTTTAACTATTATGTAGTGAAATATACCTAAAATAAATTTGTTATCTAAGTAGGTAGTACCTAAGTGTTTTTTATTAGACAAAAAATACCTATAGATAACAAAAATGCAAAAAAACGTTACCTTTTGCATAAAATGTTGATTTATTTCCTTAAATATCCTGAATGAACAAGCACTTTATTTACTATTGATAAAACTAGCAGCTTTACATAAAAAAATAACCTCATAATATTCTTAGATAAACGATATTCAGAGAAAATTAAAATGACAGGTACAAAAAATACCTACTAGATTCTTTTGGGAAATATGAATTTATTTTTTTAATAAATTAAATGAAGCATTCTCGAAATATGAATATATAAGTATATAATGAAAGAAAAAAAAATGTATTGAATTCGATATATAATATTTAATAGTTATAGATAGGTATGAAATATTTTTTCTTTCAAAGCAATCCAAGCTGAGTAGATACAATGTATGAATCAACAGTATACTTGCCGATTTGTTATGAAAATATAAAAAAAATAGCTTGCTCACCTTATAAAACTTCTCTAATTTCGATGAAACACATACTTTTATAAAATATAATAATTTTTGATTAATATTTAAACAAGAAAAGTTCATATTTGAATTAGACAGCTACAAATAGACGCCAACTTGAATCAGACCAGTGTTGCCAGATCACTTTTGGGAAAAACGTAATAGATCAACTTTCAAAATTGTAAGAAATTACAAGCAAATATAATTAAGGTTTTATGTTAACTATATGAAAATCAATTCGTCTATATGGTTATTATATTATTTGACAGGACACAGGTTAAAGGTTTATGTTCATCAATCGTTTAAAATTCGTGAAAATGTAATAGATTTATTGGACGTATAATAATAGGTCTGTTCGGGTACTTCAAAAATACATTGAGAACTGTCAAAGGATTAGAATTGGAACTCTTCCTTTTGGATAACAATTTACAGTATGAGAATATATTATGTATTACTTTCTACTTGTATTTAACATATTAGTGTAAACATTATTTTAATTAGTTGACTAGTGGACAGTTTAATAATTCTACGAAATAGATAATTTAAAATTTAACTGTTCCATTGTTTCTCCGACGGTTTTAAAGCAGCCAGAACGAACCACAATAGTAACAAACTTTTCATAAGTGTAATAGATTTGTTATGATTGTTAACAAACTGGCAACGCTGGTCAGACAGCAAAGTAATTACGTATTTTGGCCAATCAGAGCTTGCACGTGACAATTTCCAATAACAGGCAGTGTCTAAAGTTACGATATCGGTATAATAGCGGTGTAAATAAAAAAATATACGGGATTTGTATTATTTGTTGTTTTTTATTTAGTTAATTTGAATATTATGAACAGTAGGTATTATATTTGAAATAATTATTCGTTATACGGTAGAAAAATGGTGGTATAGATACATATTGCAAATTAAACTGTTCATACGATGGATATGTAAACACATTTTGATTACATGGACCGTACTCAATATATTTAATAATTTTAGTGGAATATTTTTTATTGCACATTTCAATTTCTTGGATTTTTAAGATTTTCTATAAGATAATACAAACATTTTATTTATATTTCTTAATATACAGTGGAGGTGCAAAAACTTATACACCATATGATAAACTTTTTTTGTTACTTTCTAAGCAAATTTCATTCCTGACAAAAGTTGTTAAATAGTCTAAAATATAAATCCATCGTTAGTAAATATTGAAATACTTGTTCCATATAAGAGGGACGTTATAAATATATAAGTATAACATTCTTTTTATGCCTCTTTTGTAGCAATCTGTCCTAAGACTTTAAACTACTGTTTCAGTGTAAATTGGCTGCATTTAACCTTTTACCTAAAATATTTTTCAAATAAAAAATCTAATTACAATTTTTTTCTAATTTGTAAAATACAGGGAATACAATCGAAAATAGAGTTATTTAGTTTTCCTTAAATATCTTGGAAACCGATCCTGATGTTCCCGATTTTAAAACATCACCAAATTAGTCTTGCAAAACTACAACTTTTTTCCCACATAACCGTGTTTGTAACTTTTACAATTTTCGAAATAACAATAATGTTCAATATAAAAAGTAGTCACCCTGTATAGTACCCTCCCAGTTGTTTCGACTCTGCCAGAAATCTAATCAGTTCGCCACAGACCAGAATAAAAATTAACTGTGAAATTTTGTGTCAATTAAAATATTAAAAGTAGCTATTGTAAAAAAAAAATGTAAAATAAAAATGCCCCTTAATAAAAAAATGTTTAAACTGAAAAGTATAAAAAGATAATAATCTTTTTCCCACTGTATATGGATGTAATTGAATATTAAAACAGTTTTGAATTCTAATTCAACTTTTTTTATAATAATTTTCAATATTATCAAAAAGGTACATTTTACTTTCATAAAATTTATATTTTTTGACTCGCCTGGTATACGAAATAATCTCATATCTCATAATGTATGGTTGCATTTAAGATTTGGGACAATGTAAAAAATCTGTTTACCTATAATGAATAATTTTTTTCCAGAAAATTCGTAATAAAAAACGTTTTTTAGATACTGCCAATTTAAATAGTAAACATTAGCTATTTTTGTAAGTTATACGTTGCATTTTAAATAATCAGAAACCGCCACAAGTCAGAAAACAAAGAAAATTACATTTTTGGTTCAATAGATGCAAAGTACCATTGAGTTTTTATTTTAATTACCGCCACAAACCAAAATATCCTTGAGAGATATCCAAAAAACATTTAAAATCTAATTACAACTCAAGACTGTGTTTAAAACTGCATCAATGTGGGTTATTTTGTGCAAAAACATCCAATTTTTTTACAAACTACGCAATAACTCGAGTCATGGCGCTTTTATATTTATAATCGTTAATTTTAACAGCAAAATGTTATAGTTTTTAAATCAAAATATAAAGAGTTTATGTCAAAAACAAAATAATGATAATGAAGACTTTAAATTGAAATTTCTCAAAAATAATAATATTTTAGTTGTGGCAATATTTGATTGAGTTGTATGGGGGTAAAAAAAAGTAAAATTTAATGAGTTAATATTGCAATTCAGTTACAAGTCAAAGTTTTATCAAGAATAACTTTTTCTAAAAAATCCAAAATAAAAACTTTGCCATATGCTGCAACATTTTTAAGCCTCACTGTATATGATAACACCTGGTATTAAAAGCTGGATATAGCTATTAGGTAGATATTTTATTATAAAGAAATAAAAAATAGATATGAAACAAATGTACACTGAGAAAAATACAGCTCCATTGTAATAGTCATATAACTCGGTTCAAATGACATATAGAGACTTTTCATTTGCAGATTTCAATTGAGGAGGTTTCAATATATAACAACCATATCAGCAATTAACTTTTGTTCCGTTTGAGGGGGTGAATTTGGGAGTGAAATTTAAAAAAATCTATAGAAGTCACAAATGGCATTGTACACCTTTTAGCTTGGGATATGTCATGTAGTTTGTTATTTTCTTCATATCTGATACCATGCTGGAGTTTGTCGAGCCATCTGAGGGGGTGCAATTGGTGGTGAAATTTAAAAAAAAAAATCATAAAAGCCACAAATGGCTTTATACACCTTTCTGCTTAGGATATGTTATGTAGTTTGTTCTTTTCTTCATCCCTGATACCATTCTGGAGTTTGTCGAGCCTTCTGAGGGAGTGCAAGTGGTGAAATTTAAAAAAAAAATCATAGAAGCCACTAATAACATTGTACACCTTTGAAGAAAAGAGCAAACTACATAACATATCCCAAACAGAAAGGTGTACAAAGCCATTTGTGGCTTCTATGATTTTTTTTAAATTTCACCCTTAATTGCACCCCCTCAGACGGCTTGCCAAACTCTAGCATGATGTCAGTGATGAAGAAAAGAGCAAACTACATAACATATCTCAAGCAGAAAGGTGTACAAAGCCATTTGTGACTTTTATGACTTTTTATTAAATTTCACCCCAATTACACCCCCTCAAACGACTCGACAAACTTCAGCATGGTATCAGGGATGAAGAAAAGAGCAAACTACGTAACATATCCCACGCAGAAAGGTTCACAAAGCCATTTGTTTCTACTATAATTTTTTTTTAATTTCACCCCCAATTTCAACTCCTCAGACGGAACAAAAGTTAATTGCAGGTATGGTTGTCATATATTGAAACCTCCCCAATTGAAATCTGCAAATAAAAATCCTCTACATGTCATTTGAACCACTTTATATGACTATTACCATGGATCTATATTTTTCTCAGTGTACATTTGTATATCGTATATTTTTTGACTTCTCTCGTATTTATGATTAAATAAATTAATAAGTAATGGAATTTAGTTCAAATCAAACTTTTATCTAGCAATACATTTATCTAATAAATCAAAAATAAGTCATACATGTAATGTAATGTTTTTGAGTCACACTGTATATGAAAACACGTGGTATTACAAGCTGGATATGGTTTACTGTTATTCTAATAAAGAAATAAAATTTAAAATAATTATTTTAGCAGAAACATTGAGAAAAGATGTGTATACTTGATGGATATATAGGTAGATACATATTTCTATAAATACTACATACAAAAGCCAATAAATCCATAAAAAACTTTCATTATATTATTTAGTGCAATTTTTAAATATTATGTAGTGAAATATACCTAAAATAAATTTTTTATCTAAGTAGGTAGTACCTAAGTGTTTTTTATTAGACAAAAAATACCTATAGATAACAAAAATGCAAAAAAACGTTACCTTTTGCATAAAATGTTGATTTATTTCCTTAAATATCCTGACTGAAGAAGTACTTTATTTACTATTGATAAAACTAGCACCTTTACATAAAAAAATAACCTCATAATATTCTTAGGTAAACGATATTCAGAGAAAATTAAAATGACAGGTACAAAAAATACCTACTAGATTCTCTTGGGAAATAAGAAATTTATTTTTTCAATAAATTAAATGAAGCATTCTTGAAATATGAATATATAAGTACATAATGAAAGAAAAAAAATGTATTAAATTCGATATATAATATTTAACAGTTATAGATAAGTATGAAATATTTTTTCTTTCAAAGCAATCCAAGCTGAGTAGATACAATGTATGAATCAACAGTATACTTGCCGATTTGTTATGAAAATATCAAAGAAAATAGCTTACTCACCTAATAAAACTTCTCTAATCTCGATGAAACACACACTTTTATTAAATATAGTAATTTTTGATTAATATTTAAACAAGAAAAGTTCCACATTTGAATTAGCTACAAATAGACGCCAACTTGAATCAGACCAGTGTTGCCAGATCACTTTTGGAAGAAACGTAATAGATCAACTTTCAAAATTGTAACAAATTACAAGCAATATAATTAAGGTTTTATGTTAACTATATGAAAATCAATTCGTCTATATGGTTATTATATTATTTGACAGGACACAGGTTAAAGGTTTATGTTCATCAATCGTTTGAAATTCGTGAAAATGTAATAGATTTATTGGACGTATAATAATAGGTCTGTTCGGGTACTTCAAAAATACATTGAGAACTGTCAAAGGATTAGAGTTAGAATTGGAACTCTTCCTTTTGGATAACAATTTACAGTATGAGAATATATTATGTATTACTTTCTACTTGTATTTAACATATTACTGTAAACATTATTTTAATTAGTTGACTAGTGGACAGTTTAATAATTCTACGAAATAGGTAATTTAAAATTTAACTATTCCATTGTTTCTCCGACGGTTTTAAAGCAGCCAGAACGAACAACAATAGTAACAAACTTTTCATAAGTGTAATAGATTTGTTATGATTGTTAACAAACTGGCAACGCTGGTCAGATAGCAAAGTAATTACGTATTTTGGCCAATCAGAGCTTGCACGTGACAATTTCCAATAACAGGCAGTGTCTAAAGTTACGATATCGGTATAATAGCGGTGTAAATAAAAAAATATACGGGATTTGTATTATTTGTTGTTTTTTATTTAGTTAATTTGAATATTATGAACAGTCTTATTTGAAATAATTATTCGTTATACGGTAGAAAAATGGTGGTATAAATACATATTACAAATTAAACTGTACATACGATGGATATGTAAACACATTTTGATTACATGGACCGTACTCAATATATTTAATAATTTTAGTGGAATATTTTTTATTGCACATTTCAATTTCTTGGATTTTTAAGATTTTCTATAAGATAATACAAACATTTTATTTATATTTCTTAATATACAGTGGAGGTGCAAAAACTTATACACCATATGATAAACTTTTTTTGTTACTTTCTAAGCAAATTTCATTCCTGACAAAAGTTGTTAAATAGTCTAAAATATAAATCCATCGTTAGTAAATATTGAAATACTTGTTCCATATACGAGGGACGTTATAAATATATAAGTATAACATTCTTTTTATGCCTCTTTTGTAGCAATCTGTCCTAAGACTGCTGTTTCAGTGTAAATTGGCTGCATTTAACCTTTTACCCAAAATATTTTTAAGCTAAGTACTTAAGTACTAGAACACTAAAACACTTAACTAAATCTGTCTGTTAGTTTTGATGCTATAAACCTTTTCAGCCGTCTTGGTTGGCCTGTCTGTTCAAAAACTGTTTATTACAACATTGGGATGCTGACAATAACTGTTATTGACTTTTTTTCACTGATACTAGAGAAATACTGTTTATTTCTTGATAATCTAACAAAAAAAAAACACATCTCAATGTAGGAGATGTTAAAAATTGTCACCGCAAACCTCTTGGCAACATCCTAATCTGAATTATCTACTACAAATTTTTTTAGAAAGAAAATACACAAATCATTTCCATGTAGAGGAAAAGCTTGTTGTACTTACAGACTGAAGAACGATAAAGAACAAAATAATAATCAAGTAGCATCATTATTTGTAACATCCTGTAGCTCGGACTTATGTTTATATGAACTTTTACTCCTATTTTAGGATGGTTAAATGGAAAACAGTTGTACTATTGGCAGAGTCGGAACATCTGGGGGGTACTTTATAGGGAATCACTTTATAAAAATTTGTATTAACAAGATATATGATTAGAAAAATAATTTTATTTTTAAAATACTCTTTAAACATAAATTTTAAATTAAACTATACAAAAAATATATTACGAAATTGTCCCAAGTCCTTGTAAAAGTTTTACTAGCTTATTTTTTCTTGGATTAGAATATTGTTAAGGGATGAATCTCGAAAAATCTCGAAAAATTTAAATTAGTCTTCAACTACACTTTTTTTCCCTTATAACCGAATTTGTAATTTTTACAATTTTCGAAATAACAATACTGTTTAATATAAAAAGTAGTCACCCTGTATAGTACCCTCCCAGATGTTTCGACTCTGCCAAAAATCTAATCAGTTCGCCACAGAATAAAAATTAACTGTGAAATTTTGTGTCAATTAAAATATTAAAAGTAGCTATTGTAAAAAAAAATGTAAAATAAAAATGCCCCTTAATAAAAAAATGTTTAAACTGAAAAGTATAAAAAGATAATAATCTTTTTCCCACTGTATATGGATGTAATTGAATATTAAAACAGTTTTGAATTCTAATTCAACTTTTTTTATAATAATTTTCAATATTATCAAAAAGATACTTTTTTGCACAAAATTGACTCGCCTGGTATACGAAATAATTTCATATCTCATATTGTATGGTTGTATTTAAGATTTTAGACAGTGTAAAAAAATCTATTTACCTATAATGAATAATTTTTTTCCAGAAACTTCGTAATAAAAAAATTTTTTTAGATACTGCCAATTTAAATAGTAAACATTAGCTATTTTTGTAAGTTATACGTTGCATTTTAAATAATCAGAAACCGCCACAAGTCAGAAAACAAAGAAAATTACATTTTTTGTTCAATAGATGCAAAGTATCATTGAGTTTTTATTTTAATTACCGCCACAAACCAAAATATCCTCGAGAGATATCCAAAAAACATTTAAAATCTAATTACAACTCAAGACTGTGTTTAAAACTGCATCAATGTGGGTTATTTTGTGCAAAAACATCCAATTTTTTTACAAACTACGCAATAACTCGAGTCACGGCGCTTTTATATTTATAATCGTTAATTTTAAAAGCAAAAAACAATAGTTTTTAAATCAAAATATAAAGAGTTTATGTCAAAAACAAAATAATGATAATGAAGACTTTAAATTGAAATTTCTCAAAAATAATAATATTTTAGTTGTGGCAATATTTGATTGAGTTGTATGGGGGTAAGAAAAATTAAAATTTAATGAGTTAATATTGCAATTCAGTTACAAGTCAAAGTTTTATCAAGAATAACTTTTTCTAAAAAATCCAAAATAAAAACTTTGCCATATGCTGCAACATTTTTAAGCCTCACTGTATATGATAACACCTGGTATTAAAAGCTGGATATAACTATTAGGTAGATATTTTATTATAAAGAAATAAAAAATAGATATGAGACAAATGTACACTGAGAAAAATACAGCTCCATTGTAATAGTCATATAACTTGGTTCAAATGACATATAGAGACTTTTCATTTGCAGATTTCAATTGAGGAGGTTTCAATACATAACAACCATATGCGCAATTAACTTTTGTTCCGTTTGAGGGGGTGAATTTGGGGGTGAAATTTAAAAAAATCTATAGAAGTTACAAATGGCATTGTACACCTTTTAGCTTGGGATATGTCATGTAGTTTGTTATTTTCTTCATATCTGATACCATGCTGGAGTTTGTCGAGCCGTCTGAGGGGTTGCAATTGGAGTGAAATTTAAAAAAAATTATAAAAGCCACAAATGCCTTTATACACCTTTCTGCTTAGGATATGTTATGTAGTTTGTTCTTTTCTTCATCCCTGATACCATGCTGGAGTTTGTCGAGCCTTCTTAGGGGATGCAAGTGGTGAAATTTAAAAAAAAAATCATAGAAGCCACTAATAACATTGTACACCTTTGAAGAAAAGAGCAAACTACATAACATATCCCAAGCAAAAAGGTGTACATAGCCATTTGTGGCTTCTATGATTTTTTTTAAATTTCACCCTTAATTGCACCCCCTCAGACGGCTTGCCAAACTCCAGCATGATATCAGGGATGAAGAAAAGAGCAAACTACATAACATATCTCAAGCAGAAAGGTGTACAAAGCCATTTGTGACTTTTATGACTTTTTATTAAATTTCACCCCAATTGCACCCCCTCAAACGACTCGACAAACTCCAGCATGGTATCAGGGATGAAGAAAATAGCAAACTACATAACATATCCCACGCAGAAAGGTTTACAAAGCCATTTGTTTCTACTATAATTTTTTTTTAATTTCACCCCCAATTTCAACTCCTCAGACGGAACAAAAGTTAATTGCAGGTATGGTTGTCATATATTGAAACCTCCCCAATTGAAATCTGCAAATAAAAATCCTCTACATGTCATTTGAACCACTTTATATGACTATTACCATGGATCTATATTTTTCTCAGTGTACATTTGTACATCGTATATTTTTTGACTTCCCTCGTATTTATGATTAAATAAATTAATAAGTAATGGAATTTAGTTCAAATCAAACTTTTATCTAGCAATACATTTATCTAATAAATCAAAAATAAGTCATACATGTAATGTAATGTTTTTGAGTCACACTGTATATGAAAACACGTGGTATTACAAGCTGGATATGGTTTACTGTTTTTCTAATAAAGAAATAAAATTTAAAATAATTATTTTAGCAGAAACATTGAGAAAAGATGTGTATACTTGATAGATATATAGGTAGATACATATTTCTATAAATACTACATACAAAAGCCAATAAATCCATAAAAAACTTTCATTATATTATTTAGTGCAATTTTTAACTATTATGTAGTGAAATGTACCTAAAATAAATTTTTTATCTAAGTAGGTAGTACCTAAGTGTTTTTTATTAGACAAAAAATACCTATAGATAACAAAAATGCAAAAAAACGTTACCTTTTGCATAAAATGTTGATTTATTTCCTTAAATATCCTGAATGAACAAGCACTTTATTTACTATTGATAAAACTAGCAGCTTTACATAAAAAAATAACCTCATAATATTCTTAGATAAACGATATTCAGAGAAAATTAAAATGACAGGTACAAAAAATACCTACTAGATTCTCTTGGGAAATATGAAATTTATTTTTTCAATAAATTAAATGAAGCATTCTCGAAATATGAATATATAAGTACATAATGAAAAAAAAAAAAATGTATTGAATTCGATATATAATATTTAATAGTTATAGATAGGTATGAAATATTTTTTCTTTCAAAGCATACCCAAGCTGAGTAGATACAATGTATGAATCAACAGTATACTTGCCGATTTGTTATGAAAATATAAAAAAAAATAGCTTGCTCACCTTATAAAACTTCTCTAATTTCGATGAAACACACACTTTTATAAAATATAGTAATTTTTGATTAATATTTAAACAAGAAAAGTTCCACATTTGAATTAGCTACAAATAGACGCCAACTTGAATCAGACCAGTGTTGCCAGATCACTTTTGGGAAAAACGTAATAGATCAACTTTCAAAATTGTAAGAAATTACAAGCAAATATAATTAAGGTTTTATGTTAACTATATGAAAATCAATTCGTCTATATGGTTATTATATTATTTGACAGGACACAGGTTCAAGGTTTATGTTCATCAATCGATTGAAATTCGTGAAAATGTAATAGATTTATTGGACGTATAATAATAGGTCTGTTCGGGTACTTCAAAAATACATTGAGAACTGTCAAAGGATTAAGAATTGGAACTCTTTTGGATAACAATTTACAGTATGAGAACATATTATGTATTACTTTCTACTTGTATTTAACATATTACTGTAAACATTATTTTAATTAGTTGACTAGTGGACAGTTTAATAATTCTACGAAATAGATAATTTAAAATTTAACTGTTCCATTGTTTCTCCGACGGTTTTAAAGCAGCCAGAACGAACCACAATAGTAACAAACTTTTCATAAGTGTAATAGATTTGTTATGATTGTTAACAAACTGGCAACGCTGGTCAGATAGCAAAATAATTACGTATTTTGGCCAATCAGAGCTTGCACGTGACAATTTCCAATAATAAGCAGTGTCTAAAGTTACAATATCGGTATAATAGCGGTGTAAATAAAAAAATATACGGGATTTGTATTATTTGTTGTTTTTTTATTTAGTTAATTTGGATGTTATGAATAGTGGATATTATATTTGAAATAATTATTCGTTATAATGTAGAAAAATGGTGGTATAGATACATATTGCAAATTAAACTGTTCATACGATGGATATGTAAACACATTTTGATTACATGGACCGTACTCAATATATTTAATAATTTTAGTGGAATATTTTTTATTGCACATTTCAATTTCTTGGATTTTTAAGATTTTCTATAAGATAATACAAACATTTTATTTATATTTCTTAATATACAGTGGAGGTGCAAAAACTTATACACCATATGGTAAACTTTTATTGTTACTTTCTAAGCAAATTTCATTCCTGACAAAAGTTGTTAAATAGTCTAAAATATAAATCCATCGTTAGTAACTATTGAAATACTTGTTCCATATACGAGGGACGTTATAAATATATAAGCATAACATTCTTTTTATGCCTCTTTTGTAGCAATCTGTCCTAAGACTTTAAACTACTGTTTCAGTGTAAATTGGCTGCATTTAACCTTTTACCTAAAATATTTTTAAGCTAAGTACTTAAGTACTAGAACACTAAAACACTTATCTATATCTGTCTGTTAGTTTTGATGCTATAAACCTTTTCAGCCGTCTTGGTTGGCCTGTCTGTTCAAAAACTGTTTATTAGAACATTGGGATGCTGACAATAACTGTTATTGACTTTTTTCACTGATGCTAGAGAAATACTGTTTATTTCTTGATAATCTAACAAAAAAAAAACACATCTCAATGTAGGAGATGTTAAAAATTCTCACCGCAAACCTCTTGGCAACATCCTAATCTAAATTATATACTACAAATTTTTTTAGAAAGAAAATACACAAATCATTTCCATGTAGAGGAAAAGCTTGTTGTACTTACAGACTGAAGAACGATAAAGAACAAAATATTAATCAAGTAGCATCATCTAAATTTCAAGCGTGCGTCTCACGACTATCATCTATCAAAAATGATAAACCTGTCAAATGTCAATCGGTACAAACGTCGAGGAAGCCCCGATTGGCTACCACCTGGCGACAAGATAAAGAAACTGGAGAATGGTATAAAATCAACGCACCGCTGTCCAATATACCGAATTTGCTTCCGTGTCAGAAAACTCCACATTTCTGTAATTGCGCTTTCTCTTGCTGTAGGTATTAAAAGAACATTGCAAGGTATTATTTTGCTTTATAAAACTAGAAACAATAATTGAAGGGCTTACCGTAAAAAACGTGAGAATTTACACTTTTAAAAATGAAGGTATTTTTATTTCACAACAAAAAATAAGGTTACAAAGTTACAGACGTTTTAAAAGGTTATTTTAACCGTATTATTCCAATAAGCTCTTCAATTGTACATTTATGTTTATTTTATCCTTTATCTGAAAAAAATATTATTTTGAATTAAATACAATAAAATTGTATGTCAAAATCGTAAGTTATTTTATTTAAAAAATTAACAAAAATACACTGTGTGCTTAATTGGTAGTTAGTTACATAAGTAAAACGATTTAAGCATATGTTCCATTTTCATTCTTCAAACCTAGTTGTCCTCTGGTTCCATAATTTCTTTATTTTCCTGAAAAAATAAAAAAAAATAAAACCTATATATAACTGAATATTATAACTTGTAAAATGAACGAATTTTACTTACTTTGATGCGTTTTCCAAAAGCAGAATAGAACGTCACAGTAGAGGTAGATTTAAAACCAGTATTTTGATTAAAAACCGTACAATTTTTGTACGGTGGGCAGTATAGATGTAAGCTTATTGCTGTGTCAACACTAGAAGGATTTTCTACTCTATGAAGACCAATAGAATCTGAAACAAAGAATAAACAACTTCTTAAGGTTTATATGGACATCTAGTGATATAATTATTGCATAAATTCATTAATTGTTACATATTTTATTAAAAAACACGCAAAACGTGAGTCTATCAATTTTGACAAATTTTCTTTCATACGTGACCTTTAGCACGCGCCGAAAGGGCTATATATTTAACTTGTATTATATTTAAAAATGTGTGATGCTACAAGAAATCACTGTTTACAAGAGTTTGTTGTTTCAAAATCCTTTTTTAGCAATATTTTCTTTACTGCTCCTAATTTTTTATTCATGCACTCTTCTAAGCGATATAAATACCTCATACTTACCATTTATATAAGCAACGTCATTAACATTCAACTGTTTCCTTCCGATTTCTTGTAATCGCTCTCCTTGTTCTTTCGGCCAGGCAAATCTGATTTCTTCCAGCGATCCTTGCAGCATTTTCATAAAGCAATGAGAGTTTGCGTGATCGTGAATCGCTGAACCGTGGCCTTCACCCCAACAAAGCGTCATCAAGTTATATTTTCCGTTGCCGTGGTCTACCAAATTTCTAGTGTATCTGTAATAAGACAAGTAGAATTTAAGGGACATATTTTTAGATGAATTTGAATATCTACGAATTTTCTATTACTATTAACGCTTTAGAACGTATTAACGTATTAAAAATGGCGTTATTTAGACCGATTTTTGACATCTGTCATTAGGTTAGTTGATAGTTGACATATGTTACGTCGGCAACACTAAATCGGACTAATAGTAACGAGGATTTTTTCTTTAAGCGTTAATTTGCATCACATTTCCCTTCCCTTACCCTCCCGTTTTTCTGTTTGAATCAGACCCATAATCATGGATACAATAACTAATGCCTTTTTGGCTTTGCATTGCGCATGATTTTTCTCTTTAACAATAATCTATACCCGTTCACTGCCATCTTGAGTTGTAAACCACTTATCCTAGGTTCAATTCTCAACACTGACAGGTGGCGTCATCTAGCGGTGACGTTTGTAACTGTGGACCCGTACCAACATAGCTTATCTACTCTTCGATATGACTGTATTTTGTAATTAAAGAAAATTAGATATTTATAAAGAAGATATTGGATTTCTTGATGATTTATTTCTTATAACTATCCTATAACTTATATAATTTAGAATCAACTTCGTTTACTATTGATACTTAAAAATAAAGAGGAGAATTTATAATATTTTGGTACATATATTTGAGATAATGGATAATTTATCTAATAAGTACAGATAAAATGAAATTTCTCAGAAATAATAAAGAAGGTCACTTTAAAATTATTAGCATATAAGTCAAAAGTAAAATAAAAATGATAAGATCGGTAGTAAGAAAGGAATTTACGTTCACGGTATTTTTTTCTTTGTGTTCCATTAAAATAATTGCACTTTCTCGAAAATTCTTTGTACAATAAGTATAGTAATACACAGTAAAGACACAAAAGAAGTCATGTACCACAACAATGAATAAATGTACTTTTCGATGGCTCAAACTTATGTACCTATTGGGAAAATTACCTGTCATTGTTAAATAATATTTTTCCTTAAATATCGTAATAGCATTTTGAATTACAAGGATTAATTTAACCTATAAATCTCTAGGAGAAACATTTGTATAATTGGATCCACTAGCTTTTAATTGAATAGAAAGTTATAGTATATAGGGTGTCCCAATAAGACACAGAGCTTCTGAAGATTCTCTATTTCATTTAATTTCTCTTACAGATTACATCCTAATTATTATAAAGTACTTATAACGTAAAATGTAAAAGGTAAGGAGTTCGTTTTTCCAAAATTTGTAGTTAGAAGTTTACTATCAAACCAATTTTTAATGTGAAGAAAATGTAACTCTTTTTAAGATCATACCAGTGGTGTGCCTGATAAGTGAATAATGCGTAGGGTGTTTTTTCGATTAGATCAGTGATGTCATCAATGTTACAAAAAAGCTACGACTCCATTCAAATTTGTTAACCCATATTATTATTTCCAAATCTTTTTATTTTGATTTCTTTTAATGCATCAATAACACAAGACGTTAATCAAATTTTGATTTATTAATATCAACGATTTAATTGCTAAATTAGGAAATTTTGGAATAATAACTTATGCAATAATTTATTTTAATATCCAATGTTTACTTAATATTATCATCGCCTAAATATTTGGATTATTTTTTAAATAAAACATAATTGTGATATGGAGATTTAGCAGAATTGCTTGAATAATTTATATACAAAATTTTCCATAATTATATCTACTTATCGTTAAATATATGTCTTTTTCAACTAACTGCATATAAAGGGTGTTGCAATAATAAGTTCCCAAAGTTTTCATTAAATAAATAAGAAAAAATTTAAGACTTTATAACAATAGGTAACAAAATAGGATACAATCTTGCTCTCATCAACAATAATCAATTAATATACAGTTATCCTGTACTATATGGTCAAGTGTTCGACTTTGAATCAGTGATGGTGATGACTGATGATAGATAACAATAATGATTCAAAATAAACGTTTGTTATAAACAAGTTACAAATTATGTAATTATGTACAGACACACAAATATATGTAAATGGAATTTCTAATAGATTTTTGGCAAATAAAAAAACATTCAGGGATCCATAAAATGGTCGATACAGACCTCTTGGGGTCAAAATTGGGTTGCCCTAGAACAATGACACGTTTAGTCTTACAATTAATATGGAGAAAAGTGAATTTTGTGTTGATTCATTGGATTTTTATTAGATAAAGGTGGTTTGAGGACAGATCCTCTTCCTACATACTTGATAATGAATTTCCACAACTTTTGGATCGATTGTAACCAATATACTTGGCCAACAAGTAGTCCAGTCCGTAATCCTATAGATTTTTCTTTTTGGGGTTTCTTAAATCAATGATTTATAACGAACCAATAAATGTTTTGCTGTAGAGGTATTCAGAAATGATAACATACTTTTTAATATTAAAAAAAAAATCGATAAACTAATACGAAAATATATTGTGGCCACTTCAAACATTTGTTAAGCACCCTGTATCTTTTTTAATATCAAGAATTGAACTAATATTTTTATACAAGGAATTCATTGCTTTGTATCCTATTATTAATGAACCACCCTGTATACAATCGAGGAGTAATTATTTTCTATTTTCAGGTAGGTAATATAGTAATAATAATGACATGCCATCTGTTCTAGATTGTGATGGATCTGCTTACTTATTTGGTAAAGTGTTTCTTTGTTAGAAACTCATTTTGTGTCATTTTTATTACTGGAATTGGATTCATCTTGATTTGCAAATAGTTCTACGATTTTATATCTATTTTAAGGTTTTATTATTGCCTTAAAATATCTTTCTGGTAATGAAATGTATTCAGCAACATTAATTATTATTAGAAGAATATAAAAATGATAAATAATATAAAATCAATACAAAACCAACTTTCAAATGATGCATAAACAATGAAATAGTCGTAAATGGTTATCTAAGATGGTCGACTTTGTAACGTACGTCTCCTATTGGAAATATAACATACATTCCTTTACTATTTTATATTCTAAGGTACAATCCACAAAGCACGTATTTTCTAGAGAGTTTAAAACCAAATTAGCGCCACCTTGTGTTTGGAGCAGGAACTAAAATGAGGTACAGAGGTACAATAACTGAGAAGAAACTATAAATAGAAACCAAAAGCCAACTAAAAATCACTAAAATCAAACAGAAAACAAAATAATAAAAAACATAAATAAATACACGTCATATCTTTGGATTTTTTTGGTTAAGTTTTTCACCAATAAAAAATTAAAATGGAGGAAGAAATCATAATTTCACCAGTAGCCCCATCTAGAGTTTGGAGTTAATAGCATAGGAAATGTCATTCACGTGGAACCTTTACGTGCTTTTCTGGTTACTGTGGTTACTGTAATAACTATATTATTGAATGTCAGATGTCAAATTTAATTTAAGTTTGGAGATTTCTAAATGGAATTTGAATTTTAGGAATTTTAGTTTGTTTTCTTCAAAATTTACACTTTTTCTCAAATATCTCGAATACGGTCCATTTTAGAGAAATTATGTACAGGACAAGAATTATACAAAATAATATTAGAAACAACTTTTATTTGAACAATTTTCATTAAAACTTTATTTTTTTTTTCATTTTGTCAAATTTCTCGAATACGGACCATTTTAGGAAAATTTTCTATAGAACAAAAATTATAGAGAATAATATTATAAATAACTTTTGTTTAAAAAATTTTCTTCTCCAAACGTAAATAACAGATATATTCCATAAAATATCAAAATTACTCTCTATAAAGTACCCTCCCAGATATTCCGACTCTGCCCAAAATCTTATCAGTTCACCGCAGGCCGGAATAAAGCTTAAATTTAAAATTTGGTGTTTTTCGCTTTATCCGTTTTTGAATTTTCATCAAAATTCGATATTTATACTTTTTCTCAAATATCTCGAATACGGTCCATTTTAGAGAAATTATGTATAGAACAAGAATTATAGAGAATAATATTATAAACAACTTTTATTTGAACAATTTTCATAAAAACTTGAATTTTTTTCATTTTGTAAAATTTCTCGAATACGGACCATTTTAAGAAAATTTTCTATAGAACAAAAATTATAGAGAATAATATTATAAACAGCTTTTATTTAAAAAATTTTCTTCTCCAAACGTAAATAACAGATATATTCTATAAAATATAAAAATTACCCTCTATAAAGTACCCTCCCAGATGTTCCGACTCTGCCCAAAATCTTATTAGTTCACCGTAGGCCGGAATAAAGCTTAAATATAAAATTTGGTGCTTTTCGCTCTATCCGTTTTTGAGTTTTCATCAAAATTCGATATTTATACTTTTTCTCAAATATCTCGAATACGGTCCATTTTAGAGAAATTATGTAATATACAAGAATTATAGAGAATAATATTATAAATAACTTTTATTTGAACAATTTTCATAAAAACTCGAATTTTTTTCATTTTGTCAAATTTCTCGAATACGAACCATTTTAGGAAAATTTTCTATAGAACAAAAATTATAGAGAATAATATTATAAACAACTTTTATTTAAAAAATTTTCTTCTCCAAACGTAAATAACAGATATATTCTATAAAATATAAAATTACCCCCCATAAAGTACCTCCCCAGATGTTCTGACTCTGCTTAAAATCTAATTAGTTCATCGCATGCCGGAATAAAGCTTAAATTTAAAATTTGGTGTTTTTCTTTGTATTCGTTCATGAGTTATTAAGGATACAGACACAAGAAATTCTGCTAATTTTCGCCCTCAAGAGGGCGCTAATATCGGAATTTGACACAACAATATTAGTATTACGGACCTTATTTATATTATAGTAACTTATTTTGCAAAGCACGCCTATGGAATGTGATTTTATATCCCCACTTTTATCACACTCCTCTTTTATCCAGGTTATAGATTATTGCAAATTGTATATAAAAAAATATATTGTTTTTTGCTATTCTAAAAAGTAGATTTTATGACATACGACATTCTACAATATGTAATATTTTTAAATTTGAAAATTTAATTCCTTAAAATCAATCAACAAACATTTTAAATCATAAGAACATAAAAATAAATTCAATATTTGCAAAATTATATTTCTGATGGATAAAATAAATTTGTGCACGAGGCTGTATGAGGAGTAAGATACGAACAATCTACTAGAGTTGTATAGTAAATTATTTCTACGTTAAACTTACCTAAATCTATCAAATTTAGCAAATTTCTTCCAATCAGCTGGATTAGATTTGTAAGATTTCATCACATAATGTACCAAATCAATGTTAACTTTATCACTAGAAAAAATCACTTCTAACTCTTTTATTAAATCGTCCAAATTATTAATAACAGGTAAATCATTTCCAATTTCCTTACAAAGTTTGATATCATCATAATCTTCAACGAAATCATTTTTAAATTCGTTGTACTTGAAAACTTCCATTTTTAAACGTTTTAAATTCACGTGTATTTAGTTAACCGTTGGTTTTATTATAAGAAATTATTTTCCGTTGTAAACACTTGGTTAATTTTAAAGTTTCAATAACTTTTGATAAACTTTGATAGCTTAGGTCAAATCAAAATAAAAAAACATCCATTGAAATATGTAGTTATTGTTATTTTGAAAAGTACGTTTCAACATCGTTTCTCTTATAAAGATGAGTAGATTGTTGGCAGGGAAATAATAGTAGGTATACCTTTTTCATACTTTTATGCGTATAGACCAGTCAATGAAGTACAATTGAGGTGCAAATTAAGTTTAATAATATTTTACACTTTCTTTTAGTTTCAAACGATTGGAAATCTTTTGGTGATTATAGATTTTTAAATAAAGTGACAATTTCTAAGAGATTTTCTTTAAGCTTGATTTCAGGCGTTACTTTTAATTGTCTAAAATAGAATTTGGTTAGGGCTTACCACCAGAACCAAATGGCAGAAGAAGATATTTTTAAAATAGCAATTACCACTCGTTTTGGTTCTTTTGAATTCCTTAGAATGCTTTTTGTATTATGAAACGCAGGCAATACATTTCGAAGATTTATTACCGAAGTCGTTAGAGGCCTAGAATTTATTTTTGTATACTTACACGACGTACAGTACTGTGAAAACAGTTCTGATTCTTTTTTTATTTGATAAAATGCAAATACTAAACCGTTCTTTTTTCTAGCTCTTTCTACTAATTAAATTTATGAATAAATTTAAATTGAGCACACTCCATATTTTATTTGTATTTAGGTACTAGTACACTGTATCTATCCCCGACCTTTTAGCAAAACTGAAGCTAGGAGAACCCAAGAACCATCTGGTAAAATAACAGCTTCATAAATATTTAGATAAAAAATATATTATTAAAAATACAGTAAAAAAACGTATTGATACAAAAGTAACAAAAATGCATTAACACTAATGATGGTAATCAAACCCATATCCTTTATCACCTCCATGTGCGCCTACAGCAGCGCCGGCTGCAGCAGCGTTCGATTGCGCGAGATGCGCAGCTTCAGCAGCTTTCTGAGCAGAACCTTCCGTTTGTTGCAAATCACTCAAACAATTCTGTAAATGAGCTGATATTTGACTCAAACGTTGTTTGGCTTCTATAAGCATCGCGTGTTGAGCTCCAGCAGCTTGGGCAGCTTCGTTAGCTGATTGGGAGGCATGTTGAGCTCCAGCTTGAGCAGTCGTAAGGGCTGCGGATAGAGAATTGAGTTGAGCTTGAGCTTGGTGAGCGGTTTCCTGAGCAGCTTGAGCAGCGGCTTGGGTTTGTTGGTATTGAGCAGCTTCGGCGTGGACTTGTTGTTGAGCTTCTGCTAGTTGTTGCTTGAGGTTGTTTACTAGAGCTTGTTTGCCTACTAAGGCGGCTTGTGCAGCTTGCGCCGCCTGAAAAAGAGATTAAAAAGAATATATAAGTTAATGGTTTATAACTGAGTCATATTTATGATAATAACTGTGGATCTATGTAGATCCTTTCCTGTTGATTATTTTTAACGATGAAACATCGGTTTAGACTTAAAAATGCTTAGATTAAAATAGTTTTCCTTATCCAGTGAAGTGAAGGTGGTGCTCTCTTTGTCTAATCACAAAATTGATAATATGCTTATGATTTAATAGTCCAAAAATATGACCATACTAAATTTGAAGTAAATACCTTGAATAATAATCAAAATATTGCAAAAAAAATGGAAAATACATACATCCAGACAGTCCAATGGAGATCATTAATTTGACAGCTGCATTTCGATGTCCATATAGGACGTTTATTTTTGGACTTTTTAGTATTATTTTGACGTCCAGTGGACGTTCATCTTAGGTCATTATTTATTTAACCTACCAGATAATACCCATTTATATACACTTCCTTTTTTAATAGAATTGGTCATTAAAAATTGAAAAATTAAATCTATTACATTTCATTCTATCAGCGGAAGTTTGAAATCTTTTTCTAATACCGTATCTATTAAGAATTTTTTAAGTGGCTTTTTTTAAGCACCAATGTGCCATTTGTATACTACATTGGACGTCGGAAGTCCAGAAAAACTCATCTTTGGACGTCCAGACATCCAAAATTGTATATCGAATGGACGTGCAATGGACGTATTTGTGCTCTCTGGGCAATATCCTGGACCTATTTCTTATAAAACACCCTGTATATACGTTTGATATTGAGTTTTTTACTAAGAAGAATTTTAATAACATTGTTTAGACGATTTTGGAAAAAAAATTGTTTCCTTCTTAAAAATATTCCAATAAAATTATTAAATATATTGAATACGGTCCATATAATCAAAAAATGTTTAGTTATCCTCCGTATTTTACAATCAGTACGTATTTATCTTAATTTACACATACCTATACCTATTTTTCTATATTAAAACGAATTATTATATCAAATGTAATACCTACTACCGTTTATAATTCAAAATAACTAAATAAAAACAACAAATAATGTATTATGTATAAATTTTACTTATTTATTCTCGTTTTGTTTAATTATTTCATTAAATTATTAGAATTATCCATATTCATCGCTATTATAACAGCATCGTAACCTTAGACATTGCCTGTTATTTTTTTACGTCTCATTTCCTGAAATGACAAATGTCTTTGCCATCTTACACAGCGTTGCCAGTGTTACAATTGTAACAAATCTATTACTTTTAGGTCTTTTGTAACAACGATCAGAAATCAATCACTGACATCATTTCTCCACAGTAGATTATTGAGATCACCTAATTATTTACTTCTCAGAATCCTGATGTCAGTAACTGGTTTGTTATCGTTGTTGGAACAAACCTACTATTACATTTCCGATAAATCTATTACATTTTCACGAGTTTTAAACGAACTATTGATAAACTTGAACTTAAACCATCTCTCGTTGCTTCTTGTTCAGCAGACGGCGAGTCTTATGTAATGCCTCTATCTATTAAACAGGGCAGCTATTTTTAAACTCAAGAGAATTCGTTTCTCTCAAGAGAAATGTCATACGTCAACGTAAAACAGTATTTTATAGGGCTCTTAGGGCAAGTGTGAACTCGCTGACTGTTTCTCTCAGTTTATTTAGAGATAATTAATATTCTCCTAAGAATTTTAATTCTCGAGGCCTTTAAAAACAACGTTTCCACATTGACGTATGACATTTCTGACGAGAATCTTGAGAGAAATGAGTGCTTCCATACTTTTTTAATACAATACAATATTCTAATACATTTTTTTATTATTTCATACAACTAATGCACGCTTATGTCATCCTAAACATGTTTCCTTGAATTAGTTCATCCTAAACGTTGGTAGAATACTGGAAAATATCTTATAACCTATAGAATTTGTAAAATATATTGGTTTTTTACATATTTTGTCTTACAGATGTTATAGATTGTCTCAGAATCGACCCAGTGCTTCTTTGAGCACGCACACAGGGCCACCGAGAGTCATAGTGGGGCCATAGAGTAAAACACTGGCAAGGGCCCGCTTCCCACTAATTATAACCTATTTTTTTAAAGCTACCGGACCCCCTGTCCCCCCCTTTCGTTGGTCTTGCAAGCACAAAGCGATTAAAAAGTGTCTTTTATCAATTAATGTAAAATTTCTGTTAGTTTAACCGTTTAAACAGAATATACATATTAATAAAAGAATATTGAACAAAAATACCCTCGTACAATAATTAAAAGATTGTCGTTGATCTTATAAATAAATAGGTATAATAAAATAACCATAAAACATTAATTATCAATAGTTAATTTTAACTTATTAAAATTTCTATTACATTTTCTTAAAATTTGTCATATCTATTACATTCCGGCATATTGATCTGGCAACACTGTTGATTTTAGTTGGCGTCTGTGCCGTTGTGTGTGTATCTGTCTGTTTCAAATATAAATTTTTCGTTAAATAGTGACTAAAAATCATTATTTTTATTAAAATCCTGTGTTTGATCCTGACTACAAAAGATTTGAGAGGTAAGTAAACTATTTCTTTGTAATTTTCATAATAAAACTGGTATAGAGTTGATTCATACTTAATTGTACCTACTTAGCTTGGGCTGCTTTAGAAGCTTCCAGAAAAATGTTTAATAAAACTACTATTATATCGAAATTAATTACATAATTACGTTAATTATGTACTGTTACATTTATATTTCCAAAATACCAGTAGATACATTTGTTTAATTTAATTTATTGAAGAAAGAATTTTCAAATTTCCCAGCCGAATCTAGTAGGTATTTGTACCTGTCATTTCATTTCACTGCTTTTGTTTAAATCGTTTACAAACATTAAGAATAAGTGAGGTTATTTTTTCATGTAAAAGTGTTTTATTCATATTAATTGAAGTGTTTTCCCCATCTAAGATATTTAAGGTAATAAAGCAGTTTTTTATAAAAGGTAAAATATTCTAGATCGTTTTTTTTTGCATGTTCATTACCTATAGATATTTTTCTCTAATAAAAATACTTAGGTACTAACTAGGTATACCTATCATTTTTTATGTAGTATTTAGATGAATATGTTATAGAAATATGTGGGTAGATCATACAAAAAGTTAGGTAGGTACCTACGTATTTACCTATCAAGTATTAACATCTTTTCTCAATAAAAAATCAGTCAATATCAGTGTTTCTGTTATAACAATTATTTTAAATTTGATTTCTTTATTAGAATAATAGTTAGCCACATCCAGCTCGTAATACCACGTGTTATCTGATACAGAGTGTGCCAAAAACATTGCATTATATGTAGAATCTATTTTTGATTCATCAGACAAAAATATTTTTAGTTAAAAGTTTGATTTGAATTGAATTCCTATCATAATTTATTCAATTAATTTTTTTTCTTTGAGCATACGAGGGAAGGCAAAAATACACTATATTATACCGATTGTTGTACAATTTTTAATATTTAAGTTCTTTAATAAAATACCTAATAGTCATATCCAGCTTTCCTAATAAGCAGATGTCAAGTAGACGTCATTTAAAGGTTTTTTTGACCACTTTGGTTAGTAGTCAATATATGACGTCTTACTTTCGTCAATTTTGACATATGACGTCTTATCTATGCCTGAAATATCACGTTTTACTGACGTTATATTTCAGACTTTCAAAAGACGTTTTTAAAAACAAATTTTATTGATTTTAAATTCAATTTTAGTAGCTTTTATAGCAGAATTGTTAAATGACGTCATGACGAAAAGCAGCGTCCACTATTGACGAAATAATGACGTCATTTTAACGTCAAATAATGCCGTTTTATTTTGACGAAAGAATGACGTCATTTTGAGGTCATTTTAGTCAATTTATGACCATTTTTCATTATTCATAATTTATTAAAAAATCCAATTTTAGTAGGTTTTATAGCAGGATTATTAAATGATGTCTTTATGACGAAAAAAGCGTTCACTATTGATGAAATAATAACATCATTATAACGTCAAATAATGTCGTTTTATCTAGTTTTATTCTGACGAAAGAATGACGTCATTATGAGGTCAGTTACCAACGTCACTTTAGTCAATTTATGACTATTTTTCATTATTTAGTAGGTTTAATAGCAGAATTGTTAATTGACGTCTTTATGACGAAAAAAGCGTCCACTATTGACGAAATTATAACGTCATTTTAACGTCAAATAATGCCGTTTTATCCCGTTTTATTCTGACGAAAGAATGACGTCATTTTGAGGTCATTTTAGTCAATTTATGACCATTTTTTCATTATTCATAATTTATAAAAAATCCAATTTTAGTATGTTTTATAGCAGGATTGTTAAATGATGTCTTTATGACGAAAAAAAACGTTCACTATTGACGAAATAATGACATCATCGTAATGTCAAATAATGCCGTTCTATCTAGTTTTATTCTGACGAAAGAATGACGTCACTATGAGGTCAGTTACCAACGTCACTTTAGTCAATTTATGACTATTTTTCATTATTTAGTAGGTTTTATAGCAGAATTGTTAAATGGCGTCTTTATGACGAAAAAAGTGTCCACTATTGACGAAATAATGACATCATTTTAACGTCAAATAATGCCGTTTTATCTAGTTTTATTCCGACAAAAGAATGACGTTATTTTGAGGTCACCTTAGTCAATTTATGACCATTTTTCATTATTCATAATTTATAAAAAAATCCAATTTTAGTAGGTTTTATAGCAGATTTGTTAAATGACGTCATGACGAAAAACAGCGTCCACTATTGACGAAATAATGACATAATTTTACCATCAAATAATGCCGTTTTATCTAGTTTTATTCCGACGAAAGAATGACGTCATTTTGAGGTCAGTTACCAACGTCACTTTAGTCAATTTATGAGCATTTTTCATAATTCATAAAAAAAAAATCAAATTTTAGTAGGTTTTATAACAGAATTGTTAAATGACGTCATGACGAAAAACAGCGTCCACTATTGACGAAATAATGACGTTATTTTAACGTCAAATTATGCCGTTTTATTCCGATGTCATTTTGAGGTCACTCTAATCAATTTATGACCAAAAGTTGATGTCATTTTGACGTAATCTAGTTATTAGGGTTATAACACCAGGGGTGTGGTTTGGAATGAAAATCTACATGTTCCAAGCAATTTTTGATATTATTTTTGTTTGGGAGATATTTCTTCTTACTTGTAATTTGTCATTAATTATTGGCCTCTTACCGTTTAGGATTTACGTGTCTGCTTACGTACAGCAGGATGAATCATAACAGGTAAAATAAATTGCATTAGGTTAGAACGAAAACTGAATCGTAAAAATCTCAAATAAAGTAGAAAAATCTTAAAAAAAATCGGCTTCGATTCGCTGAGTAGGTGAATCGATTTCTGGATCGATTCTATGCTCTCGAATCGATTCAAAAAATCGATTTTTCTACTAAAAAAGATCGATCTTCCGATTAATCGATCTCAAAACGACATCCCTAATTGATATATAGTTTTTTTTGTAACAAAATGATTTTAATATTCGATTTTTTCTATTAGTTAATATTTGAACGTTTTTTCTCTCTTCAGGATCATAACTAACTTCTTTTTTTTAATATTAGCCTATATCTTACTTAAAGAGTTACAATTGGATTATTTTTGCATTTAAATATTTTTGATATAGCTCAATGGCGTATCATTTTAGAAAGGGGGAATCAAAAGTGATATTTTTAATGTAGATCAATGTCGTGCCGTTTAGAGGGAGAAATATTGATATTTAAAAAAATATATACCTACATTTTAATAAAAATATTTAATTTTGCTATTTCTTTTTCTTTTCAGTGCCTTAAAATCAATGTGTCGTATCGCTGTTAGTCCGAAAAATGTTACGGGTAGGAGTGTGTTGGAGTTGTTAGTAGATACATCAATTTTAATCGGTTTTAAAATTAGTTTTTTATTCGAAAAGCAACTCATGTTTGTTGACGTCGTCTATGCCGATGGGACACATGCGCAGAAACAACTTTCTGCCTGTTGTATCGACATTGACGATGTGGTGTGGCTGAGATCGTTTCTTTTGACAATAAAGATGTTGGATCGTTGGATCGTCAGAAGTTTGCACTTTCGAATTTATTTTCTGTGGAAAATGATTCTGCAGTATTTAGTTTTTTGGAGGTGTAAATTCTGTATTGATCGAATAGACAAGGCTGCAAAAATACTGGCCGGCGATGGCTTTACGATTTTTATTAAACTCAAATGAACTTAATTGGAAAAAACCGTATTTTAATTTGGCACTTGGCATTCTAAAAAATTCACTAATTTAAGGAATAGGAACAACCTTTCTCTATTTTTAATTTTAACATCCTATAATATAAAAATAGACAGTTTTAAACTATTTTTTATTAATCAAATTCTGCATAGTTTTCAGAATTTTATCTATTTTTCTTTAACAGCTTGTATAAAAATTATATATGTATATTTATTAAATACCTTATCTAAAATGATTTGTAAAAGAGGTTAATTCCTTATTATATATATTTTTTAATAGTTTGATAAATATTTTATCATATATATTGTTCAACCTAAAAAAATTATTTGCAAAAAATGTAATGGTTACCAATTAAAAAAAATTGAGTTTAATAAAAATCTGGAGGCATTGAAGGCCTGCTATGAAACGGAATGAGACGCTGAGTATTGAGGTCAGACTGAAAGATCGTCGCCGGGAACAAGATTTCCGGAAATATACCGGGTGTCGCGATCTACGATGGAAAAGACGGGACAACGAATGGAATATGGGACTTAATTGACTTCAGATGGCGGTGAGTGTTTATTAATTTCTTAGTTATACTTTTGATACCATTTTTGAATAGATAAATACGTAAACAAGGTAAATAACTGTCACAATTTGTTTGCCTGGAACATATTCTTAGGATATTTCCGGGAATTCTTAGGTATTCTTGAAAATTCTCAAGTATTCTTCAGCAACTTTCAATAAAAATTGTTCTCCAAGTAACTCTCATAAAGGACAAAATAAACTTATTGCAAAAATTAATAACAGTACAAACATTTTATTTAAAAAAAAATATACTATAAAAATATTATTAACTTTAAAAAATTTCAAAATTATTTATTTTCATTTGTTAAAAATAATCCCTTCTATAAGAACATATTTGAAAAATATATCAATTGTTCGATGCCTGCCGTTAAATAAAAGTTTCGCCACCCATGTGTATAAGCCTAGTTTCATATTCTTTTTTTTGTTATTGTTGATTGTCATTGAATTTTACGAATGTCACGTCTTGTTTTAATATTGTGATGATAGTCTAATTTATTTATTTAAACAATGCCCTATTCTAAACTGTCTATACACAACTGACTTCCGTCGTCACACTCGCGATATTTATATCAAGCCAACTCTGTAACCAGAATATTCGAGGAGGTATAGAATGTCCTAGACTTCCATCTCTATGACTCATCGTCACGTACCTACCGGTTGTTCTGGTATACTCGAGAGGCGTCTGATTGTATCTATATTGCTAGCTCGCTGCTAGACATCATACCGCGGGAATAAACAACAGACAGGGCAGGCTTTCGCGCGACATATAATAAAGTATATTTATTCCAAATTTGCACATTCGTAGTTTTGGCATTGTACCGACGAATATTTGAATTTGTAGTTAATTTGTAAGCAGCAGCAGTGGTTACAAGTCTGACAACAAGAGAAAATCAGTACGATCAAAATAAAATATAAAAAAAATGCTTACTCCATACGCAGCACTGGCCAAACTACTCTTGATACCAAAAGCCGCTTGATTGCCAGCTGACTGCTGATTTTGCACTGCAGTTTTAGCTTGCACAGCTGAAGAATGAGCTAAGCTGACTAACTGTGCACCATGTCCTTTTCCAGAGTCGTAATCGTGTCCACCTACGCTGTTTCCATCGAAATGACTGTAAGATAAAGATCCTTCTGCAAACGGTTCAAGAACTACCGATTCTTGCTCTTGGTGCTGCTTGATGGTACCACCAAATACTGTTGATACTGAAATATATAAACAAATTAAAATAAATTTGAAAGTTTTTGAACTTTTTATAATAGAACAGACAGAAAAGCAAAAATATTTACTAATATGTATGTGTAAATAAGTTTCCTATATTGAGCCAGCTGTTCTTTAATTTTATTTGATATTCTGTCATACTTTCTGATACCAAATACAAAACGACAAGAGTTTTGGGTCTTTTGAAGTCTGTATTTGGTTATTTGATCCAATTACAATTTGATCCAAATTAAAAGTACATAATTTAGAAGACTTTCACACAGCAACTTATGTAATTTGAAACTCAAATTACCTCGATTCCTGTACCAGATACAATTTTTTGACTAGAAGCGAAACATAGTTCTGAAACCTTAGTTTTGCAATCATAGATACTGTCTATTAGATTTTGGCACTTTCACATGATTTTGAAGGTTCATTTTGAATGAATAACTTAAGGTTCTATTGCTGTTGCACAATATGTTCTATATTTGTAGGACAAAATAATTTTGTATGACATTGTGTCCCATTCTTAATAAGACATTACAAAAAAAATTTATTATTTAAAAAAATATTTATTGACCTTTAAACAACACTATTTTGTTGTTTTGATGTCTTTTGCTAGCAGCTTTATTAACTCTAGTTTTAGTGAGATATGTTAGTCGGATACTAACATATTTATCAACTATGCACTTGATTAATAATATTCTATGATTATCCAACACAAACTGGTCCAAACTGTGCTGCATAATATTCGAAAAGACATTAGAATTTATGAATTCTTTTAAAACTAATGTGCTGATACTTTTTTCTTAGTCTTTCATAATTTTTAATATTTTTCACATTTTGAACAAATGTTTATTACATCTTCCGATGGATATTGCAAACCATTTTGATTCTTTATATCAATGAATGAAAATAGAAACAAATCTCCAGTTTTACTTATTAAAGCATTTAGACATTGTTCACAAATGATTTTCTTTTTTAAATAATAAACAACATATCCAGAAATGTAAGTGATTATATATTTAGAAAAGGAGGAGACTGGATCTGGTAAATAATCATGATCATTTTCAATAACATTCACTTTCTCAAAATCGTCAATATTATCAGACATTGCATATTCCTTTGAAGTAACATTTAACTGGCTTGTTATATTGCACTTTAAAATAGTTAATTCCTCCAAAGGAATACAATTTCTCTTAATTTCTCTTAATTCAACATGAACTAAAATTTTTTTATATGCAGACTGAAATTGTCTGACTGTAGGATTATTGTTAAAATCTCCATGAGACCGTATTGAACAAAAAAATAATTCTAAATTGTCTTGTGAAATTTTGTACAAAGGCAAAAATTTATTTTCTACAATTAAATTATTGTATAGTAATTTTAGGCTTGCAATGCATATTTTTAAACCTAGAAAGCCAGTGGGCTCAAATTGGTCTTTTCCCACAAATTTAGACCAAATTTTGAAATATTGTGGGTCTTTTGGAAACCTATAATAAAAAAAATTCTAAGTACACTCCTTATACTTACTTATGAAAACTTAAATTAGATATTTTCTTACGTTCTTTCAGTGAAGAGTTTTTACAATTAATTTTGCACACTTTTTATACAAATTAATAAAAAAAAAACACTTATTAAGATAGAAATAACGTCGAAATATTTAAATTTGAACAAAGTTTTGACAGCTCTATGACAACTATGAGAGTATTCAACCTCATTGATAGCAACCAACTAATTCATCTAAAAATCATATCTGTATTAATTAATCTTCTAAATTTATCAAAATGTAAGAGGCCTTAGATTTGACAGTATTTCAGCTATTACAGAATATGCAGGTTATTTTTTTACAGAAAGCTGGTGAAAAAGTATTTGATCTCTTAACTGTCGATCATTTTAGGGTTGATCTAAAATATGAATTAATGAATTTTTTAAGAGGTGGTGGAATTATCTGTGCTCTGAAAAAGGAGCTAAATTCCAGTATGATTAATATAAGTGATCTCTTTGTTTAAATTTCGACAAATAGTAGTATTAATTTTCTAGTGATCAAAATAAAACCAGGCTCCCAATGATTACAGCTTTTTATGATAAAAATTTTTCCGAATTTTTATTGTTTTTAAGATTGTATTCATTTCAATTTTTTACACAAATAGTTCCTTTCTCTTAATAGGTTGATAACAATACTAGTAATTAATTTCAATATTTAATAAAAATAGACTCACCTGAGATAGCACAAATCGCGAAAAACTTGAACATTTTCACTGAAAAGCAAAAAAATTGTACAGTTTGTAATAACAATAGACTTCTTACTTACGTTTTGCAAGTCACTTTATTCAATTTAGATGAAGACTGACTATAATTGCTAAATCGATGGAACATTTATACCAAAATCGTAAAGAAATTATTGGAGGGGTTCCATTTAGAAGATTTAATCGTATTAGATTAGTGGTACACTTTTACCTGTAACTAATTTTTGATAGAAATCAGATTGGGTATCAGTTATAATTACAGATAATCTTTATTTCGGAAACATTGGATTTGATTAATTACTTTTGTCTATTCAGGAAAATGTGAATTATAATATATGTTACCATTACTGCGTTTGAATATCCATATCAGATGCATCTGAGATGTTGAGAATCTTTGATCACGTGTTTCTATATACGTAATTGTAAGACACATGTGCATTGGGTGTAGATATTCAAAGGCAGCATATATCATTGGATGGGTTAATTTATAGATACGGTTTCAGTAGCAAAAGTTGTTTTATTTTGACTTCTTTACAAGATTTAGAACTATGTATTTTATTTTTCCAGAAACCTTGCATATTACATTGAAATTTCAAAATGTAGTTTTTCAATATGGCCATGTTAAACATTTTAATGTTTTCGAAAGATACAAATTTTAAGTTGTTTCGTTTCTTTTAGAAATAAATTGTTAATTATGCAATCAACATTGTAAATAATTATGACCTGTCAATTATATTACAGGAAAAATCTGACTTAACTATTTATTCACCACAAATTTGTGTGTTGTTGATGGGTCATTGCAAATAAACGAGACAATTTTTGACTTTCCTATCTGTATACAGATATAAGGAAAGTATAGGAATCATGATTTTTTTCGACCTCGAGTTTTCGACGGATTTTTACGTTTTGAGGTCCCCTGAATCCGTTTTGACTATTTTCGCGATGATGTCTGTCTGTCTGTCTGTCTGTCTGTCTGTCTGTCTGTCTGTCTGTCTGTCTGTCTGTCTGTCTGTCTGTCTGTCTGTCTGTCTGTCTGTCTGTCTGTCTGTCTGTCTGTCTGTCTGTCTGTCTGTCTGTCTGTCTGTCTGTCTGTCTGTCTGTCTGTCTGTCTGTCTGTCTGTCTGTCTGTCTGTCTGTCTGTCTGTCTGTCTGTCTGTCTGTCTGTCTGTTTGTCTGTCTGTTTGTCTGTCTGTCTGTCTGTCTGTCTGTCTGTCTGTCTGTCTGTCTGTCTGTCTGTCTGTCTGTCTGTCTGTCTGTCTGTCTGTCTGTCTGTCTGTCTGTCTGTCTGTCTGTCTGTCTGTCTGTCTGTCTGTCTGTCTGTCTGTCTGTCTGTCTGTCTGTCTGTCTGTCTGTCTGTCTGTCTGTCTGTCTGTGTGTGTGTGTGTGTGTGTGTGTGTGTGTGTGTGTGTGTGTGTGTGTGTGTGTGTGTGTGTGTCTGTGTCGTGTCTGTGTCGTGTCTGTGTCGTGTCTGTGTGTGTGTGTCTGTATAACGCATAACTCATGAACCGATACACGGAAAAACACCAAATTTCAAACTTAAGCTTTGTTCCAACGTCTAATGAGCTGATTAGATTTTGGGCAGAGTCGGAACATCTGGGGGGGTACTTTATAGGTGGTCATTTTTATATTTTATGGAATATATCTGTTATTTACGTTTGGGGAAGAAAATTCTTCAAATGAAAGTTACTTCTTATTTTATTATCTATAATTTTTGTTATATACAAAATTTTCCTAAAATGGTCCGTATTCGCGAAATTTGACAAAATGTAAAAAAATATTTTTTTTTTATAAAAATTGTTCAAACAAAAGTTGTTTGTAATATAATTCTCTATAATTTTTATCCTATAGATAATTTCTCTAAAATGGACCGTATCCGAGATATTTGAGAAAATGTGTAAATTTCGAAATTTGAAGAAAACTCAAAAATGGATAAAGAAAAAAACATTAAATTTTAAACTTAAGTTTTATTTCGGCCTGACGTGAAATGATTAGATTTTGGACAAAGTCGGAACATCTGGGGGGGTACTTTATGGGAGGCCGTTTTTATATTTTATGGAATATATCTGTTATTTATGTTTGAAGAAAAAAATTGTTCAAATAAAAGTTACTTCTAATATTATTATCTATAATTTTTGCTTTATGTAAAAATTTCCTGAAATGGTCCGTATTCGAAAAATTTGACAAAATGTGCAAAATTCTGATTTTTATGAAAATTGTTGAAATAAAAGTTGTTTGCGATATCGATCTCTATAATATTTTTTTATACATGATTTTTTTAAAATGGACCGTAATGGAAAAATTGTAGGAAAAGTGCTAAATTTAAATTTTTCAGTATTTTCATTTTCAATGAATATCTATAGAAAAATGTTTCGCGGTAGATGTATGTGGACAATGTATATATTTAGTTTATCCTCTAAACATTTATAGAGATGCTGCAATAGATTGTACAAAATAACCGGAAAAAGCCTGTAGTACATAGATAGGAAAGTCATGTGTTGGACACATCAGATTTTTTTATATTTTATTTATTTATGAAAAGCAGAGTAAACTTGAAATAACATACATTATGATTGATAAAAAAAAAAACTAAAAACTACTGATCATCTGAATCAATCTATTCTAAATCCGGGGATAGCTGTAGTTACAGGTTTTGGAACAAAAAATTCGAGAAATCTAACTGTTCTTCTAAAGTTCCAAAGTTCTTCCAAACTATTGCGAAATTGAATTAACCATTTATTTACCAGACAGAATGGGATGAGTACTATGTATGTATATATCTCATTTTTACTAAAATTTGACTTGTCTATTTATTCACGGATGGAACAGAATTGCAGTATATATGTTCTATAAACATACTATTTTTTACATAAATAGAGACTCCGCCTCTTTGGTATTGTGTCCTACAATACTTAGTTATTAAAGAATAATCACAAAGCTCTAACATATCAATTTCATTAGCGTTTAGCCAATATTCTGAAAAACAACATATATAGGTGCAATAGTGGCACATCTCTAAAAATTACCATTTTTAGTTAAGTGTATCATAACAGTAATGCCATTAAAAAATGTCACTTTTATAATAGCCCAAAATACGCCAAAGTATAAAGAACAAATTTTTTTTTGTTTTAGATTAGTAGTTTTGTTCATTTGCAGATTGGGATTTTTTAAACTGGTAATTTTAACTTCCTATCTCGCAGATTATATGAACTTATCCAATTACAAAACCATATTTTGATACCCATTTTTTTGTAATTAAATGTTGCTAAAACTTTAAGCTGCAGTTTTATTGAGACTTTTCTCCCATTAAGATATTTCATTTTATTCATAAAAATCATATGCGCAAAACAGGTCAATAACGGCACAATACAATTTGGCGACCTACTTTAAACACATCAATAATCAAAGTTTCAGTTAAGTAAAAGAGGTAGAGGTAGAATTTATAAATCTTTTAAATCCGTTTTACAAATCGGTGATTTTCTCAAAACTAATAATTTTGTGATGTGCCACTATTGCATCCAGTGAGCGATATCTACTTTTATTCTTTTCGACCTACAGTTTTCGAGGGATTTTTACGTTTTGGGGTCTCCTGAATCTGTTTTGATTATTTTATTTTTCAGTATTTTCGTTTTCAATGAATATCTATAGACAAATGTTTCGAGTTAGATGTATGTGGAAAATGTATATATTTAGTTTATGATCTAAACATTTATAGAGGTGCTACAATAGGTTGTAAAAAATAACCGAAAAAAGCCTATAATAACTAGATAGGAAAGTCATGTGTTGGACACATCAGATTTTTTTTTATAAAAAACGTATTTTCGCCGGTATTTCATTGTAAAACTTTAATTTAAACACCCGGTATATATAGATTAAACACCGATTAGACGTTAAATCTGGTCGGACGGTGGACTGCAATTCAAATTACGTATTTTTTTCATAGGGAAATACACCTACCGGTTAGGTTAGATAGATCTAAATAGGTTCTATTTAGATCTATCTAACCTAACCGGTAGGTGTATCTTTTTTTATAAAAAACGTATTTTCGCCGGTATTTAATTGTAAAACTTTAATTTAAACACCCGGTATATATAGATTAAACACCGATTAGACGTTAAATCTGGTCGGACGGTAGATTGCAATTCAAATTACGTATTTTTTTCATAGGGAAATACACCTACCGGTTAGGTTAGATAGATCTAAATAGGTTCTATTTAGATCTATCTAACCTAACTGGTAGGTGTATCTTTTTTTATAAAAAACGTATTTTCGCCGGTATTTAATTGTAAAACTTTAATTTAAACACCCGGTATATATAGATTAAACACCGATTAGACGTTAAATCTGGTCGGTCGGTGGACTGCAATTCAAATTACGTATTTTTTTCATAGGGAAATACACCTACCGGTTAGGTTAGATAAATCTAAATAAGACTTATTTAGATCTATCTATCCTAACCGGTAGGTGTATTTCCTTATGAAAAAAATACCTAATTTGTGGACTAGGGAATCACTTTTTTTGGTAATTAAGTTTATCTATAGTTAACCTAAAAGCAAGTACTTCGTTATCGGCACTAAAAAAGTTTTTTGTTTCTTATCTTTGTTTTCCATTTCATGGGCTTTAGATTTCAATTCATTAAATTTTAATTGTTTATCAAAGTATTTAATTTTTTTGATTTTAATTTCATTTTCCAGAGATACAATTTTGTCATTCATTAGTTGGTTAGTAATTTTTCGTTCTACTATTAATAATTTTCAGCTCTGAAAGAGAAAGATGGGGTTCTGTTATTTTATACATTTTTAAACTGTTTGTAATCGTCCCTTTGTTTTTTTTTTAATTTTGACCTCACCCGAAGATGGAAAAAAATTAATTTCCAATTGAAAATAAAAACAATGACCGATTAAACCAAGAAAATTTTTATTTATATAAAATTCTGCTACATTTTGGGAATGATTCTTATATAAATAATTGAATTATTTCGGATGTCCTCAAAAATATTGATATGAATGTAATATTTTTTTAATTAATCCTGTATACATATAAACCTTTGCCTATAGCAAATCTTTATGTCTATTTGGTTTAGTTAGTTTGCCATTACAGAAAACAGTATTGCGGTCGATAAAAACAAAGTACAACATTTTAAAAGAAGATATTTGTAAAAAAATTGAAAACCTGAAAGCGTTGATCTAGCAATCGTGAGTGGCGAAAAAGTTAACAATTAATTTTGCAAATTACACGGTCTTTAAGTGTAAAGTCTGACATAGATATTGTTTTATTAACGCGACACAAAAAGCAGCCGAGAAAGTGCATAAAAATTTGAAAACACGATATTTTTAAATTGAAAAGTAATGATCGTTTTAGCAAATCAATTCCGGTTTGATAAAAAGTAACATTTCGCAAAAAATTTATCGAGTTATAATTAGGAGAAGGATAATTGAAGATAAATGTTGAAATTCTTAAAAAAAATTAGATACACCCCATTGTCACATAATTTTGCAAGGGTCCCTAAATGTTTACCGCCCCCACTGGTTCATCTACTTCTCCAATATCTTTTGCTAATTGCAATTCTTCCAGTCCAGCTTGTTCCATGACCTTCCAAGCTGCTTTAAAAATACTCTTACTTACTAACTTATTATGAGCTGAGTATTGTCGAAAAAATATTGTGGGGTGTTAGTATATTAGGATTTGAAATTAGCAAAATAATAAAGATTACTCTTATAATATTTTCAATAAATTCAACATTAGAAATATTTTGAAAATTGTTCATTGTATTCGACTCGAGAAATTTCTCAAATTATATATTTTTTTCTTTAGTAAAATAGTCCAACCTTTTGCTAGTAACTGCACGACTTTTCTTTCATCCTTTAGTCACACAACACGTAAAAAATAATGAAAAATATAGTAAATGTTTACAATCAAAAGAGTGAGTTGGACCCTGGCCGAATCACTTTGTTCGCTAATCCAGGAACCGTTGTTTCCAGGTATGTAATATTTATTTAATATTGCGACAATATCCTATTTCTATGACAATATCCCACATTAGTTTCCTAGCCCTGTTTTTGTAACCTTATGTACTTCTGCTTACAAATATTGTCACAAGTTCGAAATAAAAATATTACTGGAAAACGGTACAACAAAAATAACAATTTTACTTAAAATTTACCTTTATTATTACATAAGGCACGATATATAACACAACAAATATACATTAGTAAAAACAAATTGGACGATATATTTTATCAATGATAATTGTAATTCAAATACTCATTCTTAAGACCAGCATTAGCTGCATTTAATTTTGCCACATGTGCTGCACTCGTAGCTTTGCTTGCAGAAAATTCAATATCTTTCAAATCCCCAGCTACGTACTTCAACTGCTGCAATATGGTTTCAATCTTTTGTTTAGCTTCGAAGACCATTTCTTTTTGAGTAGTTTCAGCATTACTGGCTTCGGCTGCAGCTGTTGCTGTATTATGCGCTGTATTTTCAGCTTCAGTAAGTGCATTTCTCTGGATATTAACTTGAGCTTGAGCTTTATGTGCAGCTTCTTGACTTGCTTGGGAAGCTAGTTTGGCTTGGTGGTATTGAGCGAGTTCTTCTTTGAGTTGATTTTGGGCTGATATGAATTGTTGTTTCAGATTTGAGAATATCGCCTGCTTTCCTGTCAAAGCAGCTTGAGCAGCTTTAGCAGCCTGGAATATTAATAATAATTATTATTAATTTGTTCTAATATTGCAATAATGATATCTCGCAATTAGATGTTGAATTTCAATTTAGGATAGACAAGTTGGTACGATAGTTCGAGGATAATAAACTTATTATAAATAAAGAAAAAACTCCCAGGATTAATGATATTTATGAGAGCCATTTAATGAAAATAGATAGTAAATCAATCCATCAAGTTCAGTCTATAAAAATTATTATTCGTTCACATTAACAATTCATTAAGTTGGAAAATTCATATTGATATACTGTATAAAAAACTTTCGTCTGTATGTTTTACATTTTTTAGGCTTAGAAATATTACTAATAAATCTATTTTGATCTTATGGATGATAAAGTTATTAATACTGTGCAGTTTTGTATGCTAGTTGAATATTTATTTAATATTGTAACAATATCTATCCCACATTAGTTTCCTAGCCCTGTTTTTGTAACCTGATGGTACTTCTGCTTAAAAATTCATTTTGATATATTTAAAAACGTTTCCAATAGAATTACAGCAAATAAAACAGGAAAACGATATGTGTAAATATCAGAATGGTAACAACATAAAAAAGAAAGTTTTGGAGAAAATATGATTAACAAAAATGAAAAATTCGAATGGTTTTGCAGATAAAAAAAATCATTGAAAGAGTTCTAAAACTTTATTTTGTATAAAATTATCTCCTAAATTATACTAAATACTTACTCCTACAGCTACGCTCGCTAGGGTATTCTTTACACCATATTCAGCATGACTTCCAGCGGAATTCTGATTGTACACAGCCGTTTTGGCGCTTGCAGCAGAAGATCGTGCTATACTAGATAGTTGGGCTCCCTGATAGTTTCCTCCATAAACGTGTACATCAGAAACTCCTCCATTCCAACCGCCTCCTGAATATGGATCCAAAACAGCGAATTCTGTTTGTGGAAGGTAACTTGTGGCGGCAGTTGCTAAAATATATTAAATTAGTACGTACATAACAGCATTTTTTGACATTTTCTTGACTTTTTATACAAAGTATTTCATCTATCAAACACACTTTAGGTAAAACGTCGAAAAAAAAAAACGTCATAAAACGTGAAAAACATCGAAAAACGTAGAAAAAACGTAAAAAAAACGTCAAAAAACGTCGAAAAAACCGTCGAAAAAACGTCGAAAAACGTCGAACAGTGTCTAAAATCATCGAAAACCGTCTAAAAACGCTGTGGTGAAAAGCAGAGTGGCCCCCTCGACGTTTTTGAGACATGTTTCGACGTTTTTTGACGTTTTTTTTTTCGACGTTTTACCTAAAGTGTGTTTGATAAATGAAATACTTTATATAAAAAGTACGAGAAAACGCTGTGGCAGAAAGCAGAGTGATGGGGGGGCATCGTCGAAAAAAAAAAAAAACGTGGAAAACATCGAAAAACTTCTAAAAACGTCAAAAAACGTCGAAAAAACTGCCAAAAACATTGAAAACCGTCGAAAAATGGTAAAAAGCAAAGTGGCCCCCTCGACGTTTTTTCGATGTTTTTTGACGTTTTTTTTTTTCGACGTTTTACCTAAAGTGTGTTTGATAAAAGAAATACTTTGTATAAAAAGTCGAGAAAACGTCAAAAAACGCTGTGGTAGAAAGTAGAATGATGGGGGGCACGGTCGAAAAAAAAAACGTCAAAAAACGTGGAAAACATCGAAAAACGTCAAAAAAACTTCAAAAAACGTCGAAAACCGTCGAAAAACGCTGTGGTAAAAAGCAGAGTGGCCCCCTCGACGTTTTTGAGACATGTTTCGACGTTTTTTGACGTTTTTTTTTTTTTTTCGACGTTTTACCTAAAGTGTGTTTGATAAATGAAATACTTTATATAAAAAGTCGAGAAAACGCTGTGGCAGAAAGCAGAGTGATGGGGGGGCATCGTCGAAAAAAAAACGTCAAAAAAACGTGGAAAACATCGAAAAACTTCTAAAAACGTCAAAAAACGTCGAAAAAACTGCCAAAAACATTGAAAACCGTCGAAAAATGGTAAAAAGCAAAGTGGCCCCCTCGACGTTTTTTCGATGTTTTTCGACGTTTTTTGACGTTTTTTTTTCGACGTTTTACCTAAAGTGTGTTTGATAAAAGAAATACTTTGTATAAAAAGTCGAGAAAACGTCAAAAAACGCTGTGGTAGAAAGTAGAATGATGGGGGGCACCGTCGAAAAAAAAAACGTCAAAAAACGTGGAAAACATCGAAAAACGTCAAAAAAAACTTCAAAAAACGTCGAAAACCGTCGAAAAACGCTGTGGTAAAAAGCAGAGTGGCCCCCTCGACGTTTTTTCGACATTTTTTGACGTTTTTTTTTTCGACGTTTTACCTAAAGTGTGTTTGATAAATGAAATACTTTGTATAAAAAGTCGAGAAAACGTCAAAAAACTCTGTGGTAGAAAGCAGAGTGATGGGGGGCACCGTCGAAAAAAAAAACGTCAAAAAACGTGGAAAACATCGAAAAACGTTAAAAAAAACGTCGAAAAAACGTCGAAAAATGTCGAAAAACATCGAAAACCGTCGAAAAACGCTGTGGTAAAAAGCAGAGTGGCCCCCTCGACGTTTTTTCGATGTTTTTTGACGTTTTTTTTTCGACGTTTTACCTAAAGTGTGTTTGGTAAATGAACTACTTTGTATAAAAAGTCAGGAAAACGTTAAAAAAACGCTGTGGTAGAAAGCACCCAAGTGGCTCATTACCAACTTTAATTTCAGAACATTGACCAGTATAACTTAACATACATTATAACAGTTACCGTTTAAAATTAATAAGATTATTACGCCATATTTTGAACAAAAGGATTCTTAGTTAACGTTGCGAATATTGGAGTGTACTGTGGCTTGTAATTTACAATATTATTTGATAATCTTACCTGTTAAAGCACACACAATCAGTACACGATACATTATATATTTTTACTTCTAAAAATTCAGTAGATGTAATATCAATAAGAGCACAAAAACGTATAATCAAATTTAAATTACATTCCCAGCTTTATATACTTACAACACACAAAACCAACCTTTTTCTTAATAAATTTTAATTCAAAAGAGGGGTGAGTAAAAGTCTAATTTATTAGAATTACTTCGTGATTAAAAATAACTAACGATAGAAAGGATATATACATTTTTGGTGATGCATTTCTTGCATTTTATCTTGTAATAAATATAACATTGCATAACCACTTAAATCTTATCTATATCAGAAGATTTAATATTTTAAATACCTTGCCTTAATAATTTCAGAAAATATTACCATTCATTCTTATAATAATATATTATTCGCAACTGGAGTAACTTACTTTTACTTCATTTCCGTTTGAATCAAATTTGATAGTCTTAGAACAATCTCTTTTAAATAAATACTCGTTATTTTTATAATTCCCAAATAAGCGAATTTAAATTATAGAAGTTGTAATGAAAATATAATTCCTGTGTCACGAAATGTTGTTTCGATCAATTATAGATTGACTAAATTTTGTTAGTAATAAGTAAATGTATCACAGGTTATAAAGATTGGAACACAAAAAGTCGACAGTGGATATTGACACGGCGTTCTTTCAAAAACTTTTTAAGTTATTATCATAGCCCTCAGAAACTTGAGCACTTTTGTTGAGCAATATGGAGACAATACCTACATTTAATGTCAAACGTACTATTTAAAAGGATTTATAATTAGAGAAAGATATACCTACATCGATATCAAGGTATTTTTAGAAAAACATATTATATTTTGTAGAAACAATAAATAGTAATCAACGTGTAATACTTTTAATAAATTCTGTTTTATCTGAGCACAGTGGTTTATTATAAAAAGTAGCAAACACTCTTGAAGACTCTGACCATCCTGCAGTATATTTTATTGCATCAATACTAACCCCATAACGCAAAGCTGCGGATGAAGATTGCTATTTACTGAAAATTTTTTAAAAGTTAAAAACACTTGTGAAAAGGTTTAGTTTTGTTTATGTAATATTTTAGTGTTAGAGCCACACACAACTGCAGTTTCTCGTTAAAATACGTAAATATATTTATTTATTCCAGATGTTTAATTATAGGGAACTTTGGAAAAATAGTAAGCAATTGTGAGGAAAATTGAAAAATGGTGGAATTGTGGGGATTTTGCAAAACTAGTGGATAATTCTGGGGGAAATTGGGAACTTGTGGGGAATTACAAAAATTGGTCATTTTAGAAACATTGTGGAGACAGGGGGAAATTTTGAGGAGGATTGTGGGGGATTTTGGAAAAATAGCAGAGAATTAATAAAACAGAGAAATTTCAGAAAAATTATAGGGATAATTAGGAAAATAGTGAGCAATTAAAAAATTGGAAGTTTCAAAAAAATAATGAGAAATTGTAACAGGTTTTTGAAAAAATAGTGGGGAATTGTAGCAGGATTTTGGAAAAATGGTAGGGAATTCAAGAAGAACTTTAGAAAAATAGTATGGAATTGTAGGGAAAAGAAGAAAAATGGTGAAATTGTTGGGGTTATTGGTAAAATCGTGGGGTATTCTGGGGGAATAAAAAATTGGGAGATTTGTGGGGATTTTAAAAAAATAGCGGGAATTAAAAAAACGGGATTTTCAAAAAAATTGTCGGGATATTTTGGAAAATAGTAAGAAATTAAAAAATTGGGTATTTCAGAAAAATAGTAGGGAATTGTAGGGGAACTTTGAAAAAATAGTTGGGAATTGTAGTGGAACTTTGGAAAAATAATAGGGAATTGTGAGGAAAATCGAAAAAATGATGAAATTAGGGGGATTTTGGAAAATTAGTAGATAATTGTATGGGAAATTAAGAACTAGTGAGGAATTAAAAAAAAAGTATTTTGGAAAAATAGTGGGGAATTGTAGAGATAGGGAGAAAATTTTAAGGATTAAAAAAAATGGGGGAATTGTGGGGATTTTGGAAAAATAACAAAGAATTAATAAATAGGGGAAATTTTCAGGAACATTTTAATGATTTTTAAAAAAATTGTGGGAGATTTTGGAAAAATAGCGTGGAATTATTAAACGGGGGAATTTCAGAAAAATTGTAGGGATAATTAGAAAAATAGTGGGGAATTAAAAAATTGAAAGTATCAGAAAAATAGTAACGAATCATAGTAGGATTTTAGAAAAGTAATGGGGAATTGTAACAGAATCTTGAAAAAAATAGTGGGGAATTCTAGAGAAACTTTGGAAAAATAGTATGGAATTGTGGAGAAAAGAAGAAAAATGGTAAATTGTTGGTAATATTGGAAAAATCGTGCGGGATTCTGGGGAATAAAAAAATTGGGGATTTGTGGGGATTTTGAAAAAATAGCGGGAATTAAATAACGGGAATTTTAGAAAAATTGTAAGGATATTTTGGAAAATAGTAAGTAATTAAAAAATAGGGATTTCAGAAAAATAGTGGGGAATTGTAGGAATAGTTTGGAAAAATAGTGGGGAATTGTAGAGAAACTTTGGAAAATTAATAGGGAATTGTGAGGAAAATTGAAAAATAGTGGAGTTATGGGGATTTTGGAAAACTTAGTGAATAATTCTGATGGAAATTGGGAACTTGTGGGGAATTAAAAAATTGGGTATTTTGGAAAAATAATGGGAATTGTAGGAAAAGGGAAAATTTTGAAGATTTAAAAAAAAATATGAAGATTAGTGGGGGATTTTGAAAAAATAGCAGGGAATTAATAAAACAAGGAAGTTTCAGAAAAATTGTAGAGATAATTAGGAAAATAGTGAGTAATAAAAATATTGGAAGTTTCAGAAAAATAGTGGGAAATGGTAGCAGGAGTTTGAAAAAGTAGTGGGGAGTTGTAGCAGGATTTTGGAAAAATAGTAGAGAATTCTAAAAGAACTTTGGAAAAATAGTATGAAATTGTTGGGAATATTGGAAAAATCGTGGGGGATTTGTGGGGATTTTGAAAAATAGCTAGGAATTAAAAAACGGAAATTTCAGAAAAATTGTAGGGATATTTTGGAAAATAGGAAATTAAAAAATGGGGGATTTTAGAATCAGTGGGGAATTGTAGAGGAACTTTGAAAAAATAGTGGGGAATTGTAGGGGAACTTTGAAAAAATAGTAGGGAATTGTGAGGAAAATTGAAAATGGTGGAATTGTGAGGATTTTGGAAAACTAGTAGATAATTCTGGTGGAAATTGGGAACTTGGGAATTAAAAAAAGGGTATTTTGAAAAAATAGTGGGAAATTGTGGGGATACGAGGAAAATTTTGAGGATTTTTTTTAAAAAATTAGGGGGAATTGTGAATATTTTTATAAAATAACAAGGCATTAATAAAACGGGGGATTTTCAGTAACATTTTGATAATTTTTAAAAAATTGGGTGATTTTGGAAAAATAGCGGGGAATTTCAGAAAAATTATAGGAAATTGTAGGATATTTAAAAAGAAAAATTAATTTATTATTAAATAGTTTTGTATTTTCTTCTAAAAAACATTAGGTTGCAAATACATTTAGTAATCAAAATTAGAAAGTATATAGCAGTCAAACTGACCAAAGTAATTACCAAAACTACATCTAGTAACAAATATTCTATCCAAGATATATCTGAATACGGCGTTCTTAAGTGTCTGGTGCCTTTATGACGGATGACGTATTCTATCCACCACATTGCTCGATCTAACGAATTCATTGGTTGATCTATCCACATTTCCCTCAAATGTTCCATGTTTTTTCTATACCTAATAGAATAAAAACAGTTATTTTTGTAACGAACACAAAATAGCGCTTAAATTATTTGATTCGCCTCTTTTTTTAACTACAGGCATTTTCAGAAACCTCTCTTCTTTAATCAGCATATTGTGCCGATAGCAAGCTGTAATAGTACTGTAATAGTAACAAAATTAACGCGTTGACTGATGTTTTGACTATGAATAATTTCATAACGTAAGAAGAAGTGTCCCTAATGATCCTTGGCATTATTAATTCAAAATTTTGGCCAACAAAAATACTTTTTTTTTTAAATTTTGTTACGTACTTTGGATTAGTTGATGCTTCCATAATAGCTGTCTTGAGATCTTCTTTAGTAAAAGTGACGAAATCTAGTCCAATTGCCACCTCGAGTTCTACTAATCTTTTTGCGACCATTTCTTGATCAGCTATGAATGGTAGTGCTACCAATGGTATACCTCGGGATACAGCTTCTTCTGTGGATTGGTGACCGCATTGTGTCAAAAATACTTTTATATTTGGATGTGCTGAAATTTAATAAAAAAAAAATACACAATTACATTTTGTAGTCCTAAGATGATAAAAAAATTTGTGCCTAACATGAAATAGAAAGAATATTGAAGAAAGCAAAACATTTAGATCTTGTGGGTGTTAAACATGAAAGTATAGTGACATTAAGAACGAAAAAAAAAAACAGTTAACTGATGCTGTGTTACATAAACACTTCAGATACTTTATGTGGAAAATTTCTTAAAACTTCTGTCCTAAAATGTGCCCTTACTTACATAAATATAGAAAAATAATGAAGAAAATAATGATTAGTACAAAAAATAATAAAAAATGGCGCATTACACACCTAGAACATCATTTTGTGGCAGCCATTTTTTGATAATAACATTTTTTGGTTTGTTAGGTAAATTATCTGATTCAAACTTCCATAAAACCTTATAGGGTAACTCTGCAAAAGTTGATATTAAAGTTTCTCGTACTCTGTCTGGTATATTCATACTTTGAACATTTGAACCTAAACTAAAATACACAACACCTTCTTTTGACGAATCTAAAAGTGTTTGTAAGTCCTAAAAATAACAAAAATGTAACTGAATTATATAATATTTAATTTTTTTTAATTTGTTTTTAAATCAAGAAGAAATATAATAAAAATTTCTACTATGCAATATTTTCGAAAACAAATATCAAGTGACGCTGGAAACTGCCACATAATTTTGTTTGCAGAATAATGTATCTGTTCCAATTTCAACTTTAACAAGTAGGAATTAAACTTTGATACTCTCTATCTTCAACAGCTGTTGATATTTAAGAATTTTGTTTGCAGAATAATCTTTCTACACTCTTTATAAATGTGTTCTGAAATTTTGAAGTTTATAAATCTATTAGTTTTGGAGTTAGGGACGAAACAAAGGTTTCAATTTCAACTTTAACATGTAGGAATTAAACTTTGATACTCTTTATCTTTAACAGCTGTTGATATTTAAGAATTTTATTTACAGAATAATCTTTCTACACTCTTTATAAATGTGTTCTGAAATTTTGAAGTTTATAAATCTATTAGTTTTGGAATTAGGGACGAAACAAAGGTTCCAATTTCAACTTTAACAAGTAGGAATTTAACTTTGATACTCTTTATCTTTAACAGCTGTTGATATTTAAGAATTTTGTTTGCATTATAATCTTTCTACACTTTTTATAAATATGTTCTGAGATTTTGAAGTTTATAAATCTATTAGTTTTGGAATTAGGGACGAAACAAAGGTTCCAATTTCAATTTTAACAAGTAGGAATTAAACTTTGATACTCTTTATCTTTAACAGCTGTTGATATTTAAGAATTTTGTTTGCAGAATAATCTTTCTACACTCTTTATAAATGTGTTCTGAAATTTTGAAGTTTATAAATCTATTAGTTTTGGAATTAGGGACGAAACAAAGGTTCCAATTTCAACTTTAACAAGTAGGAATTAAACTTTGATACTCTCTATCTTCAACAGCTGTTGATATTTAAGAATTTTGTTTGCAGAATAATCTTTCTACACTCTTTATAAATGTGTTCTGAAATTTTGAAGTTTATAAATCTATTAGTTTTGGAATTAGGGACGAAACAAAGGTTCCAATTTCAATTTTAACAAGTAGGAATTAAACTTTGATACTCTCTATCTTCAACAGCTGTTGATATTTAAGAATTTTGTTTGCAGAATAATCTTTCTACACTCTTTATAAATGTGTTCTGAAATTTTGAAGTTTATAAATCTATTAGTTTTGGAATTAGGGACGAAACAAAGGTTCCAATTTCAACTTTAACAAGTAGGAATTAAACTTTGATACTCTTTATCTTCAACAGCTGTTGATATTTAAGAATTTTGTTTGCAGAATAATCTTTCTACACTCTTTATAAATGTGTTCTGAAATTTTGAAGTTTATAAATCTATTAGTTTTGGAATTAGGGACGAAACAAAGGTTCCAATTTCAATTTTAACAAGTAGGAATTAAACTTTGATACTCTTTATCTTTAACAGCTGTTGATATTTAAGAATTTTGTTTGCATTATAATCTTTCTACACTTTTTATAAATATGTTCTGAGATTTTGAAGTTTATAAATCTATTAGTTTTGGAATTAGGGACGAAACAAAGGTTCCAATTTCAATTTTAACAAGTAGGAATTAAACTTTGATACTCTTTATCTTTAACAGCTGTTGATATTTAAGAATTTTGTTTGCAGAATAATCTTTCTACACTCTTTATAAATGTGTTCTGAAATTTTGAAGTTTATAAATCTATTAGTTTTGGAGTTAGGGACGAAACAAAGGTTCTAATTTCAACTTTAACAAGTAGGAATTAAACTTTGATACTCTTTATCTTTAACAGCTGTTGATATTTAAGAATTTTATTTGCAGAATAATCTTTCTACACTCTTTATAAATGTGTTCTGAAATTTTGAAGTTTATAAATCTATTAGTTTTGGAATTAGGGATGAAACAAAGGTTCCAATTTCAACTTTAACAAGTAGGAATTTAACTTTGCTACTCTCTATCTTTAATAGCTGTTGGAATTGAAGAATTTTGTTTGTAGAAAAATGATTCTACACTCTTTATAAATGTGTTCTGAAATTTTGAAGTTTATAAATCTATTAGTTTTGGATTTAGGGACGAAACAAAGGTTCCAATTTCAACTTTAACAAGTAGGAATTAAACTTTAATACTCTTTATCTTTAACAGCTGTTGATATTTAAGAATTTTATTTGCAGAATAATCTTTCTACACTCTTTATAAATGTGTTCTGAAATTTTGAAGTTTATAAATCTATTAGTTTTGGAGTTAGGGACGAAACAAAGGTTCTAATTTCAACTTTAACAAGTAGGAATTAAACTTTGATACTCTTTATCTTTAACAGCTGTTGATATTTAAGAATTTTATTTGCAGAATAATCTTTCTACACTCTTTATAAATGTGTTCTGAAATTTTGAAGTTTATAAATCTATTAGTTTTGGAATTAGGGACGAAACAAAGGTTCCAATTTCAACTTTAACAAGTAGGAATTAAACTTTAATACTCTTTATCTTTAACAGCTGTTGATATTTAAGAATTTTATTTGCAGAATAATCTTTCTACACTCTTTATAAATGTGTTCTGAAATTTTGAAGTTTATAAATCTATTAGTTTTGGAATTAGGGACGAAACAAAGGTTCCAATTTCAACTTTAACAAGTAGGAATTTAACTTTGATACTCTTTATCTTTAACAGCTGTTGATATTTAAGAATTTTGTTTGCATTATAATCTTTCTACACTTTTTATAAATATGTTCTGAGATTTTGAAGTTTATAAATCTATTAGTTTTGGAATTAGGGACGAAACAAAGGTTCCAATTTCAATTTTAACAAGTAGGAATTAAACTTTGATACTCTTTATCTTTAACAGCTGTTGATATTTAAGAATTTTGTTTGCAGAATAATCTTTCTACACTCTTTATAAATGTGTTCTGAAATTTTGAAGTTTATAAATCTATTAGTTTTGGAATTAGGGACGAAACAAAGGTTCCAATTTCAACTTTAACAAGTAGGAATTAAACTTTGATACTCTCTATCTTCAACAGCTGTTGATATTTAAGAATTTTGTTTGCAGAATAATCTTTCTACACTCTTTATAAATGTGTTCTGAAATTTTGAAGTTTATAAATCTATTAGTTTTGGAATTAGGGACGAAACAAAGGTTCCAATTTCAACTTTAACAAGTAGGAATTAAACTTTGATACTCTCTATCTTCAACAGCTGTTGATATTTAAGAATTTTGTTTGCAGAATAATCTTTCTACACTCTTTATAAATGTGTTCTGAAATTTTGAAGTTTATAAATCTGTTAGTTTTGGAGTTAGGGACGAAACAAAGGTTCCAATTTCAATTTTATAATGTTTCTAATTTTTTATTAATATTTTCTGAAATTTTGAAGTTTATAAATTTATTAATTTGGAAATAGTGACGAAAAAAGGCTCCAATTGCAAGATATGAGTCCCTGTTCCCATCAAGAGCTAATTTTATACTTACGTTCGGTAAACTTTCCACCGGTTTGACGTGAATACTTTCCAAACTAATAATCGTAGGTATAGTAGGTCTTGGTACATATAAAAAAGGATTTGTTGTTAAAAAGAGCAAACTCATATTTTTCTCAATATCTTCAATATACGGCAAATCATTACCCAAATATTTTCTAGCTAGTTCATCAGATTGCGGCAGAATAACTGCAGTTCTATAAAATCTAACAAAGAGATAGTAAAGCGTACTTTTCAGTCTTTCATAGAACGTTAACTGTCCATGATATGGCAAAAACATTTCCGAATACATTGATGGAAAATGCGGATTGCCAATTCCAAAATGTGTTCCAATATAGCCACCCATAGATGAGATTCCTATTAAAGGTACTTGAAATTTAGCTGCTAAACTGTATAGTACCGGTGAAATATAAGTTTGAGCGATAACTAAATCAAATTTTTCATTACTATTATTATAGATTTTTATAAATTCTTCGTTTTTTAATATAACCTCAGCGAATTCGTAATGCATTGCGAAAATTTTAGGTATTTTAGTATGAATACCGTTAATTTTATTCATGAAAAATTGGAAACCATGCTTCTTAATGATTTCATTATTATTGCTGACGTCTATCTCTTTTAAATTTTTTAATGAAGGATCTTTTAAAGGTCTAGGGGTTACCACGATGACTTGGTGACCTCTTAATGATAGTTCTCTCCATATCGGTTGAAATACACGTTGGTGACTGACTGCAGGCATTTGAAATACACATAATATTCGAGCACCGCTAGCAAAGTTTAAAAATAATAATAATACACTTAAATTTATCACTAAATTCATGTTTACTGTTGTAATAATTAGGAAACACTGGCTAACTTTTATTTAATACAAAACTTTATCCGATAATAGTACATTTCTGATATGGTTTATCAAAGATAAATGATGTTTATCTTATATTTACAATAAATCCATCATTTCTTAACAGTGAACAACATTAGACTGACTAGTTCATAGAAAATATTAATAATTTAACCAGTTGACTTAAAGTGGCCTTACACGTTACGTTTTTTGTGAGATTTAAGCAGTACAGTGTATCTATTCAGTGCTCGATCTCACTCGTATGTTGCTTCTTCTCTAATGCGAAGATGAAGAGTGAACTGAGCTGATTAGTACTTGCCTTTAGATCAAAACTGTTTGTCTTGACGTGCAGATCATATCATAGAGTGTATGGTCACCATTAGTAATAAGATAATAACTATTATTAAGTATATTAATTCGTTCATGGTATTTTAATTAACTCATTATTTACAAGGTCATGAATCAATAAGTAAACGTAAGATACATTTTAAAGTAAATTTGACAGACAGTTAATTCAACAATTAATCTATTTAAAAAAATGGCAAAACTAAATCCGAAAAGTTAGAAATATCTAAAATAGTGGTTGAATCATTCGAAAATTCGAAAACAAATGTCAAAAACCCCTTACAAATAGTTAAAAGCATCCCCTAACCCCAAAAGAGAAAATAAATACTTGTAGATTTTGAAAAACGCCTATCGCCATCGCTGGGATTTGAACCCAGACATCCTTTGTACTTTAGACCTTGTTCTCTAGATTTTATTTTCTATATTTTGTTATATAGACCTTGTTCTCTAGATTTTGTTCTCTAGACCTTGTTCTTTAAATTTTGTTCTCTAGGCCTTGTTCTTTAGACCTTGTTCTTTAGACCTTGTTCTCTAAACCTTGTTCTTTAGACCTCGTTATTTAAATCTTGTTCTCTATACCTTGTTATCTAAACCTTGTTCTCTAGACCTTGTTATCTAAACAACAAATAAGTTTTAAACCTTTGTAAAGGAGAACCTCGTATGCCATAAATTTGTAGATTTTTAATTAAAATTTCATGGTTAACACAATCAAAGGCCTTTGCGAAGTCACAAAATACTATTTCATTCATAACGTTGCTTATTTGTTATTTATTTATTGTTATTTATTTATTTTTTGCGCTACTGGTGTATTTTTGAATTTTTGCTAAAATAGTGATGAATAATTTGAAAATTCGAAAAAAATCTCAAAAATACCCTTACGATTTGTTAAAAGCATTCCCGAATTTGAACCCAGACATTCTTGTTCTTTAGACCTTGTTTTCTATACCTTGTTCTTTAGATCTTATTATCTAGACCTTGTTTTTTAGACCTTGTTCTCGAGACTTTGTTTTTAGGACCTGGTTCTCCAGACCTTGTTCTTCAGACCTTGTTTTCTAGACCTTATTATCTAGACCTTGTTTTTTTATAACTTTTAAATTTTTGACTAATTTTTTAAATTTAAAATTTTTGGTAACTACCTGTAAATACACCGACTAAGAATTTATCAGTTTAGTTATATAAATAAAAAAATAAAAAGCACATTTAAAAAATGAATCATATAATGTATTACTCAGCGTATAAAATTACATCAATTTTATGATCGGTTTCTTCTGTTGGTAAATCATCAACAAGTTGTTCTCTAAAAATAGGCGCTATTAATGTTGGCGGTTTGGATTGTAGTTGGCAGATTTTGTTTAAGTATTTATCATAGTAGCCCGCCCCATGGCCTAATCTGTCCCCGTTTTTGGTAAATGCGACTCCTGGTACTATTATTAAATCCAGACCTGAAAATAAATGATAACTAAAGCTGTTGGTGCTTGTTAATCCTCAAAATCAATTAATAAAAAATCTATCTCTATATCTATCTCTAGCTCTATCTATATAATCTATATCTTTATCTATATCTATATCTTTATCTATATCTTTATCTATATCTATATCTTTATCTATATCTTTATCTATATCTTTATCTTTATCTATATCTTTATCTATATCTTTATCTATATCTTTATCTATATCTTTATCTATATCTTTATCTATATCTTTATCTATATCTTTATCTATATCTTTATCTATATCTTTATCTATATCTTTATCTATATCTTTATCTATATCTTTATCTATATCTTTATCTATATCTTTATCTATATCTTTATCTATATCTTTATCTATATCTTTATCTATATCTTTATCTATATCTTTATCTATATCTTTATCTATATCTTTATCTATATCTTTATCTATATCTTTATCTATATCTTTATCTATATCTTTATCTATATCTTTATCTATATCTTTATCTATATCTTTATCTATATCTTTATCTATATCTTTATCTATATCTTTATCTATATCTTTATCTATATCTATATCTATATCTTTATCTATATCTTTATCTATATCTTTATCTATATCTTTATCTATATCTTTATCTATATCTTTATCTATATCTTTATCTATATCTTTATCTATATCTTTATCTATATCTTTATCTATATCTTTATCTATATCTTTATCTATATCTTTATCTATATCTTTATCTATATCTTTATCTATATCTTATCTATATCTATAATCTATCTTTGTCTCTCCTTATTTGTATTCCAATAAATGTACTTTCGGAATTGGTATATAGTGTTATACCTGAATTTAAAGCATCTTGTCTCTGATCTTTAAATGAAGGTTGTTTAATGTTCCATTTTGTGACTGGTAATGTTGCCCAATCTTGCATGGAATATAGCTGAACCATTTCCATTCCAGCTTTTCTGTATCTAAGAATGAAAATAAAAGAAAGGATTTTTGAAACTACAAAATGTCATATATTATGTTCATAATTATAAGTCAATGTGGCAAAAACGCTTAATTTGTATCGGTAGAAGAACATCGACGACATCCGGTGTGCTTCAGCTGGTGGTATTATTATTTTAAGAATTGTAACAAAACATTGAAAAGCAATAATTGTTAGCATATTGTTATTTTTATTTAATTTTAATTGTTTCATTAATTTTTTTAATTTTTCAATCAAATTTTCAATTTTTTTTATTTTTTGTACAAAATTATTTCCATAATTTTTTCATCCATTTTTCCATTCAACATTTTTTTCATGAAACATTTTTTATCAATTTTTTCACTCAACATTTCATTATTTTTTCAATGTTTTAATTTTTTTAATTTTTCAATTTTTCAATTTTTCAATTTTTCAATTTTTTAATTTTTTAATTTTTTAATTTTTAATTTTTTAATTTTTTAATTTTTTAATTTTTTAATTTTTTAATTTTTTAATTTTTTCATTTTTTTAATTTTTCAATTTTTTAATTTCTTAATTTTTCAATTTTTTTACTTTCTGTATATTTCCATAATTTTTTCATCCATTTTTCCATTCAACATTTTTTTCATGAAACATTTTTTTATCAATTTTTTCACCCAACATTTCAATATTTTAATTTTTCAATTTTTTAATTTAATTTTTCAATTTTTTAATTTTTCAATTTTTCAATATTTCAATATTTCAATTTTTCAATTATTCCATTTTTCAATTGTTACATTAATTTTTTTAATTTTTCAATTTTTTATTTTTTGTACAAAATTATTTCCATAATTTTTTCATCTATTTTTCCATTCAACATTTTTTTATCAATTTTTTCACCCAACATTTCAATATTTTTTTAATTTTTCAATTTTTTAATTTTTTAATTTTTCAATTTTTTAATTTTTGAATTTTTTAATTCAATATTTTAATTTTTAAATTTTAGAATTTTTGATGTTTTGAATTTTTAATATTTTGAATTTTTGATATTTTTGATATTTTTGATAGTTTTGATATTTTTGATATTTTTGATATTTTTAATTTTTGAACTATTAAATTTTTGAATTAATTTTCGAATTTTTGATAATTTAAATGTTTAAATTTCCAAAATCTACGTACCTTGGAACAAAGCATTTCTTTCCATCTTCAAAAATTTTTGCTATAATTGCTTCAGTATTTATCTCTGTATCCAAACTTAAATATACTGATATATTTTTCGAATTTTTAAATACTGGTAACTCAAAAAGCTAAAATAAATAACATACAGTTAAAATATCACATATCTTTTAAAAAATATACATACAGGATTATATTTTAAATTTAATTAGGAATCCTGATTAAACCCGCCACTGATTTCTTACATATTTAATTATTTACTGTCTTTGGATTAATTGATTTAAGATAAAACTTTTTGTTTCTCAAGAATTTTGCGTATTTCCATTCATTTTCGAGAAAAAAATAATAAAAACCATTTTATTTTGTCAAAAAATGTATTCTAAAAGTAACATTTTCAATACTGACCTTTTCTTTTACAATCTCCGATTGTATTTTTCTTTCTTCTGCAGATACATTGGTTAATTTTTTTATAGTAGCTTCTCTCAATGCACCTTTAGCTTCTTTAATACTCGCCATGGTGGACATCAATCTGAAAAACTATAAGACAACTGTTGCTCATCTTTCTAAATGTTTTGAATTTTGTTATTTTGAAACGCTGGATAAGAAAATTAAACAACAACAATCATATTTTCAATATCAGAGTTGAAATAAACTAATAATAATTAAAAAACCATTTCAAAATTGATAAATACGTAAGAAAATCGTATATAGGAATATTTTTTGTATTATTGGAACGATTTGTAAAAAAGAATTCCATGATAATGCATTTTAATATGATTTTTCGTGAAGACGGCGTACTTTTTGAACTCTAGGAATCTCCTTTATGTTTTAAAAACATTTATTTAAAGTTTATTTATTTGAAAATAAACAGAAACGACTTTGGTCTTTATTACCTACACGTTGCAAATATGAAAACGTGTATAAATATTTTTATTGTAAACTATTTACTATTTTTTATTTTAATTGGAATCTTTTTCAGGAAGTAGAAAGATTAACACAAATATAAAAATCGCCTATTTGTAAATGCTTTAATCTATTTTATACCTTTACCATTTCTGACCTCTTTGAGCAATATTAATAGTAAAAAATATAGAATTCCATATTCCAACTTACCTTCATTTCCAGTAGTGTCACTAGTGTCTCATAGATGGTGCTGTAGTAGTACAACTTACGATTTTAATTACTTTAAATATTTAAAACGACTTTCTTTTCCAAAAACATACAAAAAATAGTAAATTAACTCTACCTCTTCTACACATTCACTGTATACAAATTTAAATAACTACTACCATGCTTTTTTCTAAATTATCTATTAAAGTTAGAATTAATTAAACGATAAAACTACAAATACAAACTGTGTAATCGAAAATTCCAGTATGTATTTGGATTATACCGCAGTCTGCAACGCGTGTTTGTCCTTTTGCAAAATCAATAAACTAGTTGATACCATCATGATTATGGAATAAGTCGTTAAAGTAACATTTCATAGGGACTATAATTGAAATGTTAACACCGTCTGCTCGGGTTGTTCATTTTAACGACAAGTGTAAAGATGGGAAGTTTCAAGGAAATCATTATTTTGGAACATATTAGAAAAATACAGTAGAGTCGATTATCCGGATTAATTGTATCCAGATTATTAGGACGTCCGAATTTTTGAAAAAAACAAAAAAAAAGGTTTTTTGAGTTCATAACGAAAAGAAAACTTGTAAAAACCGTTAATAAGTTACTTTTGTGGTTAAATATTTGCGTATATAAATAAAACTATTAATTAATATGAACTTATAACGAGGGCGGCGCCAGGGGGGTGCCCCTTCTCGAGATGAAAATTCTTCCGATTTATGGGCCTTTTATTCATAAAAATATGCTAAAAAGGGAATGGGTAAAGGTAATAAAAAAAAACTAGGAATACTTTTACCTTTATAAGTACGTTCTATAGTCTATTTTTATGTATGACAGAGTATTAAAATAATAAAGCGTTCGTAACCCATAGGCGTACCACTTCTTCTAGTAGACAGTTAAAATATTTTTTGAAGTTATTCCTGAAGTTATTCCTCGAGTATTTCACCTAATTAACCTGCTTATAACTTCTAAACAGCTGAAGGTAAAAAAGTGCAATTTTTTCTAAAATGTTTTATTTTTCCACAAGGTATGTTAAGAACATTGTGTCAAACGAGTTATGTAGGTATAAGGGTTTAAACTTTGACTTTTAAACAACGTTACGTTCATAAATAATAATTTTTATATAAAAACTACTTCTTACCTACAAATCCAAATCAGAATCGAAATCAGAAGATGAACTGTCGCAACCAATATTTACAATGAGTGGCTCGATCATTTCATCAGTAATATTGTCCAACTTCCATATTTTCTCTTCTTCTTTAATCATATGATTTACTGTCTTTTCCCAGTTTTCAGGCTTCACATTATTTACAGCCTCCAAAACAACTGTTTAACATCACTCATTTTAAAAGAATTATTTTTTCTTGAAACTTCTCACTTTATCTGTGCCCATATCAGTTCAATCGGGTTTACTTCGCAATGATATGGTGGTGATCTAACCACCGTCATCCCACGATTTTTTTGCAATTTCATCAATTTCATATTTTTTGAATTTATCTTTATGAAGGGAACACAAATGATACAGTTCTTTTCTCATAGAACCGGGATGGAACTTAATATTCTTTGAATTTAGCCAATTCTGTAAATCTTTTTTTAACCACTTGGTTGTGGGCATTTTTTCTATAAGTCTCGAGTGATAACTTGCATTATCCATTACTATTATACAGTTCTGAGGAAGATTTATAATTTGTTCGAACCACTCTTTAAAGACATCAGCATTCATGTCCTCATGGTAGTCACCGGTACGAGAAGATTCAAAAGTCAATAAACCACCTTTAACAAAACCGTTTGAATTACCGATGTGTACTATTATTAGTCTGCGCCCCTTTCCTGATGGTGGATTTAAACCAGTAGATAAATTATTTAAAAAACCTGTCTTCGACTTGTAACAGTTTCACATTGCCAAAATTTATTTGGTTTATATCCCTCGTTAAACCATGTTTCATCTAAATAAAATATATTTCTTTTTTGGTTTCTCATTTCTTTTGTAGTCCTTAGGTAATTTCTTCTCCATACTACAATATCGCTTCTTTCTATTAAAATAGACTTTCTGGAATGCTTTTTCCATAGAAAACCTATTTCTTTTAAAAGTTTCCATAGTGTGCTTCGACTCATTTCAGGGTAATCCTTATCATCTCGAACCGTGGCAAGAACTTTGTCTACTGTCGAAAATTCTTTTCTAAAGAAGAACGCATGCACTTTCCTTCGAAGTCTTTCTTTCAAAAGATTTTCTAATTGAAATTTTGGTTTTCCTGGAGCTTTACGTGCTGTTTGAAACTCGCCACATTTCTCTTCTTTAACAACTCTGTAAATCGTAGATTTCCCAACACCAAGCGTACTACTAACTAATTCCACTGTGTCATCAACACTTTTACATAAATGTTTGTCTGTAAATGATTTAAAACAATTAAATATTAATGTTTTTTCATTAACTGTTAAAGGACCGATTTTTTGTCGTTTACGCGGCCCTTTCAAATTTTCCATGATCACACTAGAATTCACACTGCACCTTGCAAGTTGCAACTAAACGACATTTAGTAAACTGTCAAGAATACACTACTTGGACCTCCTTACTAAAACGCCCTAAAACTGTTGTTGTAGACTTTGAGATGGCCATCCATTCAAGTTTACGAGAATGTTTGTTGGATGTAGATTCTACCTCACCCAATCATGGTATGTTTGTATCCAATTTAATTTTTTTTTGTTGTGAAAAATTTGGCACCTACCCACCTACTTTTTTGGGATTCCATAGCGGAATTCGGATGCCTACTTAGTGATACCCTTAACCGGTAGCGGAATTCGGGTGCGCCCGTTGTACGACCACCGACACACCCTGTAGTTTCTTATAGTCTATTTTTATGTATGAGAGAGTAATAAAACAGCATGTCTAATGCAAAACTTAGTACGGTCATTTTAAATATTTCTACAGAATAATCTAAATATTTCCTAAAATTATAATAAATGTACCTGAGCTATTACAAGTTTTGGGTCTTTTATTGGCCCTTTATAAACATAAGCTGTACAGAACAATAGAAAAAGGTTTGGACAGGCCAAAAGCCCTGTGTATTAAAAAATACATAGCCATATCTTAAGATTAATTTCAATAAGTTCCTATTTGCCAATTTTGTTTTATTTTAATTCCAAGAATTTCTTATAGTAATCGAATTATAAGTAGATAAATACCTTCCCAACAAATTTCACCGAAAATGCGATTATAGGTTTTCCATTTAGTAAGGAGGTCCAAGTTGTGTATTCTTGACAGTTTACTAAATGTCGTTTAGTTGCAACTTGCAAGGTGCAGTGTGAATTCTAGTGTGATCATGGAAAATTTGGAAGGGCCGCGTAAACGACAAAAAATCGGTTCTTTAACAGTTAATGAAAAAACATTAATATTTAATTGTTTTAAATAATTTACAGACAAACATTTATGTAAAAGTGTTGATGACACAGTGGCATTAGTTAGTAATACGTTTTTGAAAGAAAGACTTCGAAGGAAAGTGCATGCGTTCTTCTTTAGAAAAGAATTTCCGACATTAGACAAAGTTCTTGCCACGGTTCGAGATGATAAGGATTACCTTGAAATGAGTCGAAGCACACTATGGAAACTTTTAAAAGAAATAGGTTTTCTATGGAAAAAGTATTCCAGAAAGTCTATAAAGTCTATTTTAATAGAAAGAAGCGATATTGTAGTATGGAGAAGAAATTACCTAAGGACTATAAAAGAAATGAGAAACCAAAGAAGAAATATATTTTATTTAAATGAAACATGGATCAACGAGGGACATAAACCAAATAAATTTTGGCCAGATGAAACTGTTACAAGTCAAAGACAGGCTTTTTTAAATAATTTATCTACTGGTTTAAATCCACCATCAGAAAAGGGGCGCAGACTAATAATAGTACACATCGGTAGTTCAAACGGTTTTGTTAAAGGTGGTTTATTGACTTTTGAATCTACTCGTATCGGTGACTATCATGAGGACATGAATGCTGATGTCTTTAAAGAGTGGTTCGAACAAATTATAGATCTTCTTCCTCAGAACTGCATAATAGTAATGGATAATGCAAGTTATCACTCGAGACTTATAGAAAAAATGCCCACAACCAAGTGGTTAAAAAAAGATTTACAGAATTGGCTAAATTCAAAGAATATTAAGTTCCATCCCGGTTCTGTGAGAAAAGAACTGTATCATTTGTGTTCCCTTCATAAAGATAAATTCAAAAAATATGAAATTGATGAAATTGCAAAAGAATCGTGGGATGACGGTGGTTAGATCACCACCATATCATTGCGAAGTAAACCCGATTGAACTGATATGGGCACAGATAAAGTGAGAAGTTTCAAGAAAAAATAATTCTTTTAAAATGAGTGATGTTAAACAGTTGTTTTTGGAGGCTGTAAATAATGTGAAGCCTCAAAACTGGGAAAAGGCAGTAAATCATACGATTAAAGAAGAAGAGAAAATGTGGAAGTTGGACAATATTACTGATGAAATGATCGAGCCACTCATTGTAAATATTGGTTGCGAGAGTTCATCTTCTGATTTCGATTCTGATTTGGATTTGTAGGTAAGAAGTAGTTTTTATATTAAAATTATTATTTATGAATGTAACGTTGTTTAAAAGTCAAAGTTTAAACCTTTATACCTACATAACCCGTTTGACACAATGTTCTTAACATACCTTGTGGAAAAATAAAACATTTTAGAAAAAATTGCACTTTTTTACCTTCAGCTGTTTAGAAGTTATAAGCAGGTTAATTAGGTGAAAATATGAGTGTATACTCGAGGAATAACTTCAAAAAATATTTTAACTGTCTACTAAAAGAAGTGATACGCCTATGGATTAAGAACGCTTTATTATTTTAATACTCTCTCGTACATAAAAATAGACTATAATCAGATGAAGATTATTACCCATTTGATTTTTGGTGGAAATCTATTTAGCCGTTTAAAAACTGCCGATTTTCGTCATTTCTTTCGGTTTTTCAATGTTTTCTCGAAAATTTGACAGTGTACGGGCCAAACGGTCCTCGGATTCGGATTCAGCGGGTCGAAATACATAAAGTACTAACAACTTTTTTTAATTAAAATTAAACGTTCCTAAACAATCGATATATCTGATGCGCCCACCTCTATATTGAATCATCACGTGTAAAGCAACAAATTTTACCGGAATTTACCGAACATATTTCTGCAGTGTCGAATCCGTACGAAATAATTAGTTTGCTTGAAATCGCGACGGGTTTTGGAAGAAAATTGTGTATGTGCTGGTTTTAAAGATATTTTCAGTTTATTCTCGCATGCCTAGGTAAGTCAAATAACCAAAAAAATACGTATATAATATTAATTGTTCGTATGTAGATGAAGAAGAGTTTATGTCATGAATATTGAGAAATGTGAAGTTGAGTAACTTTTTAATTTGTGTAATAAACTAATATTTAAACATAATTTATTGGAATATATGGTTATATTTTTTAAGAAATAATCGATATTTTGATTTAACACGTTTTTTATTCATAGTAGTTGTACAAAATCATTTTTATTAATGTAGTATTTTGAGGTTAGGTATAATCGTTCTATTTATTTTGACATTTTGGTATTATTTTTAAGTACTTGTCTACTTAAATATTTAAAATACTTCTAATATTATGGTAATTTATTAATTATTTTTATGCTAATTAAGGTTTTATTACTAATTAAGGTTTTATTTTAATTCTGATCGAAAAAAATTGCAGATTTTCGCAATGTTGCTTAATTATTTTTTTTACAGTTATGTACCTATAGGTACCTAAATTGAAAAATTATTATTTAAAGAGAATATGTTTCGTAATATATAATATTTAAGGTCAGGGAATAATATCTATATATTTTTTATATTTATATTAATGACGAATATAGTTTTGTTGCCAATTTCAGTAGCAGTCTGAATAACACGATATTATTAAGTATTTGATAGGTATAAATGTAGGTACCTAATAATAATTATAATAAAGGTCGTTTCTTTTTCTTTTTTCCAAAATCTTCATAGGTTGTTATCCTCGATGAATAAAAATTAGTAGGTAAGGTACCCTCAAATACCGGTGTGAACTTAACGAACCATTTTTAGCAACTAATTTTCCGAAAATTGCTGAACTGTCATTTAATATGAATCAAATATCTCGGAAAATTGCCTTTGTGGTTGATTGGCGCCCTATGTTTTATATTTAAACGACTAAACATTAGTATTCAACGTTTTGTTAACTCTAAAACATATATTTAGAGAAGTTTTTCACTTATTGAACTCATGAACTTATTTTAGAAATTCTAAAATAGTTTTTAGATGTTTTAATATGTTTTTTTAATGAATTTAATTAATTGAAAGTCTAAATATTAGTATTCAACGTTTTGTTTGCTCTAAAACATATATTTAGAGAAGTTTAGAGAAGTTTTTCACTTATTGAACTTATTTTAGACATTCTAAAATAGTTTTTAGATGTTTTAGTATGTTTTTTTTAATGAATTTAATTAATTGAAAGTCGAAATATTAATATTCAACGTTTTGTTTGCTCTAAAACATATATTTAGAGAAGTTTAGAGAAGTTTTTCACTCATTGAACTTATTTTAGACATTCTAAAATAGTTTTTAGATGTTTTAGTATGTTTTTTAAACGAATTTAATTAATTGAAAGTCTAAATATTAATATTCAACGTTTTGTTTTCTCTAAAACATATATTTAGAGAAGTTTAGAGAAGTTTTTCACTCAATGAACTTATTTTAGACATTCTAAAATAGTTTTTAGATGTTTTAGTATGTTTTTTAAACGAATTTAATTAAGTGAAAGTCTAAATATTAATATTCAACGTTTTGTTTGCTCTAAATTATATATTTAGAGAAGTTTAGAGAAGTTTTTCACTTATTGAACTTATTTTAGACATACTAAAATAGTTTTTAGATGTTTTAGTATGTTTTTTAAACGAATTTAATTAATTGAAAGTCTAAATATTTATATTCAACGTTTTGTTTGCTCTAAAACATATATTTAGAGAAATAGAGAAGTTTTTCACTTATTGAACTTATTTTAGACATTCTAAAATAGTTTTTAGATGTTTTAGTATGTTTTTTAAACCAATTTAATTAATTAAAAGTCTAAATATTAGTATTCAACGTTTTGTTTGCTCTAAAACATATATTTAGAGAAGTTTAGAGAAGTTTTTCACTTATTGAACTTATTTTAGACATTCTAAAATAGTTTTTAGATGTTTTAGTATGTTTTTTAAACGAATTTAATTAATTGAAAGTCTAAATATTTATATTCAACGTTTTGTTTGCTCTAAAACATATATTTAGAGAAATAGAGAAGTTTTTCACTTATTGAACTTATTTTAGACATTCTAAAATAGTTTTTACATGTTTTAGTATGTTTTTTAAACCAATTTAATTAATTAAAAGTCTAAATATTAGTATTCAACGTTTTGTTTGCTCTAAAACATATATTTAGAGAAGTTTAGAGAAGTTTTTCACTTATTGAACTTATTTTAGACATTCTAAAATAGTTTTTAGATGTTTTAGTATGTTTTTTAAACGAATTTAATTAATTGAAAGTCTAAATGTTAATATTCAACGTTTTGTTTGCTCTAAAACATATATTTAGAGAAGTTTAGAGAAGTTTTTCACTTATTGAACTTATTTTAGACATTCTAAAATAGTTTTTAGATGTTTTAGTATGTTTTTTTAATGAATTTAATTAATTGAAAGTAAATATTAATATTCAACGTTTTGTTTGCTCTAAAACATATATTTAGAGAAGTTTAGAGAAGTTTTTCACTCATTGAACTTATTTTAGACATTCTAAAATAGTTTTTAGATGTTTTAGAATGTTTTTTAATGAGTTTAATTAATTGAAAGTCTAAATATTAGTTCTCAACGTCTTGTTTGCTCTAAATCATATATTTAGAGAAGTTTGGAGAATATTTTCACTTATTAAACTATCTTTATACTATAATATAGGTACAAATATATATTCGAATAAGTAAGTTCTCAGAGCAGAGTAATTTTACTCCTACTGGCACCTATAGTCGATGGTACAGATAAATTTTACTACCCCACAATTATATATCAGTATTATTAATATATCTATATATAATTCAGACTTAGAAAACACAGTTGTCAAGTGATGCGTTTAATTCCATTACAGCTAAACGACTGTGTACGTTTAGCGCATTGTATATAGAAAATAGTATCGTATAAATATTTTATGTCTGGCATCGCTGTACGACGAGACCGAAAGGTGCTCTATTAACGATGAACAGCTTAATTTTATCGTCTCATATTGACTGAACCGAATCTTTCTTAAATTTCTATTTGTAGTAGCCCGTAAGAAACGCCAGTCAATTTGGAATGAGATATCCAATCGTAAGTCTGTGATTTTGCTCAACTTATGTTCTTATTGGTTCTTCGTCACACTTGGCTGTGTCATCGCTGTGTTGTATTGGATTTTTGGTTTATAAATGGCTTTTTGGAGGTCTTTTGAAAGTGATGGAACTAATATAATCCCTCGATAGAACACAATTTTTCCGGTTATTTTGTACAACCTATTGCAGCATTATAATCCGAATTTGGATCATTTTTCTTCAGATTTTTTGTTGGTTTTTATTCATAATTGAAATTTGTTACATATTTTGCCAAAGCACTGATAAAAAACTATTTTTATTTCATTCTAATATTTATGTTTCTCTTCAACAATCATTATTTATAGTTAGGACGATATTATAGCTATGTCTTTGCATACCGAATAATATTAATGTTTTTTTATTGAATCATTAATGCATGTTGTTATTGTTCCAACAGCTGGGCTTTGCTTATTATTTTGACTTTGTCGAATTGTGTTGTCTAAATTATATTGATGACAAATCAGTTACCAATGAGTCGAACTCAACAATCAATTCATTATTTATATTCGTAAAAGAATGCGTTCTTAAATATGTTTATTAATTTTTTTTATATTGCGCCACATGCACTTGATCGCGTAAAAATGTGGTTTGGTTTTTTGCAAATATCTCAAAAACTATTTGACAGTTTCAAAATTTGAAAAAAGGTTTAAAAAGTGTAGGAAATTTGCAATGTTCATGTAAAAAAACATATTTACAGTATTAAGCCTGATATAAATGTTAAGGGAAGTTTTTTGAATATGCTATAATTGTTAAAATTATTTATATAATTATAATAATTTATTTCATGCTGAAAAAAAGGTTTTGTTATAGGTATTCAAATTTAATTAGTTCAGATTGTACCCAAATTTATTCGATACTTTTGAAAACAAGACATCGATGATAGGTACTTTAAATGAATCAACATTTTTTAATTGTTTAATTTCCTAATAAATTAATTAACTAAACATTTTTTTCTTACTTTTTTACTTTTATATTTCGCAAGGAAGTTGATTTATTTATTGTCACTACTTTCCATCATATTTGCATCTTCTTTGATTGTGTAAAGCAGATACCTTTCTCTCTCAGAACCACAGACATTTCGTTTTTTTTATATATAAAAATTAGTGGTATTCAGTCAGATTCGCGTAAGAAAATTATTTATAATAGTCCAATAGATATAAATACAATTATAATATTATTTATATAACAAAAATAATTAAGTATACTAGGTTAGAAAAGTAGGCAAGTAACTAAAAATAAAATTACTTCTCGGAATACAAATCCAATAAACAAATATTTTAGCACATGCTGTATAATTTGTTGAATAATCAAATTTATTCATTCGTTTTCATTTATTATTATTATTATTATTAAGGTTATTCGAATACCACAGTAATTTTATAAATTTAATACTTATTGTCTTTCAAAAATGTTGTGATTTAAGGTGTGTGCACTTAAATATCAGGTAAAACTAGTATGATAGGATTTAGCAAATCAAAATAATGATTTTTTACGAATGTGACTGTGTTCTATCGAAAAATCTGGATTAATAAGTGGTTTAAAGGTATTTTGGTGTTTAAATAACAATTTAATTGTTTTTGGGGTGCAACTTATCCTATTTAGTGGGATTATATTAGTTTCACCAATAAGAACATAAGTTGAGCAAAATCACAGACTTACGATTGGATATCTCATTCTAAGTTGACTGGCGTTTCTTACGGGCTACTACAAATAAAAATTTAAGAAAGATTCGGTTCAGCCAATATGAGACGATAAAATTAAGCTGTTCATCGTTAATAGAGCACCTTTCGGTCTCGTCGTACAGCGATGCCAGACATAAAATATTTATACGATACTATTTTCTATATACAATGCGCAAAACGTACACAGTCGTTTAGCTGTAATGGAATTGAACGCATCACTTGGCAACTGTGTTTTCTAAATTTAAATTATATATTGATATATTATTAATACTGATATATAATTGTGAAGTAGTAAAATTTATCTGTACCACCGACTATAGGTACCTATAGTAGTAAATTACTCTATTCTGAGAACTTACTTATTCGAATATAGATTTGTACCTATATTATAGTATAAAGATAGTTTAATAAGTGAAAAACTTTTCCAAACTTCTCTAAATATATGTTTTAGAGCAAACAAAACGTTGTATACTAATATTTAGACTTTCAATTAATTAAATTCGTTAAAAAACATACTAAAATATCTAAAAACTATTTTAGAATGTCTAAAATAAATTCAATAAGTGAAAAACTTCTCTAAACTTCTCTAAATATATGTTTTAGAGCAAACAAAACGTTAAATACTAATATTTAGAATTTCAATTAATTAAATTCGTTAAAAAAACATACTAAAACATCTAAAAACTATTTTAGAATGTCTAAAATAAGTTCAATAAGTTTAATAAGTGAAAATCTTCTCCAAACTTTTCTAAATATATGTCAAAGCATACAAAACGTTAAATACTAATATTTAGAATTTCAATTAATTAAATTCGTTAAAAAAACATACTAAAACATCTAAAAACTATTTTAGAATGTCTAAAATAAGTTCAATAAGTGAAAAACTTCTTTATTCTTCTCTAAATATATGTTTTAGAGCAAACAAAACGTTGAATACTAAAATTTACTTTTTCAATTAATTAAATTCGTTAAAAAAACATACTAAAACATCTAAAAACTATTTTAGAATAGCTAAAATAAGTTCAATAAGTGAAAAACTTCTCTATTCTTCTCTAAATATATGTTTTAGAGCAAACAAAACGTTGAATACTAATGTTTAGACTTTCAGTTAATTGAATTCGTTAAAAAAACATACTAAAACATCTAAAAACTATTTTAGAATGTCTAAAATAAGTTCAATAAGTTTAATAAGTGAAAATATTCTCCAAACTTCTCTAAATATATGTTTTAGAGCAAACAAAACGTTGAATACTAATATTTAGACTTTCAATTAATTAAATTCGTTTAAAAAACATACTAAAACATCTAAAAAACTATTTTAGAATGTCTAAAATAAATTCAATAAGTGAAAAACTTCTCTAAACTTCTCTAAATATATGTTTTAGAGCAAACAAAACGTTAAATACTAATATTTAGAATTTCAATTAATTAAATTCGTTAAAAAAACATACTAAAACATCTAAAAACTATTTTAGAATGTCTAAAATAAGTTCAATAAGTTTAATAAGTGAAAATCTTCTCCAAACTTTTCTAAATATATGTCAAAGCAAACAAAACGTTAAATACTAATATTTAGAATTTCAATTAATTAAATTCGTTAAAAAAACATACTAAAACATCTAAAAACTATTTTAGAATGTCTAAAATAAGTTCAATAAGTGAAAAACTTCTTTATTCTTCTCTAAATATATGTTTTAGAGCAAACAAAACGTTGAATACTAAAATTTACTTTTTAAATTAATTAAATTCGTTAAAAAAACATACTAAAACATCTAAAAACTATTTTAGAATGTCTAAAATAAGTTCAATAAGTTCAATAAGTGAAAAACTTCTTTATTCTTCTCTAAATATATGTTTTAGAGCAAACAAAATGTTGAATACTAAAATTTACTTTTTCAATTAATTAAATTCGTTAAAAAAACATACTAAAACATCTAAAAACTATTTTAGAATAGCTAAAATAAGTTCAATAAGTGAAAAACTTCTCTATTCTTCTCTAAATATATGTTTTAGAGCAAACAAAACGTTGAATACTAATGTTTAGACTTTCAGTTAATTGAATTCGTTAAAAAAACATACTAAAACATCTAAAAACTATTTTAGAATGTCTAAAATAAGTTCAATAAGTTTAATAAGTGAAAATCTTCTCCAAACTTCTCTAAATATATGTCAAAGCAAACAAAACGTTAAATACTAATATTTAGAATTTCAATTAATTAAATTCGTTAAAAAACATACTAAAACATCTAAAAACTATTTTAGAATGCCTAAAATAGTTTCTGTTAATTGCAGATTAGATACTTGCATTCTTTTGGTGCAGTTTTACAGCTCTACAGCATTTATGAACAAGCTGCCACTGGTAGATAATTTGAATCTTTATTTTAAAGGTATTATTTTTTAATTTTGTATTTGTAATTCTTAATATTTTTGATTCATTATTTCTGACAAGTTTTTAGCGCTACTTGTATTAGCAAAAGTATAAATATGTATATAAAAATTAGATGCTGATTATTTTTTATTTTACAAAATAATAAATTATTTTTGAAAGATTTATAAACACTTAAGTGACAGCTTTATTAAGTTTGTATTCAGAAAATTTTAGATGCAGGTATTAACGTTATACAAATATCTTAAAAAAGATTTATGATTTAATAACGTCTAGATTTTTATGCTGCCTAAAACCTGTGTTGTTGTTTCATTTCGATTTTTCAATCGCTTTAGAAGATATGACGATTTAATTTTTACAAAAATTTATACAATACTTACAGCCGGTAGCAAAAAGATTCATTATATAATTATAGACCCATTAAAAATGCATTACGAACTAAGCTAGCTATTAAATGTCGTAAATCTGGCAACAGAGCGCGTTTGCCGCAATATAACCAATGATATATATCGTTATAGAGATTGCTCGCCCATATTGATGCGTATTGGTTTGGATAACAATTCTAACAATACTAATGTCTTTCAAGTCCTTTTAATTTGAATTTATTTTTGTTTTTTCTATTCCAGAGCCACAACTATAAAGTGGTCTCTGAAACAATGGTAGAAACGGTACTGTCCTGTGAGATTACGCGCAGCCAGCATGAAGAAATCAAAGTTGCACGCGAAAACGGTAAGTTTTTATTAGAAATGAATCTTACCTCTCACCACACGTTTCTTCGCTCCGGATCTACAACTGGAGCGTATTAATGTTGGTAGCATGGATATTTTATCGTTTCTTGTTATCTCTGACTCTGATACAAGTAAAGAAGGTTCTAAAATTTTATATTGCTTAGTATGTATACGGATTCGGAAGTAAAATATGTTCTACAGTATTAGGGATCGATGTGAATGTATATATTTAGTGAAAACGAATTATTGCAGGTTTAAAATTAATATTAATGCAAAAAGTTGTTATAACTGGCAAAATCTAAAGATTCCACAAAGTTTTTTAAAGTTTTAATTACTATTCTTCCACCATAGCTGATACTATTTTTGAGTTCATTAAATAATACGCAAAACCTAAAATTCTTTGCAATTATAAGAATAATCATTCTTTATTTGAAGTTCGGCTTTGATGTGTTCAATGGACAAGCGATTACGCGCCTCAGTCCACGAAGTTGAACACATTGAAAATATCCTTTCAGAGTCAGCATTGGACTCAAATATAAAAAATGCAAATTACAAAATAATCCACGATGCTAATGTGACTATAAAATATAAGAAAATGGAGATATTATTTGAAATATTAAAATTAAATACAATGCACCTCAAATGATGGACGTCCACCGAAATGTAGGACGGTTGGCAACCCTACGCGGCATAGATATAGAGAAAACTTCGCCCAGTAAAACCCGCGTCTTGTCTAGTCAGTTTTGGTGAAAATAAATGTAATTTTTGTTAAATAGCTTCATTAAATAATATACAATCATTTTTACTTTGTCAGTCTTCATAAATAAAATTATTGACTTTAAATATATCAAAATACACTCAAATCGCCATTTTCATTACACTTTTTCATTATTCGAAGTGCGTCCATCTGTCACATCGCAAAATATTGTTTATGTCGTCTTTACTTTATTCTGTTTTGATGCCTGATTTACATATAATTGAGCAATCTATAGAAGTATATATCATTGGTCATAAGTTAACCTCCAAATCTGGTGTGTTGACGACAGAAGTACCTACCTATAGTCTATTTTTATGTATGAGAGAGTATTAAAATAATAAAGCGTTCGTAATCCATAGGCGTACCACTTGAAATTTTGGTTTTCCTGAAGCTTTACGTGCTGTTTGAAACTCGCCACATTTCTCTTCTTTAACAACTCTGTAAATCGTAGATTTCTCAACATCAAGCGTACTACAAACTAATTCCACTGTGTCATCAACACTTTTACATAAATGTTTGTCTGTAAATGATTTAAAACAATTAAATATTAATGTTTTTTCATTAACTGTTAAAGGACCGATTTTTTGTCGTTTACGCGGCCCTTTCAAATTTTCCATGATCACACTAGAATTCACACTACACCTTGCAAGTTGCAACTAAACGACATTTAGTAAACTGTCAAGAATACACAACTTGGACCTCCTTACTAAATGGAAAACCTATAATCGCATTTTCGGTGAAATTTGTTGGGAAGGTATTTATCTACTTATAATTCGATTACTGTAAGAAATTCTTGGAATTAAAATAAAACAAAATTGACAAATAGGTACTTATTGAAAATAATCTTAAGATACGGCTATGTAATCTTTAATACACAGGGTTTTTGGCCTGTCCAAACCATTTTCTATTGTTCTGTACAGCTTATGTTTATAAAGAACCAATAAAAGACCCAAAACTTGTAATAGCTCAGGTACATTTATTACAATTTTAGGAAATATTTAGATTATTCTGTAAAAATATTTAAAATGACCGTACTAAGTTTTGCATTAGAAATGCTGTTTTATTACTCTCTCATACATAAAAATAGACTATAGACGGTAGACTTTAAGAATGTTTATTAAATTTTTTGTTAAAATAATCCAGTCGCATAAAACAATAAGGGTAACAATAATTTGCTTTAGAAAATCAATGGATTTAGTTCTCAAAATTAGGATACATTTTTTTATAACGCTTACTACATAATCAATTTTGTTACCTACCTACCATAGATGTAATAATATTCATTTTATTTTATCTATACTACTTACCTTGATATTAAAATTAAAAATATATAAAATATTGTATAAAAATAAAATACATAATTTGAATATATTGCTGTATTTTTACTTTCCTATCTGTATACAGATATAAGGAAAGTATAGGAATCATGATTTTTTTCGACCTCGAGTTTTCGACGGATTTTTACGTTTTGAGGTCCCCTGAATCCGTTTTGACTATTTTCGCGATGATGTCTGTGTGTGTGTGTGTGTGTGTGTGTGTGTGTGTGTGTGTGTGTGTGTGTGTGTGTGTGTGTGTGTGTGTGTGTGTGTGTGTGTGTGTGTGTGTGTGTGTGTGTGTGTGTGTGTGTGTGTGTGTGTGTGTGTGTGTGTGTCTGTGTCTGTGTCTGTGTCTGTGTCTGTGTCTGTGTCTGTGTCTGTGTCTGTGTCTGTGTCTGTGTCTGTGTCTGTGTCTGTGTCTGTGTCTGTGTCTGTGTCTGTGTCTGTGTCTGTGTCTGTGTGTCTGTGTCTGTGTGTCTGTGTGTCTGTGTCTGTGTGTCTGTGTGTCTGTGTCTGTGTGTCTGTGTGTCTGTGTGTCTGTGTGTCTGTGTGTCTGTGTGTCTGTGTGTCTGTGTGTCTGTGTGTCTGTGTGTCTGTGTGTCTGTGTGTCTGTGTGTCTGTGTGTCTGTGTGTCTGTGTGTCTGTGTGTCTGTGTGTCTGTGTGTCTGTGTGTCTGTGTGTCTGTGTGTCTGTGTGTCTGTGTGTCTGTGTGTCTGTGTGTCTGTGTGTCTGTGTGTCTGTGTGTCTGTGTGTCTGTGTGTCTGTGTGTCTGTGTGTCTGTGTGTCTGTGTGTCTGTGTGTCTGTGTGTCTGTGTGTCTGTGTGTCTGTGTGTCTGTGTGTCTGTGTGTCTGTGTGTCTGTGTGTCTGTGTGTCTGTGTGTCTGTGTGTCTGTGTGTCTGTGTGTCTGTGTGTCTGTGTGTCTGTGTGTCTGTGTGTCTGTGTGTCTGTGTGTCTGTGTGTCTGTGTGTCTGTGTGTCTGTGTGTCTGTGTGTCTGTGTGTCTGTGTGTCTGTGTGTCTGTGTGTCTGTGTGTCTGTGTGTCTGTGTGTCTGTGTGTCTGTGTGTCTGTGTGTCTGTGTGTCTGTGTGTCTGTGTGTCTGTGTGTCTGTGTGTCTGTGTGTCTGTGTGTCTGTGTGTCTGTGTGTCTGTGTGTCTGTGTGTCTGTGTGTCTGTGTGTCTGTGTGTCTGTGTGTCTGTGTGTCTGTGTGTCTGTGTGTCTGTGTGTCTGTGTGTCTGTGTGTCTGTGTGTCTGTGTGTCTGTGTGTCTGTGTGTCTGTGTGTCTGTGTGTCTGTGTGTCTGTGTGTCTGTGTGTCTGTGTGTCTGTGTATGTGTCTGTGTGTCTGTAAAACGCATAACTCATGAACCGATACACAGAAAAACACCCAATTTTAAACTTAAGCTTTGTTTCAGCGTCTAATGAGCTGATTAGATTTTGGGCAGAGTCGGAACATTTGGGGGGGTACTTTATAGGTGGTCATTTTTATATTTTATGGAATATATCTGTTATTTACGTTTGGAGAAGAAAATTCTTTAAATAAAAGTTACTTCTAATATTATTATCTATAATTTTTGTTCTATACAAAATTTTCCTAAAATGGTCCGTATTCGAGAAATTTGACAAAATGTAAAAAAAATATTTTTTTATAAAAATTGTTCAAATAAAAGTTGTTTGTAATATAATTCTCTATAATTTTTATTCTCTACATAATTTCTCTAAAATGGACCGTATTCGAGATATTTGAGAAAATGTGTAAATTTCGAATTTTGAAAAAAACTCAAAAACGGATAAAGAGAAAAACATTAAATTTTAAACTTAAGGTTTATTTCGGCCTGACGTGAAATGATTAGATTTTGGACAAAGTCGGAACATCTGGGGGGGTACTTTATGGGAGGCCGTTTTTATATTTTATGGAATATATCTGTTATTTATGTTTGGAGAGGAAAATTGTTCAAATAAAAGTTACTTCTAATATTATTATCTGTAATTTTTGTGTTATGTAAAAATTTCCTGAAATGGTCCGTATTCGAGAAATTTGACAAAATGTGCAAAATTCTGATTTTTATTATGAAAGTTTTTGAAATAAAAGTTGTTTGCGATATCGATCTCTATAATTTTTGTTTATACATGATTTTTCTAAAATGGACCATAATGAAAAAATTGTAGGAAATTAAAATTTTTCAGTATTTTCGTTTTCCATGAATATCTATAGAAAAATGTTTCGAGGTAGATGTATGTGGACAATGTATATATTTAGTTTATCCTCTAAACATTTATATAACTAGATAGGAAAGTCATGTGTTGGACACATCAGATTTTTTTCATAGGGAAAATACACCTATGGTTAGGTTAGATAGATATTTAGATCTATCTAACCTAACCATAGGTGTATTTTCCCTATGAAAAAAATACCTAATTTGAATTGCAGTCCATCGTATGACTAGATTTTACGTCTAGTCAGTGTTTAGTCTATATATACCGGGTGTTTAAATTAAAGTTTTACAATTAAATACCTGAAAATACATTTTTTATAAAAAAAAGTTTCAGACAAATAGTTTTTTGCGGGAAACATTTTGGATAAATCAATTTTCATAAAAAATTGATTGATTGATAGACTAAACTTTTTTTTAATTCAATACTTTTTCAAAATTTTCCATGATTAATGAGGGTTTATTGATAGGAAAATATTGATGTCAAATTGTGTGGAACGCCTAGAATTTTAGTTAAACAAAAAAAATTATTGTAATGAAACATTTTGGGCTATTTGCGAAAAAAAGATTCTACATCTAACTGGGTTTGGATGAATCACTTTTGATCGAATATCTCTTCTTTTTTGTGGCTTTTTAACAATAGTACATCCTCTGTAAATTTTTTGGATGCGCTTCTGAGCAGTTGATACATTTAATACACACGACAAAACCTCTGTATGTGTGTCCATGTCTTTGGCATTAAAAATTATTAAAAATATATTAAAAATTAATAAAAAGTAATGAAAATTAATAAACATAAATAAAGATCAATAAAAATGATTAGTTAATATAACTACTATTCTTCCACCATTCGTGGTACTGTTTTTGAGTCCAATAAATAGTACACAAAGCCTTAGAAATTCCGTAAAAAAATTCAGAACTAATCAATATCTAATATCAATACACAAACATTTTCTGTTCCGTTAATATAACGAACTTTGGCATTAATATATCAGGGAAATTAAAAAGAAGAAATAGACAAATTCCAAAAACAAATTTACAACCAAAATTCGTTCGATTTCGAAGAAATCATATTTGATTTCGGTGATTTTGCGAAATAAACTTTAAATTTATATTATTTCGGTGATTTTGCCGAAATTTTTGTATATAATTTTCTAAATTTCCTATGATTTTTCTATAATTTTCTTCTTGAATATTCAAATGACCGTTTTAGAGGTTACAATTCGCCTTTTCTCAAACAATATACTTATAATAATTATAATAATTATTGTTTATGTTCTAAAATTACTAAAATGTAAATTTCGTCAAAACCATGAGAGTAATCGAGTCTTATCAAGAGTACCTTTTTTAAAGTAAATGTGTTGCGCAATCTAAATTTCATACTCAAACTTCTTTTCTTCCATTGGTGTAGAATTTTTAAAGGTGCAATTATTTAAAAAATCAAGTTCTACGCCTATGTATTATTATCGGACAAAATTTTAATACCATTTTTTTTGCCACATAAAACTCTACCAATATACCAAATTTCAGCAAAATCGCATATGCCGTTTTAAATTTATATGGGAAAACGATTTAAAAATTGTAACTTCAAGGCCCTCTGGAGCCCAAACGGAGCAACTTTGTACTAAGATAATTTTACTTAAATCGACTTATTTTGGTCTAGAGATATGTGGTATGTTTTTGTAAATACCTTTTACTATGCTAAAAAACATTAACCTGGATCCTTCTTTGTCCAAAACACTTTTATACATAGATAAAAATTATCTAATCAAATAAATACGAATTTAACAAGTAAATTGCCTTCCTTTTTACGAAACAGTAAATATTTTTCATAAAAAAAAAACCCATAATATTGTTAGAAATTCATAATCAACTTTTGTTTGTTTAAAATTATGATAAGTATGCTAATTTTTAAGAGCCATAACACTTAATCACCACTTGTCCTTACTGAGAATTTTATAAAATCTTGTTGGTGTAATTATTTGTCAAATAAATATATTTCGCAGACAAACATAATGTAGCCATAATTTATTACGGGTTTCCCATAAAACTATGTTTTTTTTTTCGTAATGGTCTCAAATAAGTCATAATAACAACAGACTACTTTTTATTTAAAAAATAATTCTGTAATTCAAATATTTTGTATTCTTATATTACTTTTAATGTGCTAGACAATTTTTTTAACACGTTAAACGCCACGTGAAACGAAAAACGTGAGACATCTTTTTTTAGTTAAAGACTTTCCTTTGGGCTCACTTAAAAGAGCGCCACGGATAAGCGATTAGCCAGAGCGCAGTGGCGCACCCAAAATTATTTATCCCATTTTAATGTTCCTTTTAAACTATACCTAGTTTTTTACATTACTAATCGGTCGTAGTTATATTTATGTTATCTACTGTTTCAGCATTCGTACGCTTATCTGGATAAACCCAGAGCAAAAGTAAGTTAAGTGTCCTGTTAGTGATTTGTGACGTTTTGTAGTAGTTTGCATCCATTCGTTTTTTTGTCGTTATTTTTTGAATGTGCATGGTAATTTTTGTTTTCTTTATTATTAAACAAACACAAAAATATAGAAATCTGCGCACATTTTCGATCAAAGTATATTTTTTCTACCATAAAAACAAAATATTTTTGGCTTACTAAAAATGTAGATTGTTCATTTGAGAAATTTTATAAAAATCTGTAAACTTCCTGTTATCAAATCAACCTCAAGCTAACCAAACATGACGCAATAAAAGAGTGCGATATATTTCTAAAATGTAGACCTTCTATTATAAATTAAAAAACCAATTAACTTTCTTTCTCATATAATATTCGGTATATATTTTCGTCCTATTCATGTTTTTTTTTATATTGATAATAGACTTATGTAGTATCTTATCAGGCAATAAACCGTTGAATAGCTGGCCATGCACTACTTATTTTTTATTGAAATTTGATGCTGAATGGTAGTCTTAGATTAAAGAGACCGAAGATGTAACATTGCACACTGCGCATGTTGTCTATTTTAAGCCAAAGTAACCCACCAATTGAAAATCATTGTTGCACGACGCCACCCGAATTGCTCCTATTTCCATTCAGCGATCACCTCCACCTGAGTTTAATCATTATTGACAGCTGTTTTTTGATTTATTTGTTGGTATTTTAGCAATTTAAAGTGTTCTAGTTATTCAATTTCAAGTTCAAAATGTCACTATGTATATTGAAAAAATGTATGTACTTAGAATACAAGTACTAATGTTATGAACATATTCGTTTTCAGCGGTAAATATTTATTAACGTTTTGACATAAAGCGCCATGTTTCTCTGGGCTGAATACTTCAGATCCGCATTAAGGGGTTTCAATAAATATTAAGAATCAGAAATCAGATTTCATATTACTTACATAAATTTACAAAAGGGTAAAATTTTGAACATTTAATTTAAATAAATAGTAAATAGGCATTATTGCTAACGAAATTTTGTATTTAAAAAGTAGTTTTATAAGAATATTAGATGAAATACAGGATGACCTACTTAAAATTTCAAGGTTCATCTTATTTGCGGTCAAATCGAAAGTGACATTGAATTTTCAGTCTTAAAACAAAGTAATCTAGTATAAGCAAAAAAAAAATACTAAAGTTACAGGAGTTAGGTCCGATTCCACCGTTTTGTTAAACGGAAATTAAAATGACAGTGTTAATGTAAAAATGTCATTTTAAACTTCGTTTAACACAACGGTGGAATCGACCCTTAGTCACGTTAATAAAATGTTACATTACAAACCCCTAAACAACTCGAACATAATTTTCGTTTACTAAAAAAATCCAAAATTTAGCAATATTTATTTATTATACAATCGAATGCGATTTCAAAGATAACTGGATCAAAAAATCCGAATCTCTAAATTTTGGAGCTAAATGCTCAGATAAAAGCAAGCGACCGATAGGGGTTACAAAAATAATCGATTTATCGATAATTCTGATATTTTTTAATGAAAATCGATTTATCCGCTGTTTTTAATAAATTATTTTCGTTTTTTTTTAAGATAATGTAATAATCGATTTTAAAGGAAATCCAAAAAAAGTAGATTTATTCAAAATAATCGATTTATCGTTTAATCAGTTTTTTAATTATTTGATTATTTTCGATTTTTCAAAGATATTATATGAAAATAATCGATGGAATATAATCGGTTATTTTACATAATCGATATTTTTGTTATTTTTTCAAAGGAAATATGAAAAAAGGATTATTAGAAAATAATAGACAATTCGTTTTATTTTTTGGAAAATCGATTTATCATAGAATCGGCTTCTTAATTAATTGGTTATTTTCGATTAGGCGATTATTTTGGAATTATTGATTATTTTTGGTATTTCAAAGATAATCGAATTAACGATTTTAAAGGAAATACAATAAAAATAGATTATTGATAATAATCGATTGATCGAAAATAACCGATTATTTAAAATAATCGATCATTCTGTTTTTTTTTAAATCGATTTGTCAGTTAATCGACTTTTTAATTAATCGATTATTTTTGAAATACAATAAAATAGATTATTGGTAATAATCGATTTATCATAGAATCGGCTTCTTAATTAATTGATTATTTTCGATTAGGCGATTATTTTGGAATTATCGATTATTTTCGGTATTTCAAAGATAATCGAATTAACGATTTTAAAGGAAATACAATAAAAATAGATTATTGATAATAATCGATTGATCGAAAATAATCAATTATTTAAAATAATCCATCATTCTGTTTTTTTTTTTAAATCGATTTATCAGTTAATCGACTTTTTAATTAATCGATTATTTTTGATTAATTGATTATTTTCGATTTTTCAAAGATTATCGAATAATCTGTTTCCATGGACGAAAAAAAATGGTTTATTTGAAAATAATCGATTATTTAAAATAAACGATAATTCTATTTATATTATATTTTGTAAACATTGATTTATCGGTTAATTAGCTTTTTAATTAATCGATTATTTTTGATTTTTCAAAGATAATCAAGTAGTCGATTTTAAAGGAAATGACAAAAAATATATTGTTTGAAAATAATCGATTGATCGAAAATAATCGATTATTTTCAATAATCGATAATTTATTTCGATAATCACTCATCCCTAGCGACTAAATGACTTTTAATAGATTTAAATTTTAAAATGTTATCTGGTTTCAGACATATGCATTTCTAGAGTTTTATGTGACTCATCCTTTATAATAATTAATATTCTTAAAGAAAGAAGCCTTAATATACTTTTTTCTGAGGTTACAATACAAAACAGCATTTTCTCATTTTGACTAATTTTTAATAATATGTAATAGCCGTAGAAAAAATATAATGTTCAACTTATAAGGGTAGATTTGCAGTATTAGCCTGCGCACATGCTATTTTTATAATACTCGTAGACAATGAGTAACATTTTTTGCTCTATTAACAATATATTCTATTTCAACATTTTACTGTAATCTCTTGCAGAAAAGTCCGTAGTAAATAAACGCTAACGAAATATTCTATAAAAGGTCTTCTCTTTAGATAAAATGTCGTGGCATCTGTTTGATATTGAAAAATCACGTTAATTTTATTTCATAATACAAAATTCGATTAAACACCTTTTAAATAAACCTAAAGTTCATTAAGATGCTAATAAACAAAGTCCGGTCCCTGTCACAGAATTCGGGTCGCCGCGTGTCGCCGCCCAGTTCCCCCACTCCGTTAACCCTTCTTTAGAAATTGGCAACATTTGCGCAGGTTTAAAACCGGTGTATGTTATATCTCTGGTCTCTTTTATCTAAGATGGTAGTCAAATACATAATGCAAGTACAAATGCATTGAAAATCGGAATAATTTGAAAATTGAATCTGAAAAATCTCCCTATGAGTTATTAAGATCATTTCCAAACCCCAAAAGTTAAAACACATGCTTGGAGATTTGAAACATAAAATATTGAAGAAAATAAGTTCCAATTTTCAAATATGTATTCCTACTTGTTAAAGTTGAAATTGGAACCTTTGTTTCGTCCTTAATTTCAAAACTAATAGATTTATATACTTCAAAATTTCAGAACACATTTATAAAGAGTGTAGAAAGATTATTCTGCAAACAAAATTCTTAAATATCAACAGCTGTTAAAGATAAAGAGTATCAAAGTTAAATTCCTACTTGTTAAAGTTAAAATTGGAACCTTTGTTTCGTTCCTAATTCCAAAACTAATAGATTTATAAACTTCAAAATTTCAGAACACATTTATAAAAATCTGATGTGTCCAACACATGACTTTCCTATCTAGTTATTACAGGCTTTTTCCGGTTATTTTGTACAACCTATTGCAGCATCTCTATAAATGTTTAGAGGATAAACTAAATATATACATTGTCCACATACATCTACCGCGAAAATTTTTCTATAGATATTCATTGAAAATGAAAATACTGAAAAATTTAAATTTAGCCCTTTTCCTACAATTTTTCCATTACGGTCCATTTTAAAAAAATCATGTATGAACAAATATTATAGAGATCGATATCGCAAACAACTTTTATTTTTCAACAATTTTCATAAAAATCAGAATTTTGCACATTTTGTCAAATTTTTTGAATACGGACCATTTCAGGAAATTTTTACATAAAGCAAAAATTATAGATAATAATATTAGAAGTAACTTTTATTTGAACAATTTTTTTCTCCAAACATAAATAACAGATATATTCCATAAAATATAAAAACGGCCTCCCATAAAGTACCCCCCCAGATGTTCCGACTTTGTCCAAAATCTAATCATTTCACGTCAGGCCGAAATAAAACTTAAGTTTAAAATTTAATGTTTTTTTCTTTATGCGTTTTTGAGTTTTCTTCAAATTTCGAAATTTACACATTTTCTCAAATATCTCGAATACGGTCCATTTTAGAGAAATTATCTATAGGATAAAAATTATAGAGAATTATATTACAAACAACTTTTGTTTGAACAATTTTTACAAAAAAAAATATTTTTTTACATTTTGTCAAATTTCGCGAATACGGACCATTTTATGAAAATTTTGTATATAACAAAAATTATAGATAATAAAATAAGAAGTAACTTTCATTTGAAGAATTTTCTTCCCCAAACGTAAATAACAGATATATTCCATAAAATATAAAAATTACCACCTATAAAGTACCCCCCCAGATGTTCCGACTCTGCCCAAAATCTAATCAGCTCATTAGACGCTGGAATAAAGCTTAAGTTTGAAATTTGGTGTTTTTCCGTGTATCGGTTCATGAGTTATGCGTTATACAGACACACACACACACACACACACACACACACACACACACACAGACACACACACAGACATCATCGCGAAAATAGTCAAAACGGATTCAGGGGACCTCAAAACGTAAAAATCCGTCGAAAACTCGAGGTCGAAAAAAATCATGATTCCTATACTTTCCTTATATCTGTAAACAGATAGGAAAGTAAAAAGTGTAGAAAGATTATAATGCAAACAAAATTCTTAAATATCAACAGCTGTTAAAGATAAAGAGTATCAAAGTTAAATTCCTACTTGTTAAAGTTGAAATTGGAACCTTTGTTTCGTCCCTAGTTCCAAAACTAATAGGTTTATAAACTTCAAAATTTCAGAACACATTTATAAAGAGTATAGAAAGATTATTCTGCAAACAAAATTCTTAAATATCAACAGCTGTTAAAGATAAAGAGTATCAAAGTTAAATTCCTACTTGTTAAAGTTAAAATTGGAACCTTTGTTTCGTCCCTAATTCCAAAACTAATAGATTTATAAACTTCACAATTTCAGAACACATTTATAAAGAGTGTAGAAAGATTATTCTGCAAACACAATTCTTAAATATCAATAGCTGTTACAGATAGAGAGTATCAAAGTTTAATTCCTACTTGTTAAAATTGAAATTGGAACCTTTGTTTCGTCCCTAATTCCAAAACTAATAGATTTATAAACTTCAAAATTTCAGAACACATTTATAAAGAGTGTAGAAAGATTATTCTGCAAACACAATTCTTAAATATCAATAGCTGTTAAAGATAAAGAGTATCAAAGTTTAATTCCTACTTGTTAAAATTGAAATTGGAACTTTTGTTTCGTCCCTAATTCCAAAACTAATAGATTTATAAACTTCACAATTTCAGAACACATTTATAAAGAGTGTAGAAAGATTATTCTGCAAACACAATTCTTAAATATCAATAGCTGTTAAAGATAGAGAGTATCAAAGTTTAATTCCTACTTGTTAAAATTGAAATTGGAACCTTTGTTTCGTCCCTAATTCCAAAACTAATAGATTTATAAACTTCAAAATTTCAGAACACATTTATAAAGAGTGTAGAAAGATTATTCTGCAAACAAAATTCTTAAATATCAACAGCTGTTGAAGATAGAGAGTATCAAAGTTTAATTCCTACTTGTTAAAGTTGAAATTGGAACATTTGTTTCGTCCCTAGTTCCAAAACTAATAGATTTATAAACTTCAAAATCTCAGAACATATTTATAAAGAGTGTAGAAAGATTATTCTGCAAACACAATTCTTAAATATCAATATCTGTTAAAGATAAAGAGTATCAAAGTTAAATTCCTACTTGTTAAAGTTGAAATTGGAACCTTTGTTTCGTCCCTAATTCCAAAACTAATAGATTTATAAACTTCAAAATCTCAGAACATATTTATAAAGAGTGTAGAAAGATTATTCTGCAAACACAATTCTTAAATATCAATAGCTGTTAAAGATAAAGAGTATCAAAGTTAAATTCCTACTTGTTAAAGTTGAAATTGGAACCTTTGTTTCGTCCCTAATTCCAAAACTAATAGATTTATAAACTTCAAAATTTCAGAACACATTTATAAAGAGTGTAGAAAGATTATTCTGCAAACACAATTCTTAAATATCAATAGCTGTTAAAGATAAAGAGTATCAAAGTTTAATTCCTACTTGTTAAAATTGAAATTGGAACCTTTGTTTCGTCCCTAATTCCAAAACTAATAGATTTATAAACTTCACAATTTCAGAACACATTTATAAAGAGTGTAGAAAGATTATTCTGCAAACAAAATTCTTAAATATCAACAGCTCTTAAAGATAGAGAGTGTCAAAGTTAAATTTCTACTTGTTAAAGTTGAAATTGGAACCTTTGTTTCGTCCCTAATTCCAAAACTAATAGATTTATAAACTTTTTGAGTTATTATCATTCTCTTTTACTTTTAAAAGAAATAAATTTGATATGTTGTACATACAATTATGATAATCTTATTTCACGTGTATGGCCAGCTAGTAATCTTAACTTTGTTTAATTTCGAATTAAAACAATCGGAGACAATGAATGTTATTTACTGTTCATCGACAGAAAAGTTCTAGTTTCATTCTAACTACTGTTTTGAGTTTAGTTCCTATGTTGTGAAATATATAAGAAATGACGCTTAAAAAATCTGATTTTATTACTTTATCTCAAAGAATTCACGGTAGTTTCCAAGATATAAATCCTATAGTGATTTGGAGTAAGAATCGGAAGAAAAAGGACAAAGATGAGGTATCAATTATTCATCATGTATTTTACAAATTTTATTTATTATACAGTGTGCGTCACAGTTTCGTTTATAGAAATCTTCGAAATTGTGTGTTTTGAAGAGTGACCCACATATTTATTGCAAATATTTAATATATAAAAACAAATTTTTAGAATATGAAGATTTATGACAAAAATAATATAAAAAAAATCGTACAAATGCCATTAAAAATTGTTGATCGTTCTCGAGTCCCATATCATTAAGCGTCTCGTTTTTATTATTCTGGGTAAGTTGATTAATATTTTAAATCCGTTGAAACCATCTTTAACCATTTATTTTTCTAATAATATCAATTGCGCGACTGGAAATGTATTATTTCTATCAATTTTGAACCATTAGTAACTTCGTAACTGATCTAAATCGGCCGTAAAATCTGATCGGACGGTGGACTGCACGGTGGGCGGGCAGTGACGTCATCGTGCAGTCTTCCGTCGGACTAAAGTTGACAACCTCTCATCACAGTCGGTCTTTAATCTATATATACCGGGTGTTTAAATTAAAGTTTTACAATTAAATACCGGCGAAAATACGTTTTTTATAAAAAAAAATCTAATATGTCCAACAAATGACTCTCCTATCTACTTATTATAGGCTTTTTCCGGTTATTTTGTACAATCTATTGTAGAATCTCTATAAATGTTTAGAGGATAAACTAAATATATACATTTTCCACATACATCTAAGAGATTGATGATTTTTTCATGGATGCAATTTTTAGATCTTAACCCTACTCTACCCTACACTCGGAGCTCGGTTATTTAACACAACCTTACTCATCGGCAAAACATTAAAAAGCTTTCAATTATCTTCATTATAAAGGTAATAATAATAACAATCTTTTGCCAGGTGTTGCTTATAACTAACATTAATATCATGTTGTGCTTATTGTTTTGAAGAAAATGTGAAACTCGAATAGGTTTTCTTTTTAATACGTATCATTTCTCGGTGTTTTCAGCGGCGCCATGGCACTTTTGAGTCTCTCGTGACGTCTCTATCAACATTTTTATGGCCGGTGGCAAACGATTTTACAAAAACTGTAAGTTTTTTCTATTTTTCCTTAACGAATTCATTTTGTTCATCACTTTATTGTAGCTAAAGTTTGACAACCACAAATATATTTTTCTACACTCACAGATTACTAAACGTGATTATTCAGTTAACAGAATAGATTTCTATTCACTAACATACACAGTATCGACCACAAAGCACTTATCTCTTCTAGAAACCCTATGTCAAGGTTAGACACTTAAACCAAAGAAACACCACCTTGAGGATGGAGTAGAAACTAAAATGACAATTGACAGATGGCGGAAAATTCAACTTGTAATTTTTAGTAGTAGAGGTAGTAGTTCTAAATTTTATATGATTTTCACATTAATTATTTTATAAAATAAAGTATAAAACAAGTATGACCGTCGATAGAATCTCTAAAAATTAAATAACTCACCGAAATAAATGCAATATCTCTTTATCGCCGTCACACTTCGCACTTTTATTATAAATAAAGCTTTTTACAACGTTAATTTCCAAAATTCAAGTCACTAATTCTCGTTGGCGTATTAAATTTGGACGAACAACGCTCTGACATGTGATGCCCTAAACTGTCAATAATTTCGAAGTGGGATTATGCGCGGTGTCTTATATTCCATCTAAGGGTTGTATAACCTAACTTAACTAGGGTTGCAATCTTAAAAACTAAAGTTCTTCTCGGGTCTGATAACTTAATTATATTAAACTAAAGGTGCGTTTATCTGACAGTTATTACATGATGTCAGAGACTCTCAGCTATAAGTGTCGACATCTCTATACCAACAGATGTAAACACTAATTTTTTGCAAGTTCAATCAATCAATAATAAAAAATGCATCCAATGTGGATATTTAAACGTAGCAACTGATATTTATTGGCTTTTAGCATGTTGTGTTAAGGTGTCGCTAGCAATATAACAAGCTTTGAATAAAAACCGATGTTTAATTTGAATCAAAATACATATAAGAAGGTACCCGCAGGCCATCCCATACAGAAACTGGTCTATGTTCATTCCAAGCGTGCGTTAGATGGCGTTAAAATCAAATGTATTGCATTGGACAATCTCATTACTAAATTTCCCATAATGGTACTTTCACTATTTAAATTAGGCATTCAAAATAAATGCTGTACACTCTAACAAACTTATATATACTTAGGATGGGATAACCTTCAATATTAATAAGTAAACGAACAAAAAACGAACAAAAAACGAACTGTTCTGTTCTAAATTTTTGATAGTCTTACATTAATGATTTTGCAATTAACATTCCATCAAGATTATTCTGTAATTCATCCTTTAAAGGTAAAAAATTGTCGACCCCGAAACTAGTCATCTATTGTAAGCTAGAAAGTAAGATCGAGTTATTTGCAGGAAAAATAATGTGTTTTTGTTTTAATTTGTTGAATGAATGTATCCGAGTCTACTTTTTATAATAAATATTTAACCCTATTATGTAATTTTGTTGTTTCTTTTTAACTGGCAATAATAATAGTTGTAACTTAATATAAAACTTAAAAATTAGATCTATTAGACGAAATTTGAAGGTTATTTAGGATTATGTACCCAAAAATTACCCAGAAATCGTAGGCACCATAATATATGTTGGCTTGTGTACTGTATTAACCTAATTCAAGAAACTGATTATCGAATGTTCCTCTTATACAGCATAGTCAATTGACTTTAATTTTGCTTTACACACTTACGTACCAATAATGCAATTATTAATACAATACCTATTGTTTCAGGCTCCAGCAAGGAGTTGGATAGAGGCAACTTTTCACAAACGGGAATGTTCGAGATACATCCGCCATACAAAAGATCCATTAAGGTATATATTTTAAGCCTTTACAAACCATTATTACTTTTGTAATTGTCTTAATATCGGAGTGTAATCTTTTACAATCTTCCGATACGGTGTCAAAAAAACACGGGTAATACCAGATGGAGATAGGGAATATTCCAGGAGTCAAAACGTTTTAAAAATAAGAGGTTCTTATTAACTGACTATCAAACGATTTGTTACTGAATATAACATCTAAGAGTAAGTAACGCTATTATAGATACGTCGATGACATTGATACTATGAACTGGCGATCCATTTTTAAGAATTAGTCACAGCACAACAACTCCTTGCGATACAAAGTTGTTATTTTGTAGATATGATTTACAAAAGTCAGTTAACTAACTTAAAAATAGGTCAGGAGCTGAACATAGGGATTTACCCTCGTATTTAATTTAAAAAATTTATAACAAAACCTAAATTTATACATTGTTTTAAATGCAAGATATTTTTCTGTTTACCATTCCATTATTTGACTCGTGATTGTTGGCGAAATATTATCTTATCAACTAAGCCGGTATCTTTCAGCTGATATACCGAAAATTTAACTACAGATTCTTTTTAAATGGTTACAATTTTGAATATTTTATTAAATGTTACTATAATTTGTTTGTGTTAAAAGTAAATTTTTTGTCATAACTTTTTAATATGATTTATTTTCTTCTAAACGAGGCGGAGATTCAATAAAGGGTTAAAAACCTCTGAGTTATATCGAAACAATTCCTCAAATAAATTCTACTCTTAATGTTCATAATTTAAACTAATCAGACAGTGGTTATTTGTTTTCATTCTCTTTTTTCATTCTTTTGATTTAAAATTAAGTCTTTAATTGCAATGACCTTAATATTTTATAAAGCTACTTTGTGATGCGTGACATGAACGAGCGTGTGAAAAACATTCGAAACATAATATTTTATTTGTCACATTGCTTTTCAGAATTATATATAAAAAAGAAATGATTTATGCTGCCCATTAATAATATATGATGAAAAATATAATTTAAAGGGTAGCTTGTTTATCAGTCGATAAGAATTTAGCCTCTTTTAATATTTAACAATGTAAAATATGAAAAACCACACAACACTTATTTTAAAGTACAAATGTTTACATAAGCGGATTTCTTCTATAAATCGATCGATATTTCCTAGATTTCTTATTATTAAATATGTAGATGTTGCTGTGGAAGAACATTGGACCAACATAAGCATGCAGTGGACACGCAACCTCCGCAACCAGGGGAATTATGGTATCCGAGCCGGTGCACAATAGCAAGTCCCACAGATGCCTATGGAATACTAGAATTCCAAGGTGGTCCACATCCTTCCAAGGCCCAGGTAACTAATTATTCAAATAATTCGAAAACAAATCTCAAAAATCTCCCTACGAATTATTAAGACCATCCCCGGACCCCAAAGGTGCATCTTTGATTTGTACACATTTTTCTCTACACAAATGCCTTTCTATTGTTTTTCTTTCTTTAGTGTCATTGTTATAGAGAATTTTGAACAGTATTGTTAACGGTATCTTCCACAACTAAAAATGAAATGAAACAAGTGAGTAATTCATAAAGTAATTGCTAAAACTGGATCGCTGACAGCTGGAGTATTTAAAACACCGATAAGTCTCCAGCCATGGTAGTTTTGCCACGTTCTAAGTAGGTGATCGAACTCACAGAACTCCTAAAACATTTATTCACCTATTCAATATTAATATACAGAATAATAAAAAAAAACACTTCCTATTGGAGTTATGTCAACTTTATAACGATATATTCATCTATAATACACACTGTTGCTTCTTATTATGAATAGGCTAAATATAACAGACCTTACTCCTTACCAAAAAGGCTTTACTAAGGGATTAAGGATGTCTTGTAGTCAGTAATTGGGTTAGTTATTGTTATTATCCCCTGAATAAGCTAGTAAAAAACAGGGTGGTCATTGTCCATTCGTGATCTACACAATTCTCAGGGTAAGTGACCGGAATGCACTCCAAAAGGGCCACAGTTGAAGGTGTAAATCGCTTAGTCTTCCGTCCGACTAATCGCTCAGTCTTCCGTCCGACTAATCGCTCAGTCTTCCGTCCGACTAATTGTTCAGTCTTCCGTCCGACTAATCGTCCAGTCTTCCGTCCGACTAGATCGCGTAAGTATCCATGCCGTGAGAATTGTTCTTCAATCTGTTTGGCACTGTGGAGGATCCTGTTACTGTCTTATATAAATGTTAAGATTTTGATGTGTTCTTTCGTGTTTTCTACGTAAACCCCCTTGACTTTTTATAGACGGATTTCCGCTGGATCCATATTGAGTATTTTTGACTTGTAGATACTTTTTTGAATGCCATATTTTATCAAAAGCATGCGCAATATCGAGGGAGATGGCTGAACAGACTTCTTTGTTTTCTAATGCTTTTTCAGTCGCATTTGAGATTCTATAAACCTGATCTATAGTTGAATGGTTTTCTCTAAAGCCAAACTGGTAATCTGGAATTAGTTCCTTTCTTCAATGATGGGTTTTAGTCTTTTTATTACTATTTTTTCAACTAGTTTCGATATTATATGACAAAACTTTGTTCGGAGGTTTTCCTGGATTGAGGATCATAATGACTTTAGATTATTTCCACAATCTAGGGCCATACCTTAGTTTGAATGAGAAATTAAACAGGTGTGTAAGTTTAATTATGGCTTTCTTCGGAAGTTGTTTTAAGATTTCTCCTGTAATTAATTTCTTAGGATTAATATTTGTTTTTATATTTTCTGCAATTCCCTTTGGAGAGGTTGGTCTGATAATTGAGGAGCTCAGTTCGGCAATTCTTCTCCTTCATTTGGTTGGAAGGTATTTTGTAAGTGCGTTGCAAATTTATTTACTTTTTGTATATTATTTCTAGCCCAGTTGCCATCTGTATTTCTGATTGGAGTATTCTGCACAGTGAGCCTTTTTAATCACTTTGTGGCTTTCCATAAAGAATTTTATGACCCTCTCATGTGGGTGACTAATTTCTCTGGGAGGTATATCAATTGGGCTTCGGGAAATTGATTTATAGAATCTACAGATTCTTTGAAGGTGTCTGATTCTTCCGCTGTCATTTTGTAGACTAGATTAAGGTGTTTCTTATTCTAAAAAACATTTAAAAAATTATGTTTTCTTTGCTGTAGTACATAAGAGTTTCTCATGATACGAAACCTGAACACCTAATGCAGTTGATAACTCGAGAATGGACGCTCGAATTGCCTAAACTGTTAATATCCATCCAAGGCGGCAAATCGAACTTCGAACTACCGCCCAAACTCAAAAAAGTACTCAGAAAGGGCCTTCTCAAAGCCGCCAGATCAACAGGAGCGTGGATATTCACTGGCGGTACCAATACAGGTCAGTACTCACAAGATTACGAGTATTAACTAGATTCGTAGATTTTTGTTAGTGGGTCGTAGAAAAAATATACTGTAGTCGACTCGAGCGGAGTATCCATATCGATGTTTTTCGTATTTTAGGTGTCACAAAACACGTGGGAGATGCATTATTGTTAGAAAGATCTCAAAGAACGGGTAGAGTAAATACTTTAGGAATAGCCCCGTGGGGCATAGTTGAAAATAATCAAGATCTCATTGGTCAACACACCGAAGTACCATATCATTCCATATCATCGCCAAGGTAAGATTTCATTTGTTTTAAAGTTTACTTTAAGGTTTGCTATTTAAATTTGTCTCCAAGAAATATATATTACTTTATAGGAAATAATAATCATTGTATAAATTGTTTGAGTGATGAACACACTACAAAAGATTGTTTATCAACAAAATCATCATATTTTATTACATTTTAATCAAAATAATATACAAAACTTTCATATAACAAACCACATGGTCAAAATCAAGCTAATACTTCACTAAATAAATATTTTAATTCTCATGAAAACACAACTCGGCTAACGACTCGTGAATATATGTCGCAACAAAAGTTGCCTCGCATCGAATAAACCTTTTGTTTCATTCGTAACAGCACAATTTTTTATAACCTCAAAAAAGATGAATCATTTTTATAGTTAGAGGTGTCTCATAGATACTGGGAGTTCAATCACGTTTATAACAAGACATTCTAGCAAATAATGTGATAATAATTTACAAATTTCTGGTATTTTGAATGATTGTAGAGAAGTTTACAAATCCATAAATGTTAATGTCAGGTCTGCTGATAACTCTGGGAACTATAGAGAATTTTATTTATATAGGATTATTTTTATTTGTTTTTAATTGCATTTTTAATAAATAACTAATGGTATTTGTAATAATTATATTTTTTAATAGTTTGGTGAAGTAGATAGAACTACACATTCTAGAATATCAAAAGAACTAATAGTCCAATCTGAATTTTCTTTAGCCTTATATTCCCGTTGGAATTCCGTCTGTACAGCCACTAAAACAAGTCTCATTGGACCAGTTTTGGCTTTAATCCATTTCAAAGCTAATACTCTCATAGCGATGGTACAATCTCTCTGCGATGCTTTATTCGATTTAAAACTCACAGTTATTGGTACTAGAATTTTGATATCTTCAGGTTTTAATTTTATAATAGCCTTTTGAGTTTTAGTCAACCTTGTTTTCATAACTTCTTTCAATTTTTGCCTAGCAGAAAGTGTCATTAGATCCTCCAATTCTTCAGGTTGATTATTATGAATGATCTCGGTTATTCTACATACGGCTTTCGATGTACCGTATATGAAAGCGCCTTCTGTAAATTCCGGATCCCACGTTTTTTGAAGATATTTCAATTGGAATTTGGTTTTCAACCATCGAAATACGTGCGGAATGTAAATTAAATCGGGAGTTTTCGGCGTTTTGCTGTAATATCTCACCATAGTTTGCGTTGTAAAAGCTGTGGGACGGTTAGTGAGTGTTCTGTTTAAAATATTACATGTTCTGTAGGTTAATCTTCTAGAACAGATGTTACATAGTATTCTTGATATCATTATTTGTGAATTTTGTTTCCTTTTAAGGAATGTAATGGAATTTCTCCATTAGTTTTGATGGTTGTATGCTGGAAATTTTGAGATTTTTTTATTTTTAAATGTGTATTGACATTTTGTAATTTTCTGATATAAAACTGACAGGTTTTAACGTGAAGTAATCAATCGACAAGTCAAAATCTATAAAGGGTGTTCATAAGATGATTTTGAAAGGGAAAATCCAGCCAAACATGAACGGGCTAATTTTTTTAGACCATTTTAGACCTTCTGAAACATATTTCTGAAAAATGCTTCGCGAAATTCTTTAAACTATGTTTTTTTTTTACCGTAACACTTCCAAACAAAAAAAAAATTTTTGCCGACTTAATTTCTCTACATCCAAGGTAATTTCCAAATCATTAGACTTTTTTTTTCAACCCGTATTTGTTCTGATTTCCCGGCAACACTGTACATTCTATAGGGTCTGAAGCCATTGCGGATTGCTATTTCATGCTCATTGAGTTTGAATAAAATTTTAAAATGTCCAATCGACTCATTGATTTAAGTTAGTTTCGTTTGTTATTTGTAGATCAAAAAATGCAGCCTTAAACAACCGACATGCCTATTTTCTATTGGTAGACAACGGAACGGTGGGGAAATATGGCGCAGAAGTGATTCTCAGGCGAAAATTAGAAAAGTACATATCCAAACAAAGGCTGTATCCATGTAAATATATATTTTTTGTTTTAAAATTTATCAATAATAAGCCATTGATTTTCTTTTAGTTACTCAGAGTCCTATACCGATAGTATGTTTAGTAATAGAAGGTGGTACCAACACCATAAGAGCGGTACTGGAATACGTTACTGACGAACCTCCAGTGCCGGTAGTTGTTTGTGATGGTTCGGGTAGAGCAGCAGATATTATAGCTTTTATGTGCAAGTAAGTAATACTTAAGAAGGCGTGTTCCGCGGTTATTTATGTAAATAATAATAATTTCCCCATAATTCACCCCCTTACAAATTCCGGGGCGACTTAAAGATGATTGATAGTGACATTTGACTTACAGCTAAGGAAAACCTGGAAAACACCACCCACATTGTCAAAACTGTAAAAAATAAAAAACATACAAAATTAAACAATTAATTGAGCAATTAAATAAATAAGCAAATAATAATTAATCAATTAATAAAACATTTTAACAATTAATTAAACAATTAAAAACAATTTAAAACAATTAAAAACCAATTAGAAACAATTTAAAACAATTAGAAACCAATTAGAAACAATTAGAAACAATTAGAAACAATTAGAAACAATTAGAAACAATTAGAAACAATTAGAAACAATTAGAAACAATTAGAAACAATTAGAAACAATTAGAAACAATTAGAAACAATTAGAAACAATTAGAAACAATTAGAAACAATTAGAAACAATTAGAAACAATTAGAAACAATTAGAAACAATTAGAAACAATTAGAAACAATTAGAAACAATTAGAAACAATTAGAAACAATTTGAAACAATTTGAAACAATTTGAAACAATTTGAAACAATTTGAAACAATTTGAAACAATTTGAAACAATTTGAAACAATTTGAAACAATTTGAAACAATTTGAAACAATTTGAAACAATTTGAAACAATTTGAAACAATTTGAAACAATTTGAAACAATTTGAAACAATTTGAAACAATTTGAAACAATTTGAAACAATTTGAAACAATTTGAAACAATTTGAAACAATTTGAAACAATTTGAAACAATTTGAAACAATTTGAAACAATTTGAAACAATTTGAAACAATTTGAAACAATTTGAAACAATTTGAAACAATTTGAAACAATTTGAAACAATTTGAAACAATTATAAACAATTATAAACAATTAGAAACAATTTGAAACAATTAAACTCAATTAAAAACAATTGAATAATTAAAAGATTTGATACATTCAAATTGGAAAATTTAAAAATTCCAAAACCCCAAAATTCAAAATTTTTAAAATCTAATTAAAAAATAAATTATGAAATTCGAATATTTCAAATTTTAAAAATTAATTAAAAAAGAAATTGGGAAATTAAAAAATTATACAATTTATTAAAAAAGAAATTGGAAAATTTAAAAATTATACTATTAATTAGAAAAGAAATTCAAACATTCATATTTTCATGAATAATTAAAAAATAAATTCAAAACATTACATAATTACACAATTAAATAAATAATTAAACAACTACGCTAGTAATTAAACAAATATTTAAACCATTAAGCAAGTAATTCATTTAATAATTAAACAATTAGATAATTAAATAAATAAACAATGAAATAATTAGACAATTAAATAATTAAACCATTAAGCAAATACTTAATTAAATAATAAGACAATTAAGTAATTAATTAAACAATTAAGCAATTAGATAATTAGACAAGTACATAATTAAATAATTAAACCATTAAGCAAGTAATCAAATAATTAAGCAATTAATTAAACCGTTAAGCAAGTAATTAAACAATTAGATAATTATCTAATTAGACAATTAAACAAATAATTAAGCAGTTAAGCAATTAAGTAAGTAGACAATTAAGATAACAAATAATTAAAAAATTAAACAATTAAAGAATCAATTAAGTAATTAATTAAACAATTAAACCATTATCAAGTAATTAATTAAACAATTAGATAATTGGACAATTAGATAAATAAATAATTAAACAATTAGACAATTAATTAATTAAACAATTGAAACAATTAAGCAATTAAACAATCAAATAATTGAATAAATAAATGAATAATTAATTGAATAATTGATTAATTGAATAATTGAATAATTGAATAATTGAATAATTGAATAATTGAATAATTGAATAATTGAATAATTGAATAATTGAATAATTGAATAATTGAATAATTGAATAATTGAATAATTGAATAATTGAATAATTGAATAATTGAATAATTGAATAATTGAATAATTGAATAATTGAATAATTGAATAATTGAATAATTGAATAATTGAATAATTGAATAATTGAATAATTGAATAATTGAATAATTGAATAATTGAATAATTGAATAATTGAATAATTGAATAATTGAATAATTGAATAATTGAATAATTGAATAATTGAATAATTGAATAATTGAATAATTGAATAATTGAATAATTGAATAATTGAATAATTGAATAATTGAATAATTGAATAATTGAATAATTGAATAATTGAATAATTGAATAATTGAATAATTGAATAATTGAATAATTGAATAATTGAATAATTGAATAATTGAATAATTGATTAATTGAATAATTGACTAATTGAATAATTCCAAAATTTGAATTTAAAAAACTCAAAATTTGAAATTTCAAAAATTTTAAAAATTTCCAAAATTTTTAAAATATTCAAAATTCCTAAAATTTGAAATTTAAAAATTCGAAAAGTAAAAATTTCAAAAATTTTAAAATTTTTTAAAAATTTATAAAATATCCAAAATTTGAAATTTAAAAATTCGAAAACTCAAAATTTGAAAATTTCAAAAATTTCAAAAATTTCAAAAATTTCAAAAATATCAAAAATTTCAAAAATTTCAAAAATTTCAAAAATTTCAAAAATTTCAAAAATTTTAAAAATTTCAAAAATTTCAAAAATTTCAAAAATTTCAAAAATTTCAAAAATTTCAAAAATTTCAAAAATTTCAAAAATTTCAAAAATTGCAAAAATTGCAAAAATTTCAAAAAATTCAAAAATTTAAGTTCTACTTTCGCTTAATTTACACCTATTTAACCACTATTACTATTTCAGATATGAATGTTCAGTACTCAAATCTATGAAAGAATATATAATTGCTACCATTCAAAGAGCGTTCGAAGTTGGTGCCGAATTAGCTGAAGGCCTATTTTTAGAATTGATGCACTGCGTAGAAAATAAACATTTGGTAAGTTCCAATATGATTATTTGATCATTTAAGTTCCAAATGGTAAATTTTTGGTTATATTTTATTATTCCCTCTGTCTTATTTGGCCTTTGAGGCTCAACTTGTCCGATTATCATACATAATTGAGATAAAACATGTGACGACTACACAAATTCCAAAATTCTAAAATTTTAATTTCTAAAATTACAAAATTAAAAAATTCCAAAAACCAAAAATTCAAAAAATTGCAAAATTTCAAAAAGTAAAATATTCAAAAAGTCAAAAATTCAAAAAATTACAAAATTTAAAAATTCCAAAAATACCCAAATTTCAAAAAGTCAAATATTCAGAAACAAAAATTTCAAAAAGTCAAATATTCAAAAACTCAAAAATTCAAAAAATTACAAAATTTAAAAAATACCAAAATTTCAACATTACAAAATTGCAAAATTCACAAAATTTAAAAAATTCCAAAATTCAAATATTCAAAAACTAAAAAATTCTAAAATTACAAAATTCAAAAATTCAAAAAATTAAAATATTCAAAAACTAAAAAATTCAAAAAATCAAAAATTCAAAAAACTCAAAAATTCAAAAATTGTTTTTTTAGATAACGGTATTTCGAATAGCAGACAAATACGACCAAAAACCCCAAGAACTGGACCAAATAATCTTAACGGCTTTATTCAAATCTCAACATCTCTCGCCGACCGAACAACTGAGTCTCGCGCTCACTTGGAATCGCGCCGACATAGCGCGATCCGAAATCTTCGTGTACGGCCAAGAATGGCCGCCGGGAGCGCTGGAAGACGCCATGATAAAAGCCTTGGAGCACGATCGTTGCGATTTCGTGAAATTATTGTTGGAAAACGGAGTGAGCATGAGGAAGTTTTTGACGATACCGAGATTGGAGAATCTTTATAATAGTAAACAAGGGCCTAGTAATACTTTGGGGTATATTCTCAGGGATGTTCGGCCTCATATACCGCCGGGGTATGTGTATACTCTGCACGATATTGGGCTAGTTATAAATAAATTGATGGGTGGTGCCTACAGGTGAGTAAATAAATTAATATTTTTAGTGTAAGATAAAATGAACAAATAATATTACTAAAAATTATCCATTTTTACTTTTTGTCAGTGTATAACGGTGAAATAGTCAAATTTTGATTGTATTTAAAAATTCAAATGTTCTAAAATTTTAATTCGCAAAATTACAAAATAGCAAAATTCAAAAAAATTCTAAAATTTCCAAAATTGCAAAATTCAAAAAAATTCTAAAATTTCCAAATGTCAAATATTCAAAAACTCAAATTCTAAAATTTTTATTTTCATAATTCCAAAGTTCAAAAAATTCCAAAAGTCAATTATTCAAAAACTCAAAAATTCCAAAAATCAAAAGTTCCAAAATTGCAAAATTCAAAAATTTAAAAAAACAAAAACAAAATTTTCAAAAGTCAAATATTCAAAAATTCCAAAATTTTAATTTTCAAAATTACAAAATTGCAAAATTCAAAAAATTCCAAAACTAAAAACTCAAAAATTTCAAATTTAAAAATTCAAGAAGTTCCAAAATGTCCAAAAGTCAAATATTCAAAAATTCCAAAATTTTCATGTCAAATATTAAAAAATTCAAAAAATTTCAAAATGTCAAATATTTCAAAATTTTAATTTCAAAATTTAAAAATTTCAGAATTTTAATTTCCAAAATTACAAAATTCAAAAATTTCAAAATTTTAATTTCCAAAAGTCAAATATTCAAAAATTTTAATTTCCAAAATTACAAAATTGTAAAATTCAAAAATTTTAATTTTCAAAATTACAAAATTCAAAATTTTCAAAAGTCAAATATTCAAAAATTCTAAAATTTTAATTTTCAAAATTACAAAATTCCAAAATTTTAATTTTCAAAATTACAAAATTGCAAAATTCCAAAATTTTAATTTTCAAAATTACAAAATTCAAAAATTCCAAAATTGCAAAAATTCCAAAATTTTCAAAAGACAAATATTCAAAAATTCCAAAATTTTAATTTTCAAAATTACAAAATTGCAAAATTCCAAAATTTTAATTTTCAAAATTACAAAATTGCAAAATTCAAAAAATTCCAAAACTAAAAACTCAAAAATTTCAAAATTCCAAAATTTTAATTTTCAAAATTACAAAATTGCAAAATTCCAAAATTTTGATTTTCAAAATTACAAAATTCAAAAATTCCAAAATTTTCAAAAATCAAATATTCAAAAATTCCAAAATTTTAATTTTCAAAATTACAAAATTGCAAAAATTCCAAAATTTTCAAAAGTCAAATATTCAAAAATTCCAAAATTTTAATTTTCAAAATTACAAAATTGCAAAATTCCAAAATTTTAATTTTCAAAATTACAAAATTGCAAAATTCAAAAAATTCCAAAACTAAAAACTCAAAAATTTCAAAATTCCAAAATTTAAAAATTCAAGAAGTTCCAAAATGTCCAAAAGTCAAAAATTCAAAAATTCCAAAATTTTCATGTCAAATATTAAAAAATTCAAAAAATTTCAAAATGTCAAATATTCCAAAATTTTAATTTCAAAATTCAAACATTTCAGAATTTTAATTTCCAAAATTACAAAATTCAAAAATTTCAAAATTTTAATTTTCAAAATTACAAAATTTCCAAAAGTTAAATATTCAAAAATTTTAATTTCCAAAATTACAAAATTGTAAAATTCAAAAAATTTCAAAATTTCCAAAAGTCAACTATTCAAAAATTCAAAAACAAAAAAATTAATTTAATTTAATAAAACGTAATAAAAAATATTAGAAAATTATTAAAAAATATTAAAAAAAAAAATAAAAAAATGGAACATTAAAAAAATAAAATAGATTAAGCTTAATAAAGATTAATAAAAATTAATAGAAATTTAATAAACATTAATAGAAATTTAATAAAAATTAATAAACATTTATAAAAACTAATCAAATTTATTAAAAATTGATAAAAAATTAATAAAATTTAATAGAAAATAATAAAAATCAATAAAAATTTATTAATATTAATAATAATAAAGATTAATAAAAATTAATAGAAATTTAATAAAAATTAATGAAAATTAATGAAAATTAATAAAAAATAATAAAATTTAATAGAAATTAATAAACATCAATAGAAATTAATAAAAATTAATAAAAATCAATAGGAATTAATAAATATTAATAACAATTAATAGAAATTTAATAAAAATCAATAGGAATTAATAAATATTAATAATAATTAATAGAAATTTAATAAAAATCAATAAGAATTAATAAATATTAATAACAATTAATAGAAATTTAATAAAAATCAATAGGAATTAATAAATATTAATAACAATTAATAGAAATTTAATAAAAATCAATAGGAATTAATAAATATTAATAATAATTAATAGAAATTTAATAAAAATCAATAGGAATTAATAAATATTAATAACAATTAATAGAAATTTAATAAAAATTAATAAAAATCTATACAAATTAGAATCTAATTAATACAAATTCGTATTACATTTTGTATAGATATTGAAAATTAAATAAATATACAGAAATTTAGAAAAAATTCATAGTTATATCGAACAGACGTAATAATTAATACACTTTTCATTGGCAGAGCTCTTTATACTAGAAGAAAATTCAGACCAATCTACGCCAAAATTATGAACAAAGGACACAGCATGGCCAACACGTCCGGACGAAATTTAGGAGCCATGGGACTCATACCCGGTTGTATACCGGGAGGCGCCAGTCCTTGTTTATTCGATTACCCGTTTAACGAACTACTTGTAAGTATGTCTTACGTACTAGATAAATAAATAGATTTTACCGAGAAAATGTTTCTTTAATTTATTAAAATGGTGTGTATTTTATTCTTGTATATGTTGTTTCTTGCAAAAAGAAGTAATTAATAATAAACAACGACTACATTAGGTATTTTTCTAGAATTACCTAGTATTTTTTTCCTAATACTTTTTTTCCTAATACTTTTTTCCTTATACTTTTTTCCTAATACTTTTTTGCTAATATTTTTCTTTCCTGATACTTTTTAGTTCCTAATATTTTTTTCCTAATACTTTTTTTCCCTAATATTTTTTTCTTAATACTTGTTTTTCTTAATACTAGTTTTTCTTAATACTTGTTTTTTCTAGTACTTTTTTTCTAATACTTTTTTCTAACACTTTTTTTCTAATACTTTTTAATTCCTAATATTTTTTTTTCTAATACTTTTTTTCTAATATTTTTTTCCTAATACCATTTAATATTTTTTTCTTAATACTTTTCCTAATATCTAAATTTCCTAATACTTTTTTTCCTAATACTTTTTCCTAATACTTTTTTTCCTAATAGTTTTTTTCCTAATAATTTTCTTATTCCTAATACTTTTTCTTTAAACGATTTTGATTTAATAATTTTAACCTCTATTGTAATGTAGATATGGGCGGTTCTTATGAAAAGACACAAAATGGCGTTACTAATGTGGCAACATGGAGAAGAGGCTTTAGCCAAAGCGTTGGTAGGTTGCAAGCTTTACAAAGCGATGGCCCACGAAGCCGCAGAAGATGACATGGAAACGGAAATTTACGAAGAACTGCGTGCTTATGGAAAAGAATTTGAAAATATTGGTAAATATTAATACTATTATTTTTTTATAAACTATTATAAAACTATTATAAAACTACTATAAAACTGTTTTAAAACTATTATAAAACTAATATAAAACTATTATAAAACTACTATAAAACTGTTTTAAAACTATTATAAAACTACTATAAAACTGTTTTAAAACTATTATAAAACTGTTTTAAAACTATTATAAAACTGTTTTAAAACTATTATAAAACTAATATAAAACTGTTTTAAAACTATTATAAAACTGTTTTAAAACTATTATAAAACTAATATAAAACTGTTTTAAAACTATTATAAAACTGTTATAAAACTGTTTTAAAACTATTATAAAACTATTATAAAACTATTATAAAACTGTTTTAAAACTATTATAAAACTAATATAAAACTGTTTTAAAACTATTATAAAACTATTATAAAACTGTTTTAAAACTATTATAAAACTAATATAAAACTGTTTTAAAACTATTATAAAACTGTTATAAAACTACTATAAAACTGTTTTAAAACTATTATAAAACTTTTAAAACTATTATAAAACTGTTTTAAAACGATTATAAAACATAAAACTTTTAAAACTATTATAAAACTAAACTAATATAAAACTATTATAAAACTGTTGTTAAACTCATAAAACTATTATAAAGCTGTTTCTTTTTTTTTTTTTTATATTTTTTTTGTTTTTTCTTTTTCGTTTTCCTTTTTTGTTTTTATGTTTTTCGTCTTTTTTTTTTAGTTTTTCATTGTTCTGTTTTTCTTTTTTCTTTTTTTCTTGTTTTTTTTTTGTTTTTTTCTTTTTTGTTTTTTTCTTTATTTTTGTTTCTTTTTTTTTTGTTTTTTCGTATTTTTTGTTTTTTCGTATTTTTTCTTTTTTTGTTTTCTCTTTCTATTTCCTTTTTTTTTTGTTACTTTTTTTTTGTTACTTTTTTTTTGTATTTCTTTTTTTTGTATTTTTTTTGTTTTTTTTTTCTTTTTTGTTTTTTTTTTTTTTTTCTTTTTTTTGTTTTTTTTTTTGTTTTTTTTTTCTTCTTTGTTGTTTTTCTTTTTTTTTCGTTTTTTTTTTTTCTTTTTTGTTTTTTATTTGTTTTTTTAGTGTTTTTTTGTTTTCCTTTTTACTTTTTGGTTTTTCTTTTTTCTTTCTTTTTTGTTTGTTTTTTTGTTTGTTCTTTCTTGTTTTTTTTTGTTTTTTCTTTCTTGTTTTTTTTTTGTTTTACTATTTTTTATTCTTTTTTGTTTTTTATTTTTCTTTTTTTTTTTTTATTTTTTTTTTTTGTTTTTTCTTTTTCTTTTTTTTTGTTTTTTTGTTTTTTTTGTTTTTTTTTTGTTTTTTTCTTTATTTTTTTTTTCTTTTTTTTGTTTGTTTTCTTTTGTTTTTTCGTAATTTTTTCTTTATTTTTTGGTTTTTCTTTTTTTGTTTTCTCTTTCTATTTTCTTTTTTTTTGTTACTTTTTTTTTTGGTTTTTCTTTTTTGATATTTCGTTTTTTTTCTTCATTTTTTTTGTTTTTTTTTTTTTTTTTTTTTTTTTTCTTTATATTTTGGTTTTCCTTTTTCATTTTGTTATTTCTTGTTTTGTTTTTTGTTTTTATTTTGTTTTTTTTAGTTTTTTCTTTTTTAAATTTCTTTTTTTGTTTTTGTTCTTTATTTTTTTTGTTTTTTATTTTTCTTTCTTTTTTATATTTTCCTTTTCTATTCCTTTTACTTTTTTCTTTTTTTCTTCTTATTGTATTTTAGCTATGTAATTATTAAACATTAATTAACTTTCAGCCTTGGAAGTATTAGACTACTGCTATCGACAAGACGACGACCAAACTCAACAATTGCTCACTTGCGAACTACAAAATTGGTCGGGACACACTTGCCTGAGTTTAGCCGTAACCGCCAATCATAGGGCACTCTTGGCTCATCCTTGTTCTCAAATTATCCTCGCTGATCTCTGGATGGGAGGATTACGCACAAGAAAAAATACAAACATAAAGGTAGGATTTTTTTATAGATTCATACACTTGGCGTTACCGTGCAACACTTGGTTGTCCCTTTTACTCGTACGGTTTTCGATAGGAAATTAAAATGAAAATTAACTAATTTTCTCTAATTACCAACATAATCGTTTGCAGGTAATCCTCGGCCTAATATGCATGCCTTACATTTTCAAACTGGAATTTAAATCGAAAGAAGAATTACAATTGATGCCGCAAACGACTGAAGAACACATGGAACTGGAAAACGAAGACGACGATAAATCTGATTCGGATAAAAATCAAGATGGAGATGTAAGTAAAACTATTTAACAAATTTTTTAAGCTAAATATTTAATATTTCAAAATGATAAAAAGATATTCTTTGATATATGTATCAAATTTTATTATCTAGTTATTTTTGTAGACTAAGGTGGTTCGTAAACTTTACATTGAACTGTATAATCCGAAAGTAAGCATAATATAAATATGATCGCATCTATTTAGGCACTTTAATATGTACACGTACTCTCCTAGATAGCACGCACTTTATGGAGTCGAAACACCTGTAATAATGTCCGTTTATTGTGAAAGAAGAGGGGAATTTAAAATATTTAAAAAATAAAAAATATAAAAAATATAAACAATATAAAAAATATAAACATTATAAACAATATAAACAATATAAACAATATAAACAATATAAACAATATAAACAATATAAACAATATAAACAATATAAACAATATAAACAATATAAACAATATAAACAATATAAACAATATAAACAATATAAACAATATAAACAATATAAACAATATAAACAATATAAACAATATAAACAATATAAACAATATAAACAATATAAACAATATAAACAATATAAACAATATAAACAATATAAACAATATAAACAATATAAACAATATAAACAATATAAACAATATAAACAATATAAACAATATAAACAATATAAACAATATAAACAATATAAACAATATAAACAATATAAACAATATAAACAATATAAACAATATAAGCAATATAAACAATATAAACTAAACACTATAAACAATATAAAAAATATAAAAAATTTCAAAATTCAAAAACTCAAAAACTTAAATATTAAAAAATTCAAAAACTCAATTTAAAAAAATTAAAAAAAATTGAAATATTCAAAAATTAAAATATTTAAAAATTTTAAATACTCAATTTCAAAAATACGAAAAATTTAAAAAAATCACAAAATTATTTAAAAAATTAAAAAAAAAACAAATTCCAAAATGGAAATATTCAAAAAATCAAAAAATTCAAAAAACAAAATTTAAAAAAATAAAAAAAACTAAAATTAAAATATTGAAAAACTCAAAAATTTTAAAAAATTTAAAAGTACAAATTCAAAAAATTTAAAACATCACAAAATTATCTAAAAAATTCAAAAAAACTAAAATTCCAAAATGGAAATATTCATAAAATTTAAAAAATTAAAAAAATTTAAAAAATACCAAAATTCAAAAACTTAAAAATTTAAATATTAAAAACTCAATTTAAAAAATTCAAAAAATTAAAAAATCACAAAATTATCTAAAAAATTAAAAAAACCTAAAATTCCAAAATCAAAAAATTTAAAAAATTTAAAAAATTCAAAAAATTTAAAAATTTTAAAAATTAAAAAAACTAAAATTCCAAAATTGAAATATTCAAAAATTAAAATATTGAAAAATTAAAATATTGAAAAATTAAAAAAATTTGAAAAAATTTGAAAAAATTTGAAAAAATTTGAAAAAATTTGAAAAATTTTGAAAAAATTTGAAAAAATTTAAAAATACCAAAATTCAAAAATTTAAAAAATCACAAAATTATTTTAAAAAATCAAAAAATTTAAAAAATAAAAAAAAACTAAAATTCCAAAATTGAAATATTCAAAAATTCAAAAACTTTAAAAATTAAAATATCGAAAACTCAAAAAATTAAAAAAATTGATATAACTTTGATAAAACTTATAAAAATATGATAAAGCTATGATAAAACTTATAAACCTATGATAAAATTTATAAAATCATGATGAAATTTATAAAACTATGATAAAACTTATAAAAATATGATAAAGGTATGATAAAACTTATAAACCTATGATAAAATTTATAAAACTTTGATAAAACTTATAAACATATGATAAAATTTATAAAAATATGATAAAATTTATAAAACTATGATAAAACTTATAAAAATATGATAAAGGTATGATAAAATTTATAATAAAATTTATAGAATCATGATAAAATTTATAAAACTTTGATAAAACCTATAAAAATATGATAAAACTTATAAACATATGATAAAATTTATAAAAATATGATAAAATTTATAAAACTTTGATAAAACTTATAAAAATATGAAAAAGCTTATAAAAATATGAAAAAGCTTATAAATCTATAATAAAATTTTTAAAACTATGATAAAATTTATAAAACTATGATAAAACTTATAAAAATATGATAAAGGTATGATAAAACTTATAAACCTATGATAAAATTTATAAAACTTTGATAAAACTTATAAACATATGATAAAATTTATAAAAATATGATAAAATTTATAAAACTATGATAAAACTTATAAAAATATGATAAAGGTATGATAAAATTTATAATAAAATTTATAGAATCATGATAAAATTTATAAAACTTTGATAAAACCTATAAAAATATGATAAAACTTATAAACATATGATAAAATTTATAAAAATATGATAAAATTTATAAAACTTTGATAAAACTTATAAAAATATGAAAAAGCTTATAAAAATATGAAAAAGCTTATAAATCTATAATAAAATTTTTAAAACTATGATAAAATTTATAAAACTATGATAAAACTTATAAAAATATGATAAAGGTATGATAAAATTTATAAACCTATGCTAAAATTTATAAAACTATGATAAAATTTATAAAAATATGATAAAATTTATAAAACTTTGATAAAACTTATAAAAATATGAAAAAGCTTATAAATCTATAATAAAATTTATATAACTGTGATAAAACTTTTATAAAACTCATAAAAAAAATTTAAAACTCTTATAAAACTATTATAAAGCATTTGTAAAATTATAAATCTATTATAAATCTGTATAAAACTTTTTGCACTTTCTACATTACCTACTGCGCGGGTATTATCCCTAACATCCAAGGGCGTCCGGAGGGAGAGACTAGAAGGGGGATTGTCTCCCTGACTTTTTATTTCGTTTATTTATTATTATTTTTTATACATATATAATTCAGTTGTTGACAAACTGAAATATTTTTTACACGATCTCCCAGACTTTTTTTCCTGCGGACGCCCATGCTAATATCCCGTATAGCTCACAAGCATGTTAAATAAATAAAATGTAATACGTACTTAAGAAATATTTTTTAATTTTTAAATCTCCATGCATTAAATTGTTTTTCTTTTATTTAATAATAAAAAAAACCATAGGCGTAGCTTGACAAAATGTACATAATATCGCTTATTTTTATTCTGCTAATTCTATTCGCTCCCTTTTTTACCCCCAACACACATCGCTAACCAGTAATTTGTTATTATTTTAGAAGCGTACTAGAAGTTTGAGTATTCGGACCAAGTCGCCAAATCCACAGGGTGTTAAGGTAGCAAATCCTTATCCAAAAATGTCTTCTTAAATGTTGTCCGATGTCTTCTACAATTGTACAAAATTTTCCCTTGGCTTGGCTTTTTTAACATTACAAGACATTCTATCAGATTTTCGGTTAGATAATTGATTTAAAAAAAAAAAATATAAAAAAAAAATTATAAAAAAAAAATATTTATAAAAAAAAATTAAAAAATAAATTTATAAAAAAAAAAATTTATAAAAAAAAATTACAAAAAAAAATTTATAAAAAAAAAATTACAAAAAATTTATAAAAAAAAATTTATTAAAAAAAATTTAAAAAAAAAAAATAAAAAAAAATTTATAAAAAAAAAAAATTTTTAAAAAAATAAATTTATAAAAAAAAAATTATAAAAAAAAATTTATAAAAAAAAATAAATTTATAAAAAAAAATTATAAAAAAAATTTTTAAAAAAAAAATTTATATAAAAAAATAAATTTATAAAAAAAAATTTATAAAAAAAATTTATAAAAAAAAAATTATAAAAAAAAAAATTATAAAAAAAATTTATAAAAAAAAATTATAAAAATTAAATTTATAAAAAAAATTTATAAAAAAAAATTAAAAAAATTAATTTATAAAAAAAAATTAAAAAATTATTTTTTTATGTATCCAACTTTTAAACTTTAAAGTTGGATCTATAAAAAAATAATTTTTTAATTTTTTTTTATAAATTTATTTTTTTAATTTTTTTTTATAATTTTTTTTTATAATTTTTTTTTTTAATTTTTTTTTATAATTTTTTTTTTATAAATTTATTTTTTTTTATAATTTTTTTTTATAATTTTTTTTTTATAAATTTTTTTATAAATTTTTTTTATAAATTTTTTTTGTAAATTTATTTTTTTTATAATTTTTTTTTTATAATTTTTTTTTTATAAATTTTTTTTATAAATTTTTTTTTGAAACTTTAAAGTTGGATCTATAAAAAAATAATTTTTTCATTTTTTTTTTTATAAATTTTTTTTTGAAACTTTAAAGCTGGATCTATAAAAAAATAATTTTTTAATTTTTTTTTTATAATTTTTTTTTTTATTTTTTTTTTATAAATTTATTTTTTTTTATAAATTTATTTTTTTTTTTAATTTTTTTTTTATAAATTTTTTTTTAATAAATTTTTTTTTATAAATTTTTTTTTTATAAATTTTTTTTTATTTTTTTTACAATTTTTTTTTTATAATTTTTTTTTATGTTATAAATTTTTTTTTTAATCAATTAATTTAAATTTTGACGTATCAAAAGTTGAGAATCTCACTACTATTTGTAATTATCATTGATATGACTCCAGAAATGGTCAAAACGTTTCGGAACAACTGTTACTTCTTAATCTGATACTGTCTGTAATAATTGTCTCTTCTCTTAGCTTTTTCCCAGCTTTTAAGTGTATCTCCAACCGTTTCTTCTCTTCTGTCTCAATTGCAAAACGTGTTTTTACAGTTTCTACGTCACAATTCTCGTTTGACGTTTTATTTGCAGGCACTTCTGACCGAAAACTTTATTACCAGAGACACTATCGTTCACGAAAACGGAAAAATCCTTCCGGAATTCGAGGATCCTAAGTATAAACCACAATTCAGCAAAGGGCGAGAATTGAAAATGAAAAAGAAGTTGTACGAGTTTTATACGGCGCCTATTACGAAATTTTGGTCGAATTCGGTGAGTAAATTAATGTTTTTTATGTTGTTAAATGATCTTTTTCTGTTTTTTTTACAAATTATGAAAATTTTCAAAAAAAAAAATTCTCAAAATTGTGAAATTACTATTTAAAATACTCTTTGATTAATAAAAACTCAAAAATGTACTTGCGCCATCTCTTTTTCTCGACAAACTCTTTTTTACAGCCGAAATTCTTGATATAAATTTGAAAATTGGCTGCAGTACATCCCCCCCTTACTTATGAAACTTGTTTTCCAAACTGATACACCCAATGTTTTACTAATTAATATTTAATTAAAATAACAACTTGGCTCACAGAATTTTTTTTAAATGTTTATCTATAATGAAATTACCATTAAATACTCACTATTCCCCACTATTTTTCCAAAAAAAATCACCCTACGATTGCCCTGAAATTTCCCATTTTTTAATTTCCCACTATTTTCCAAAATATCCCTACAATTTTCTAAAATTCTCCCGTTTTTTAAATTCTACGAAATTTTTCCAAAATTCCCACGATTCCCACAATTTTTTTTTAATCCTTAAAATTTTCCCATAATTCCACACTATTTTTTCAAAATCCCACATAATTTCACAATTTTTCCTCTTTTCCCCTTAATTCCCCACTATTTTTTCAAAAATTCCCCTTCAATTCCTCACCATTTTACTGAAATCACTCATTTTAATTCCCCACTATTTTCCAAATGTTTTTAAAATTCCCCAGTTTTTTAATTCCTCGCTATTTTTCCAGAATCCCCACACTTCCCCCAATTCTTTTTAAATTTCCCCCACTCCCCACTCTTTCCAAAATCCACGGTTTTTTAATCCCCCAGAATTCCCCACTATGTTTCCGAAATCCTCACAATTTCACCATTTTTCTTTTCCCCACAATTCCTTACTATTTTTCCAAAATTCCCCCTACAATTCATCATTATTTTTTCAAAATCTTTCTACAATTCCCCACTTTTTCTGAAATATCCCATTTTTTAATGCCCCCACCATTTATCAAAATATTCCTACAATTTTTCTAAAATTCCCCCAGTGTTTTAATTTCCCGCTATTTTTCCAGAATCCCCACACTTCCCCCAATTCTTTTTAAATCCTCAAAATTTCCCTCCCGCCCCACTCTTTCCAAAATCCACGGTTTTTTAATCCCCAAGTTTCCCATTTCCCCCAGAATTCCCCACTATTTTTCCAAAATCCTCACAATTTCATCATTTTTCTTCTTTTCCCCACAATTCCTTACTATTTTTGGTAAGTTTCCCTTACAATTCAGCACTATTTTTCCAAAATTTTCCTACAATTCTCCACTATTTTTCTAAAATCTCCTATTTTGCAAAATATTTCTGCAATTTTTCTGAAATTCCCCCGTTTTTAATTATTTACTATTTTCCAAAATGTCCCTACAATTTTTATGAAATTCTCCCTTTTTTAATTCCCTGCTATTTTTCAAACTCCCCACAATTCCACCATTCTTTCTTTTCCCCACAATTCCCTACGATTTTTCCTATACCCCCACAATTTCTCAATTTTTCCTCTTTTCCCAACAATTTCCTATTATTTTTCCAAAGTCACCTTACAATTCCCCACTATATTTCCAAAATCCTCACTACAATTCCCAATACTTTTCTGAAATCTCCTATTTTTTAATTCCCCCACTATTTTCCAAAATACCCCTACAATTTTTCTGAAATTTCCTGCTATTTTTTCCAAAATCCCCAAATTTTCATTAAAATCCTCAAATTTTTCCCAATTTCCCCCATAATTCCCCACTATTTTTTTTAAATCTTTAATTTTTTTAATTCCTTACAAGTTCCCAATTTCTCACAGAATTACCCACTAGTTTTCCAAAACCCCCCACAATTCCACTATTTTTCCATTTTCACCACAATTCCCCACTATTTTTCCAAAAAATTCCCCTATAATTTCCCACTATTTAAAAAAACCTACTGTGTTGAAATATCCCATTTTTTAATTTCCCATTATTTTTCAAAATATTTCTACAATTTTTTTAAAATGTTCATCTATATTGAAATTACCATTAAATACTCTTTGATTAACCAAAATGTAACTATGCCACCTCTTTTCCTCGGAAAATCCATTTTTGCTGCTGAAATTCTCGATAAAAATAAATTGAAAATTTGCTGCATTACATCCCCCCCATTCGGACAAATTATATCACGGCAAATTCATTTTTGTATTTTATTTTAGATTGCTTACATCACCTTTTTGGTACTATTCAGTTACACGATTCTAGTACGAATGGATACCTATCCGATTTGGCAGGAATATTTCTCTATAGCGTTCATCCTATCTTTGGGCTGCGAGAAAATGCGCGAATTGATCTCGTCCGAACCCGTAGGCCTTTCGCAAAAACTCGCCGTTTGGTCGTGGAACATGTGGAATCCCTGCGATATGGCCGCCGTACTGATGTTCTCCATCGGAATGATTCTGCGCTTTCAAACCGACACTTTTAAGATCGGACGAGTAACTTATTGCACTAATTGCATCTACTGGTACTTGAGAATATTGAATATTCTTAGCGTCAACAAATATCTGGGTAAGGTACAATTTAATATGATAATTAACTGATAATAATTGATATTAATTGATATTCATATTAATTGATATTGATATTAATTCATATTAATTGATATTAAATGATATTAATTGATATTAATTGATATTAATTGATATTAATTGATATTAATTGATATTAATTGATATTAATTGATATTAATTGATATTAATTGATATTAATTGATATTAATTGATATTAATTGATATTAATTGATATCAATTGATATTAATTCATATTAATTGATATTAAATGATATTAGTTGATATTAATTCATATTAATTGATATTAAATGATATTAGTTGATATTAATTCATATTAATTGATATTAGTTGATATTAATTGATATGAGTTGATATTAATTGATATTAGTTGATATTCATATTAATTAATATTAATTGATAATAATATTTGTTTTTATTTGATACTAATTGATAATAAATGATAATAATTATTAATAATTATTAAAACTAATTAACAATGATTAATATTCATTAATAATAATTATTAATAATTAATAATAATGATTGATTAATTATGATTAATATTAATAGTGATTAGTAATAATTTGTAATGATTAATAATCATTAAAAATAATTAATAATAATGGTGAAATTGTAGGGTATGTTGGAAAATTCGTGGGGAAATGGATAACTTGTGGGGAATAAAAAAATTGGTGATTTCGGAAGAATAGTGTGGAATTGTGGGAAAATTTTAACAACATTTTAACAAAAATGCGAGGAATTGTGGGGATTTTGGAAATTTGGCGAGGAATTTAAAAAAACGGGGGAATTTCAGAAAAATTGTAGGGATATTTTGGAAAATATGGGAAATTAAAAATTGGAAAATTTTAGAACAATGGTGGGGAATTGTAGGGGGATTTTTTTGTAAAAATAGTGAAGAATTGTAGAGGAACTTCAGAAAAATAGTGAAGAATTGAAAGAGAACTTTGGAAAAATAGTAAGGAATTGTGGTGAAAATGGAAAAATGTTGAATTGTGGGGGATTGTGGAAAAATAGTGAGGAATTGTTGGAGAATTTTGGGGAAAATAGTGGGGAATTGTAGACGAACTTTAAAAAACTTAGAGAATTGTAGGGAAAAGAGAAAAAATGGTGAAATTGTAGGGATTTTGTAAAAATAGCGGAGAATTGTAGGGGGATTTTGAAAAAATAATAGGGAATTGTGGGTAATTCTGTGAGAAATTGGTAATTTGTAGGGAATTAAAAAAATTTGTTATTTTGGAAAAATAGTAGGGAATTGTAGGAGAACTTTGGAAAAATTGTGGGGAAAAGATGAAAATAGTAAAATTGTGAGGATTTCGGAAAAATAGTGGGGAGTTCTGGGTAAAAGGGGACACTTGGGGACTTTAAAAAAAATTTTGAGGATTTAAGAATTGAGGTAATTGTGGGGATTTTGGAAAAATAGCGGGGCAATAAAAATCGACGGAGTTTCAGAAAAATTGTAGGGATATTTTGGAAAATGGTAGGGCATTAAAGAATGGGAGATTTCAAAAAAGTGGGGAATTGTAGGGGGATTTAAAAAAAATAGTGGTGAATTATTGTAGGCGAAAATTCGGAAAAATAGTAAGGAATTGTGGGGAAAAGAGGAAAAATGGTGAAATTAAGGGCAATATTGGAAAAATAGAAAGGGAAATTGTAGGAAATTAAAAAATTATTGATTTTTGAAAAAGATTGGGGAATTGTGGGAAATTTTTGAGGATTAAAAAAATTAGGGGAATGGTGGGGGATTTTAGAAAAATAGCGGGAAATTTCAAAAAAATTGTAGGGATATTTAGGAAAATAGTGGAGTATTAAAAAATTGGAAGTTTCAGAAAAATAGTGGGGAATTGTAGGGGGAATTTGGAAAAATAGTGGGAAATTGTAAGGGAACTTAAAAAAAAGTATGGAATTGTGGGAAAAAGATGAAAAAAAAAATGATGGAATTGGAGGGATTTTGGAAAAATAGTGCTGAATTGTAGGGGAACTTTAGAAAAATAATATGGAATTGTGGGGAATGGATAAAAATGGTGAAATTGTGAGGATTTCGGAAAAATAGTGGACATCTTGGGGGAAAGGGGATACTTGGGCATTAAAAAATTGGAGATTTTGGAAATAGAACGGGGAAAATTTTAGGGATTTAAAAAAAATTGGGGGAATTGTGGGGATTATTAGAAAAATAGTGGTGCATCAAAAATCGGCGGAGTTTTAGAAACGTTGGGATATTTAGGAAAATGGTGGGGTATTAAAAGATGGGGAATTGTAGGGAGATTTTAAAAAAATAGTGGTGAAATGTAGGGGAACTTTGGAAAAATAGTAAGGAATTGTGGGGGAAAGAGGAAAAAAGGTAAAATTATGGACTATATTGAAAAAATAAGAGGGGGAATTCTGGAGGAACTTGTAGGGAATTAAAAAAATATTGATTTTGCAAAGAAAGTGGGGAATCGTATGAAATTTTTGAGGATTAAAAAATGGGGGAATTGTGGGGATTCTGAAAAAATAGCGGGGAATTAAAAAAACTAGCGAAATTTTAGAAAAAATGTAGGGAGATTTCAGAAAAATGGTGGGGAATCGTAGGGAAATTATTAAAAAAATAATATTAAGGAATTGTGGGGAAAAGAGAAAAAATTGTGAAATTGTGGGAGATTTTGGAAAAATAGTGGGGAATTCTGGGTAAAGGGAGAACTTGTATGGAATTTAAAAATAGAGAAATTTTAGAACGATTTTGGGTAAATAGTGAGAAATAATTGATAATATTTCATAATAATTGATAGATAATATTTGTTATTATTTGATACTAATTGATAATATATGAAAATAATTAATATTAATAATTATTTTGACTAATTTATAATAATTAATAATCATTGTTAATGTTTATCAATAATAATAAATGATTAATAATTAATAATAATTTAATTAATACTTAATAATATTATTTAATGATAATTAATAAAAATTAAAAATAATTAATAATGGATGATTAATATTGATTTGTAATGAATAATAATAAATAATAATGATTAATAACGATTAATAATGATTAATAATGATTAATAAAGATTAATAACTAATAATAGCGATTAATTACGATTCATAATGATTAATTATGAATATTTACGATTAATGGCGATTAATAACGAATAATAACAATTAATAACGATTAATAACTACTAATAACGATTAATAACGATTAATAATCATTAATTATGAATATTTACGATTAATGGCGATTAATAACGATTAATAACTACTAATAATGATTAATAACCATTAATAACGATTAATAATGATTAATAACTATTAATAACGATTAATAATGATTAATAACGATTAATAATCATTAATAATGATTAATAATGTTTTATAATGATTAATAACGATTAATAATCATTAATAATGATTAATAACTATTAATAATGATTAATAACAATTAATAATCATTAATAATGATTAATAACAATTAATAATCATTAATAATGATTAATAATGTTTTATAATGATTAATAAAGATTAATAACTAATAATAGCGATTAATTACGATTCATAATGATTAATTATGAATATTTACGATTAATGGCGATTAATAACGATTAATAATTAATAATAACAATTAATAACTAATAATAACGATTAATTACGATTATTAATGATGAATAATTAATAATAAACGATTAATAACAACTAATAACGAATAATAACGATTAATAACGAACTATAACGATTAATAACGATTAACAACGACTAATAACGATTAATAATGAAGAAACTAACCTGCGTATATATTCTTTTAGGTCCTTTAGTAACCATGATGGGTAAAATGGTTAAAAAACATGATCTATTTCATCGTTCTATTACTAATAATTCTCATGAGCTTCGGAGTTTCGAGACAAGCCATTTTAAAACCGGATCAAGATCCTACGTGGATGATAGCTAGAGATGTGAGTAGGTTTTCAATTATTCCTCAAAGAAACTCAAATTCAATCGTTTTTTTTTTTCTCAGGTATTCTTCGAACCGTATTTCATGTTGTACGGTGAAGTATTCGCCGGCGAGATAGATCCGCCGTGCGGAGGAGTGGACGAAGAGGTATGCGAGACCGGACGGTGGATTTCGCCTGTTATTATGTCTATTTATCTATTGGTTGCGAATATTTTACTGATTAATCTACTGATCGCTGTATTTAATAATATTTTTAACGAAGTCAACGCCATAGCGCATCAAGTGTGGATGTTTCAAAGATTTACGGTCGTAATGGAGTACGAGCAGAAACCTTTATTACCACCTCCTTTCATATTTTTCTCTCATATTTATCTACTATTCAAGTACACCAGAAGGAAAATGGAAGGCATCGAAGAAAGCTACGATAATGGATTAAAATTGTTCCTGGATAAAGACGAAATGGAACGATTATACGACTTCGAAGAAGACTGCGTCGAAGGTTATTTCGCCGAGCAGGAAAAATAAACTACAACAATCTACAGAGGAGAGAATAAAAATCACCACAGAACGAATAGAACACTTAACGCAGAAAGTGGAGGATATAGTTTCGAAGGAAAACCTCCAAACTACCGTTCTGCAAAATTTGGACGTCCGCACGCGACGCTACACGGAGCAACTCGAAGAATTGGTCACCGATATCGAAGTTTTGAGGCGGTTGATGGTGCAAACGCAGCCGTTCGCGGCGGACAACGTGTTAACGACGCAACAGCAGGGGATGCGCGAGAGGACGATTAGCGAGCTGAGCGAGTTGTCCGAGGAGAATACGATCGTGGGACAGCTGATGCCTAGTCAGCCGGCTAGGAAGAAGACGATAGTGAGATCTTTGACTGAAGTTCGACCGGACGCTTATATATTTGATAATGGACAGCATATCGAGTATAGATATGCGGATGATGATGACGATAATGAGCAGATGGATAATATTTCTATGGCGGGTAAGAATAAATGGGGGATTTTGGAAAAATAGTGGGGAATTCTAAAGGAAATGTGAAACTTGTGGGAAATTAAAATTTGAGGATTTTGGTAAAAGAATTTTAGGAAAAAGGGGAAATGTTAAGGAATTATAAAAATTTGGGGGAATTTTAGGGAACTAAAAAATTAGGAATTTTGGAAAAACGATGAAGAATTGTAGAGAAAGGGAGAAAATTTTGAGGATTAAAATAAAATTCGGGGAATTGTGGAGGTTTTTAGAAAAATGGTAGGGAATTTTAGGGGAACTTAGGAAAAATAGTGAGGATTTGTAGAGGAACTTTGGAAAAATAGTAGAAAATTGTAGAATTGTGGGGGATTTTGGAAAAACTAGTGAGGAATTGTGTGGAATTAAAAACTGATGATATAGTGTAGAATTGTAGGGAAAGGGGGAAAATTTTAAGGATTTTAAAAAAAATTGTAGAATTGTGGGGAATTTTGAAAAAATAGTGGGGGAATTGTAGGGGAATTTTAAAAAATAGTAGGGAATTGTGGAGAAAAGGGAAAAACAGAAAAAGTGGGAAATTTTAGAAAAATAGTATGCAATTGTGAGGAGACTTTAAAAAAAAATTGTAGGGATGTTTAGGAAAATAATGGGGAATTCAAAAATTATAAGTTTCAGAAATATAGTAGAGAATTATATGATGGTGGGTGAGGTTTTATGATGGTGGGTGAGGTTTTCCGGGTTTTCCTCACCTGTAAGTCAAATGGCACCATCAATCATCTTTAAGTCGCCCCGGAGCGCCACGGCAAATAATAATAATAGCCGTCCCTTTCCCCGGACAAGCTCAGCTTCTGGGGTTAAAATTCACTCGTAAGGGGGTGAATTAGGGAGAGTATTATTATTATTATTATTTCGGAAAAATAGTGAGGAATTGTAGAGGAACTTTGGAAAAATAGTAGAAAATTGTGGAGACAAGAGAAAAAATTGTGGAATTGTGGGGGATTTTGGAAAAACTAGTGAGAAATTGTGTGGAATTAAAAACTGATGATTTTAGAAGTATAGTGGAGAATTGTAGGGAAAGGGAGAAAATTTTAAGAATTTAAAACAAAAATTGTAGAATTGTGGGGAATTTGGAAAAAATAGTGGGGAATTTTTAAAAAATAGTAGGGAATTGTGAAGAAAAGGGAAAAACAGAAAAAGTGGGAAATTTTAGAAAAATATTATGCAATTGTGAGGAGACTAAAAAAAATTGTAGGGATGTTTAGGAAAATAATGGGGAATTCAAAAATTATAAGTTTCAGAATTATAGGGGGATTTCGGAAAATAGTGAGGAATTGTAGAGGAACTTTGGAAAAATAGTAAAAAATTGTGGAGAAAAGAGAAAAAATTGTGAAATTGTGGGGGATTTTGGAAAAACTAGTGAGGAATTGTGTGGAATTAAAAACTGATGATTTTAGAAGTATAGTGGAGAATTGTAGGGAAAGGGGGAAAATTTTAAGGATTTAAAAAAAAAATTGTAGAATTGTGGGGAATTATAGGGGAAATGTGAAACTTGTGGGGAATTTAAAATTTGAGGATTTTGGTAAAAAGAATTTTAGGAAAAAGGGAAAATGTTTTGGGGAAATTGTGGGGGATTTTGGAAACTAGTGGGAAATTCTGGGGAACTAAAAAATTAGGGATTTTGAAACAATGATGGAGAATTGTTGAGAAATGAGGAAATTTTGAGGATTTAAAAAAAAAATTTGGGGAATTGTGAAGGTTTTTAGAAAAATTGTAGGGAATTGTAGGGGAACTTAGGAAAAATAGTGAGGATTTGTAGAGGAACTTTGGAAAAATAGTAGAAAATTGTGGAGAAAAGAGAAAAAATTGTGAAATTGTGGGGGATTTTGGAAAAACTAGTGAGGAATTGTGTGGAATTAAAAACTGATGATTTTAGAAGTATAGTGGAGAATTGTAGGGAAAGGGGGAAAATTTTAAGGATTTTAAAAAAAATTGTAGAATTGTGGGGAATTTTGGAAAAATAGTGGGGAATTATAGGGGAAATGTGAAACTTGTGGGGAATTTAAAATTTGAGGATTTTGGTGAAAGAATTTTAGGAAAAAGGGGAAATGTTTTGGGGATTTTGGAAACTAATGGGAAATTCTGAGGAACTAAAAAAATTAGGGATTTTGAAATAATGATGGAGAATTGTAGAGAAAGGGAGAAAATTTTGAGGATTTAAAAAAAAAATTGGGGAATTGTGATGGTTTTTAGAAAAATGGTAAGGAATTGTAGGGGAACTTAGGAAAAATAGTAGAAAATTGTGGAATTTTGAAAAAACAGTAAGAAATTGTAGGGAAATTTTGGAAAAATAGTGGGGTATCGTAGATGAACTTTGAAAAAATGGAATTTTGAAGAAAAGATGAAAACTGGTAAAATTATGGGGAATTTGAAAAAATAGTAGGAGGTTTTTAAGAAATAGTGGGGAATTGTAGGATAATTTAAAAAAAAATGGTGAAGAATTGTAGGGAAAAGGGAAAAATAGGAGATTTTGGAAAAATAGTATGCAGTTGCAGGGAATTTAAAAAAAAAACGGAAATTTTAGAAAAATTGTGAGGATTTTTAGGGAAAATAGTGAGGAATTAAAAAATGAAAGTTTCAGAAATATAGTGGAGAATTGTAGGGGGATTTTAGAAAAATAGTTGGGGAATTGTAAGGGAACTTTGGATAAATAGAAGGGAATTGAAAAGAAACGAGGAAAAATTGTGAAATTGTGGGGATTCTAGAAAATAGTGAGGAATTGTAAGAGGATTTTAGGAAAATAGTGGGGCTTCTGGGGGAAATAGGGAACTTGTGGGGAATTAAAAAAATTGGAAAAATTGTGGGAAAAATGGAAAAATTTTGAGGATTTAAAAAAAAAAATGAAGAATTGCGGGAATTTAAAAAAAAATTGTGGGAGATTAAAAAACGAGAGAATTTCAGAAAAAATGTGAGGAATTTTAGGGAGATTTTTAAAAAATAGTGGTGAATTGTAGGGAAACTTTGGAAAAATAGTAGAGAATTGTGAAAAAAGGAGGAAAAATGGTAAAATTGTGGAAATTTTGACACACTAGTGGGTAAGGTTACAAATTTGATCGAGCCGAATAAAATAAATAAGGCTTTGTGGGGGATTTTGGAAAAATAATAGGGAATTCTGGGAAAAGGGAGGAAAAATGATGGAATTGTGGGGAATTTTGAAAAAGTAGTGGGGAATTTTGAAAAACTAGTGGGGAATAATGGGAAACTTGTAGGGAATTTTAGAAAAATATTGAGGAATTGTTCAGAAATGATTAAATTTTGAGGATTTTTTAAAAATGAGGGGAATTATGGAGGATTTTGGAAAAACGGGGGAATTTCAAAAAAATTGTAGGGATAATTAGGAAAGTAGTGAAGAATTAAAAAATTAAAAGTTTCAGAAATATAGTGGAGAATTGTAGGGAGATTTTGGAAAAATAATAAGGAATTGTGAAGAAAAGAAAAAAAATGGTTAAATTGTGAAGGATTTTGGAAAACTAGTAGGTAATTTTAGGGGAATAAGGAATTAGGAATGAGGAATTAAAAATTCAGGAATTTTGGAAAAAATAGTGGGGAATTATGGAGAAATTGGGAAAATTTTGAGAATATTAAAAAAAATTGGGAGAATTGTGGGGAATCTTGAAGAGAGAAAAAAAGGATATAAAAAACGGAACTTTCAGACATTGTAGGGACATTTAAGAAAATAGTGAGGAATTGTGGAAAAAAAGAGGGAAAATGGTGGAATTGTGGAGGATTTTGGAAAAATTAGTGAGGAATTGTGGGGAATTAAAATGATGATTTTAAAAGTATAATGGGGAATTGTAGAGAAAGGGGGGAACATTTTAAGGATTTAATAAAAAAAATTGTAGAATTGTGGGGAATTTTGAAAAATAATGAGGAATTTTATCAGAATTTTGGGAAAATAGTGGAAAATTGTAGGGAAACTTTGAAATATTAGTAGGGAATTGTAAAGAAAAGAGAAGAAATGGTACAATTGTTGGAGATTTTGAGAAAATAGTAAGGAATTGTATTGAAATTTTCGAAAAATAGTGGGAAATTTTAGAAAAATAGAAGGGGAAAATAGTGGAATTGTGGGGAATTTTAAACAAATTGTATGGAATTGTAGAAAGATTTTCGGAAAATAATGAAGAATCGTAGAGAAACTTTGAATAGATAGTATGGAATTGTGGGAAAAGATGTAAAATGGTACAATTGTGGAGCTTTTGGAAAAAAAGTGAGGAAAAATGGTAGGAAATTGTGAAAAAAGGGAAAAATAGAGGAAAAGTGGTGGATTCTGGAAAAAATAGTATATAATTGCAGGGAATTAAAAAAACGAAAGAATTTTGGAAAAATTGTAAGAGGTATTTAGGAAAAATATTTGGAAATTAAAAAAAATTGAAAATTTCAGAAATATAATAGAGAATTGTAGAGGGGATTTTGGAAAAATAGTGGGGAATTGTAAAAAAAAACTTTAAAAAAACAGTAGGGAACTGTAAAGAAGAGGAAAAATGGTGAAATTGTGGGGGATTCTGGAAAAATAGTGAGGAATTGTATGAGGATTTTGGGAAAATAGTGAGAAACTTTAGAAAAACAGTAAGAAATTGTAAAGACAAGAAGGAAATGGTGGAATTGTGAGGAATTGTAAAGAAACTTTAAAAAATAGAGAATTGTGAGGAAAAATAAGGATTTTACAAAAATAAGGACTTGTAGGGAGATTTTGAAAAAAAATAGTGGAAAATTGCAAAGAAAAGAGGAAAAATGATAGAATTGTGAAGGGATTTTTGGAAAACTAGTGAGGAATTGTTGAAGAACTTTGAAAAAATAATAGAATTTTTCCCATTTTCCTCACAATTCCCCACTATTTTTCCAAAATTCCATTACAAGCCTCCCCCATTTTTTTAATTCCCCCAAAATTCTTTATTATTTTAATTTTTCCAAAATTCACGATTCCCTTTTTTTTTTTTCAATGAATCAAAGTGTTTCTTTTCCCCCCACAATTTTTTTCAAAATCCCCCCTACAATTCCCTTTATTTTCTTAATTCCCACAAGTTCCCCATCTCTCCCAGAATTCTCAATTATTTTTCTAAGATCACTTCCAGCAATTTGTTTATTCCCTAAATATTCCCCATTTCCCCTCACAATTACCCACTATTTTTGCAAAAACCCCCTACAATTTCCTACATTTTTTAATACCCCAATACTCCTTTATTTTTTAAATTCCACACAAGTTTTCCCTTTCTCGCATATTACCCACTATTTCTCCAAAATCTCCCTAGAATAACACTAATTTTTTTAAATTTTCCATAAATTCGCCATGAATTCCTTACTATTCTTCCCAAAATCAACCAGATTTTTAAATTCCCCCAAAATTACCAACTATTTTTCTGAAATAACCCTTCAATTCCCCTCCATTTTATATTTTCTTAAAAATTCACCCTTCCCTCTTTTATTTCTCTAAAATTCTTCACAATTCCCCATCTTTTTTCAATTAGCCATAATTTTCCTTTTTATCTTACAATTCCTCACTATTTTTCCAAAATCACTACATTTCATCCCGTTTCTCTAGGATTCTCCACTATTTTTTAAAAATCTTCCACAATTTGACCATTTTTATCACTCAAATATTCCTTATTTTCCCACAATTTTCTCAAAATATTTCTACAATTTTCCTCTCTTCAATACCACACTAGTTCTAATTCCTTCAGAATTCCTCACTTTTTTTGTCAAAATCCATCACAATTCTTCCAATTTTTTAAATTAACCCATTTTTTAATACTTTACCAGTTTCCCCTTTCTCCCAGAATACCCACTACTTTTCCCAAAATTCTATCTTTGCTCACTATTTTTTCAAATTCCCCTACAATTTCACCATTTTTTCTTACAATTTCCTACTATTTTCCCGACTACTTTTCTAAAACTTCCAATTTTTCAATTCCTCACAATTTTTTTGAAATTTCCTTTTTTTTTATTTCCCTGTTTATTTAGCAA